>JARFJB010002107.1:555000-765618 GCA_036346205.1 Vesta saturnalis | reverse complement strand
CGCTGGAGCTACGCCGGATGTCTGGTTGAAGATTTTGTGTTTACAGGGAATATTTCCGGCATGCTGGAAATTACAAACGATGCGATTCATTCCGAAAGCGGGAAGAAGCGACGCCACGGACCTAAAACCTACCGGCCGATAAGTTTATCAGTCATAGGAAAAGCCCTGGACAGAATAATAGCGACGTATAGAACACCACGTAAAAACCGCGGGAGGATTTAACCCAAATCAGGATTCAGCTCGGGAAAGACCACCGTAGACGCGATAAGGAAGGCAGTCCGGGAAGTTAAAGCGGCGAGAGCGAGGGGATTACTGCGCCGTCATATCGCTCGACATCCGAGGCGCTTTCGATAGCGCCTGGGTGCCGGCGATAGGATGGGAGATGCAGAGACTCCTACTACCCGGAATTTAATCAAGATCGCCGGAAGCTATTTCAAGAACAGGACGGCGCAGGTGCAACTGACCAACGAGGTTGCGAGGAGGCGGGTAGAACGCGGATGTCCACAGGAAGCTGTACCGGGCCGGTATATTGGAAGATAATATATGACACTATATTCAGAGCCAGGCTGCCGGGATGCAGCCTAATAGGATACGCCGACGACACGTTATTAATCTCAACGGCCGCCCAATATAAACGGTTAAAAGCGTAACGAACACTGCACTTGAAACGTTAGTCGCGTGGGACGCGAGTTTAAACTCGAATTTAACGCGAATAAGTCGGAAGGTATTTTACGGGAAACACATAAACCAGCAGAAACCATCGTTTAGGTTGGGTAACGAAAGAATTGCTGCAAGGAGTTTATTAAATATTTAGGCGTCCTGATAGATAACAGGTTAAACTGGAAAGAACACATTAAATACGCGAGCGCAAAGGGAAAACAGAGAATAAAATAGAGCGGCCGCGAAATTAACCTGGGGAATCAAGGAGCGGCACTAAAACTATATATGAAGGCGCGATACAGCCGGCTGTATTATACGCAGAAATTTAAAGACTAGGCGTAAAGGAACGAAATAAACTTTAAGCGAACGAACGATGGCCGTGAAGACGGCCCGGCGTATAGGACGGTATCAACCGAAGCAGTACTAGTCTTAAGCACGTTATTGCCGCTAGATTTTGTTACAGGACGAAAGAGAGCAGCGGCCGAAGAGGCGGAAAAGGAGAGTACTCGGCGGACTAGGATACGCGAACAGAACGGTGAAACGAGGGTCGACGCGGCGAACTCATCGGCCGACGTGGCTTCATCCTCCGACTTATCGGAGAGGAGGAGCGGCCGACGTCAGGTGCACGGACGGCTCGGCATCGGAAAACGGAGCTGCGTTAATATACCGAGGTGGGAGGAAAAAGCGGCGGAGTAAGGCTGGACGAGGGTTGCAGCAACTTCAGGGCGAGCTGGTCGCGATCAAGCCCTAGGGTACGCGCTGACATTTGCGAAACGTCCGGAAATATCCATCTGTCGGACAGCAAAGCCGCACTGCTCGCTCTGACAAACGTCAGTACCGAACTCGTGGCGGAGGCCTGGCGACTGTTGTCGGTAGCGGCGGTGTCGGCCGTCAAGCTACATTGGTGAAGGCACACGCCGGAAACCCCGAAAACGAGAGGGCAGACCGGCTCGCAAAGGAAGCAGCTAGGACGACAACGCGTGTGTCTGTGTGTGTGTGTCTGTGTGTGTTGTTCGTGTGTCTGTGTGTGTCTGTGTGCTGTTGTGTGCTGTGTGTATCTGTGTGTGTCTGTGTGGCTGTGTGCTGTGTGTGTCTGAGTGTGTCTGTGTGTGTCTGTGTTGTGTGTCTGTGGTCGTGTGTGTGTGTGTGTGTGAGCGGAGCGTGTATGTGTGTAGCGCGCGCGTGTGTGTGTCTGTGTGTTTGTGTGTTGGTGTGTGTGTGTGTGTGTGTGTGTGTGTGTGTGTGTGTGTGTGTGTGTGGTAGTGTGCGTGTTGTGTGTGTGTCTGACTTTGTCTGTGTCGTGTGTCATGATGGAACGGATGTGCTGTGTGCAGTGCGCGTTGTGAGTTCGTGGTTGTGTGTGTGTGTGTGTGTGTGTGGTGTGGTGTGTGGGTGTGCTATATGTGTGTGACGTGTTTTTATGTTTTAACGATAATAAAGTAGGTTCATTTTGCAAAAGTACATTAAATACACATACATACACATACACACACGCGCACGCGCACACACGCACACACGCACCCACGCACACACGCGCACACACACGCACGCACGCACGCACACACACACACACACACAAACACAAACACAAACACAAACACAAACACAAACACAAACACAAACACAAACACAAACACAAACACAAACACAAACACAAACACAAACACAAACACAAACACAAACACAAATACAAACACAAACACAAACACAAGCACAAACACAAACACACATTAACACGCACACACACACACACAGACGGCTAGCGAAGAATGTCCAAAATGGATTCAGACACACTAAAAAGGTAAACATGCTAAAGCCAAAAACATAATTTATCATTTTATTCACAGAAATATGTTTCTGATATGTAAAAAAATTGCTCTAGTCGATATTCAGTTGTCTGAACGAGCCTTCAATACCAAACATGCTTGCAGTTGTCTTGGGCATCCCTCTACGTAAGCTCTCATTTGATTTTAACCTCTCATCTTGCAAAAACCAATCCCTGTAACTTTCAACTTTGTTTTCCACAAGACTGAAACAATTGCTTTATAGGTATAAATACTAAAATAAAATAACATTACTAGTTAAGTCTTTTATAGAACTATTGCTACCACCGAACTCTTCTGGCAATAGATGTTGCGGTACTGTAGTGTACAATTTGTTGATATTTGCTTCACTGTATATGTGTATCTAAAAAATTAAAAAATAGACTGAATTGTAACCCTTTTTCTATAATGTTTTACAAATTTACATACCCTTGCTCTAATTTTTTCAGACAAGAAGATTTTCATGAGGTCAACAACGTACTCAAACACTTGTGGACAGTTTACTGTATGTAGTCCATTTACTCTAAATGGATACGCTTCTATAAGATATGAATACTTTCTAACCATCGGAGGAGTCAGTTGAAGAACATATCTTGGAGGACAATTTTTACAATTAGATACAGTTCTTACACCACTAATAGCTAAGTAATCATCTTCATTTAGTAATATGTCAAAAACCATAAAAATAAGTTTAATAACATTAACATAAGTCATTGTTTCAGGATTAAGATTTTTAGAAAAATTAAAAAAAGCAATTCTACCATCATTGTCACCTTCCGGGTTTGGTAATGGTAGAGCTACTCTGCAATGTTAGGTATATTAATTAGAAATTTAAGATATGCGTTAACTTACCCTGCGTTTAATAATTCTTGAATTTCTGGTAATAATGGATCTCTATTTGTGAATATTTCTGGCATCAATGTTCTTACTGTGTAGTACGTATCAATTTTATTCTTGGTGCGTAATAAGCTAAATTTACTGGTACGAAGAAATGTTAATAATAACTGATCATCTAAAAAACAATAAAATAATTTTTAACAATCCTATTAACTACTGATTACCAATTTTAAAATTTAGGTGTGGTTCCTTTTTCATCCATTCATGTATGTGCTCCACGTCACTTTGAATTTGATTGGTTACTTCATTTAATTCCTTTGCTGCTTTTGTTTAAGTTCATTTGAAATCTGACGGTACATGTTATAACTGTTATGAGTATATGGATATCACACGATACTGTAAAAATTCTGTAGTAATTCTATTAAAGTTAAATTGTATTACTTCCTAGCATATTTAGAAGATGATTCGAGAATGGTAATGTTTTTGATAATTATACAATAATCTTTACCTCATTATGATTATGATGTATATATAAAGTTCTTAGCCGTCATAATGAGCTGTTTTGGATGGATTGCATATGCATTAGTTTTAAATAATTTGCAAAAATTTTTAATTTTGACACCATTCCTACATAAATTCGTAAACCGAGTACAGTTGATACAACATAATTAGTTTTTAAACTCATTTGAAGTTATATTATAATGTTTTTTCTTATTGCAAAGTAATACAGATCTTATGTTCGTATATAACAGGGCATTTTCAGATCTAGATAATACATTGATCAGGTAGATTGCTGTTTATTTTATTATTTGCTACAAGGTTATTTTCACATCTTTAATAGATTATTCATACAGCAATTCAAAAATGATCTCATTTCATACATGTTCAATGGGCGACAAATCAGGCGACCGAGCAGGCCATGGGAGGACGGCAATGTTAGCTTCTTCCAAAAAACCTGTTGTAGCCTTTGCCGTATGAGGGCGCGCATTATCCTGTTGGAAAATGGGATTTTCCAGCTCCTGAAGATATGGAAGCGCAGCGGGTTCTAGCACATTGGAAATATAACCAGCGGCGTCAATGAAGACCAAGGGTTATCTGCTACCGTAACATATTGCACCCCATATCGTCACTCCTTGTGTCAGGGCTGTGCTGCGTTACACAAAAAATTATTTTTACATTATCCACGCATATGATCTCTAGACCATCGTGGACAAGCAAAATCGGACTCGTACTAAACAATGATGCCATTCTTGACGCTCTTTCGTTGTCCATTCTAGTCGTAGAAAGTGTAAAAGGAAGACATAAAATGGACGATATGAACGCAGCCATAAGACCTTATCCGGCGATAAATTATATGTATGTATGTATGTATATAATAAAGTCCTAGAAAAAATGCGCTAAAATTTAAATTTTCGCCTTCGAGCAAAAAATTTTTTTAGTGCAGTTGTGTTTTAGAAGTGGTAATTACAAGTATAAATTTTTCAAATATGAAAAATTACACTTAAATTAAATTCCATTTTGAAACAACAAAAGCACTTAAACACACCTTTTGTACTTACGTAAGCTCAGAAGAAACATATGCATGCAATTTATCCATTTAATGTATCTAAATGCTCTTTAAATTACCCAATTTTGAAACAACACTTAAAACATGACTTGTAATTTTCGGTGCAGCGTTAATAATAGTTGTAGTATAATGAACGCAGTTATTTTGCTGTGAAAGCATTTAACAAATTCTATTTTTATATGTCATCAGTTTACATTACAACTTGAAACGGATTTGAAAATGTATGTACATAATAGATACCATGCAATGTATTTTCATTATACTTCAGTGTTATTTAAGTGAAATTATGCTTTTTCCTAACATTGAAAGTTTTATTCAAAAAATCTGTATATATAATATATACCAATCATTTTAAGAGCGCACATGGTAGCACTTTCAAATTTAAATTTAAGGAACACATAAGAGATTCTATGCAATTTTGAACTCACTTAAATTTTATGCTGTACTAAAATGATAAATCAACATTAAACTTACTCATTTAAATTTTCTCTGTTTTATAATAAAATAAATCACATTTTATTTGTAAATACAAATATGTAGTAATTTGTTCTATTTATAACATTAAATCATAGCTTCATTTAAATGGTGAATCAATCTTGTATATATAAAAACAAGTTATGTATGAATGTAATTTTAATGTAACTATAAATAAAGAAATGTAGAATGATATGCAAAAGTGCAAGTTGTGTTGCATAAGTAATTGGCGTGCATCTTTTATTAAAAAAAATTTGAATGTCTGCACTATTTACACAAAATATTCGAGATATATAAAATCATGTGTATATTTCAATGATTGATATTTCAAATTAGAATTTTGTATTAACACTTACATGTTTAAATATTATTGTTTTTAAAACAGATTTACTATCTACCATCCTTACTGTATATTCATTTTCAGGAAAAACCATAGCATACATGAATTTAAAACATTTATTTATTTAAAACTATAATATTGGTCTACAATAAAGCAAAATACTACATTAAATAAAACTATCACTACACATTTGTACAAAAGTTAATTACTAACATTTACAAAAAAACAAATAATAATAATGCACACAATTACATATCCTACTATTCAAAACTAATTACTAACCATCTAATAACACATAGACACAAACACATGTACTTATCACACTTCAATTCCTTCAACGTAGCAAAATATTTTCACTGTCTCTAATGTTTTTCCACACTCTAAATGACGATTAGCCTCTGCCAGTTCATTACTAAGTTTTCCTACTCGTTCCATCACAATCGCCTCACTATTAATGTAGTCACTATAAATTTTCAACCACTCTACACTTTTGTCTTAAACTCCTGCAGGGTTGGTGGGTTCTCTCTTCATGCTGGGTGAAGTGCTCTATCAGAGCTAAATTTTTCCTCCGTATTGAAGTTTTTGCAGTGGTGGAGGTGTTGCTAAAACTGTTGTTGCTGGTGTGATGCTGAAAGATAAATAAATATAGTACTCTTTGAATTAATTAGGGACTATCATTTTAATTAAATTATACCTACTTTTCAAAGTACCGTGAAAATTCGTCCTCTACATCACTATCTCTTATTGAGATGATGGGGATGGTCTCTTCGAAGTGCTAGGTTCTTTTATGTTTGCTGTTGATGTTTGTACCAAAACGTTATGCAAAATGCATGGTTTTCTTTTTTTTTAACGATAATTTAGACCTTTTATTAGCTGAAGCCATTACTACTAATTTCATGCAATGAATGAGTATTCAATTAAAACTTTCACATTATATCACATAGATCTGTTAACGTCAACAAAATTGGTAACAACTGGAAGTGGTGTTAACGATCTGAGCTGTGCAAATAAAGGTGATGAACTCTAAGGAATACATCATAATCTAGACATGAAAAGGTATTTCATGCCATGTCAGCAATGTTAGGTTATTAGATATTACCAGTAAACGTCCACTAAAGATAATACTAAAGAAAGTGCAATATCTGCATCTTTCCGAACTGAAGCTCTTGGGAATACGCAATCTAAAGACAATGAACTAAAGAGTGTGAAAGTATCAAATTTCATTTTCATATAAGTCGAGTTTTGTATGCTGCATAAGGTCAAATACAAGTTATAACAAGTTTGTGATATTTAACCTTGAATGGGGGGCTTATATGACTATATAAACCGAAAAACAGCATTTCTGTACCAGTCAGTTTATTGCACTCGTAATATTTGTAATTGTAAACCTAAAGTACTTCTATTATTTTTTTACATATCAGTTATAATAAATAAAATATTTGCTACAAGCCCATGACTGTGTGATCGTGTGTGCTTCATATTTTTGCATTGTTGGATACAGTTTTGAAGGTAACTATGAGTGAGGTTGTACCACGTAGTAGTGATATTGTTAATTTAACAACACGTATTATTCCATTGTTAAAAACCAAAAATGAATTTGTAAAGCACATCCGTATAATTAACACTAATATTAAGCTATTGAGATATAATTCAAAATAAAATTTATTTAGAGACATGTGAAAATTTGCTTAAACTCGAAAGTAATTTATCATTGCTAAAGTGTTATCTTATAAGAGTTAAACAGTTAAAGAGCGCTTCAGAGAAAACAGGTAGTGGAAATGTCACTAAAAAGCGTACACGCAAATTAAGTTGGTACTCTCTAGATTCATGTTTTAATGGTAGGTTACTTACTGGAATTATAGTCAATATAGCAAACATCAAGGACCCTCTTATTTTTTACAAAATCCATACAATAGTTTTGCGCGAAAGGTTAAAGTAATGCTAAGACAAACGATGCTAAAGGTCAATGTCATTTTAGTCTGCAATTTCATGAAACCTCAAAATCATGTTATTGAGTTGAAAACTTTTGCCACAAAAAATTGCGTTATTGATATTTCAACCAATGTACGTGTCTGGTACAATGAAAACGTGTATGATAAGTTACGGATAAAATTAGAGGAGTTTTCCGAAAGGGATTCCGGTTGGGCATTACATGAAGTTTTACATTTAAAAGTGAATATTAATAGCTATGTCCCACTTAAAGGCGGTCATTCAACCTATGTTAAAGTTCCACGCTTCATAGAAGTAAAGCATGCTGTTGTTAATGTTAAAAATAACGATGAGTTTTGCTTTCTGTGGGCCGTTGTTTCAGCATTATATCCCGCGCAATATCATACGGAAAGGGTTCAAAGTTATCCTCATTTTCTAGATGTTTTGAAGTTTGATTCAATTCACTTCCCCATTCAGCTGGATGATGTAAAAAAATTTGAGAAACTAAACAACCTCGCAATTAATTTGTACTGCATAAATGGGAAAAACTTGTACCCTTCGTATTGAGTAATCAGCAAAGCGATAGAGAACCCGTAAATCTTTTAATACTTTCGGCCGGGGATGACACTGTACACCATTTCACATGGATTAAAAATATGTCAGCTTTATTTTCAAAACAGATATCAAAGCATGGTTGTAAGAAAGTAATTTGTAACCGATGTTTGAATCATTTTTGGTCGGATGTAGCTTTAGAAAAACATTTAACATATTGCAGTCAACTTAATCAATGCTCTACTAGGCTGCCTACCGAAGCGGAAATGAATTTACAGTTCAAAAATTTTGCATTCCAAGAAAAGGTACCATTTGTCATTTATGCTGATTTAGAAAGTATTTTAGAGAAGTGTGCAAATGGTATCGAAAGTAATACTTTATTTCACTCCAAACATACACCTTTCAGCATTGCTTACTATTTGAAGTGTTCATATGATGATTCTTTATCCCGATTTACGCTTTATAGAGGAAAGGATTGCATTCAATGGTTTGTTAACGAGCTTCAAAGTATTGCACATTGGGCTACCGAAATAATCAATCAAATAATTCCTATGGCTACTTTAAGTCTCAGTCAGGTTGAGCAATTTGAAAGCGCCACAATTTGTCACATTTGTCGAAAACCATTTACTAATTCTGATATAAAAGTTAGAGACCATAATCATCTTACAGGAGCATTTCGGGGGGCAGCGCACCAGGGGTGTAACCTGAACTATACAGACTCCAACATTCTGCCAGTTGTGTTCCATAATTTATCGGGTTATGATTCTCATTTCATCATTAGAGAATTGGCTAGTGTTCCCGGTTCGATTTCACTACTGCCCATAAACAAAGAAAGATATATCTCTTTCACGAAGGTAATGGAAGGCACCAAAATTAAGTTTAGATTTATGAGCAGTAGTATTGAAAAGTTGTCAGACTATTTGGAGGATAGTAAAAAAAATATTTCCCACGCTAGTTGCAACAATGATGAGGAATTTTCTCTAGTAGTTCGCAAAGGTGTGTTTCCTTATGAGTATATTGATACGTGGGAGAAATTAAACGAGACCACGCTCCCTCCTAAAGAAGCATTTTTTAGTCATCTTAATAATGAGGGAATCAGTGATGAGAGTTTTGAGCATGCGGTTAACGTTTGGAACAAATTTAGTATTAAATCGTTAGGGGAATACTCAGATTTGTATTTAAAAACAGACGTTCTACTTTTAGCGGATATTTTCGAAAACTTTCGGCAAACTTGTTTAAGTACTTACGAGCTTGACCCTCTGCACTATTATACAGCTCCCGGTTTAACATTCGATGCTATGCTTAAAATTACACAAGTAAAGTTAGAATTATTTACAGACATTGATATGTTAATGTTTATTGAAAGAGGGATTAGAGGTGGTGTAGCTCAATGTTCAAATCGGTATGCTAAAGCTAACAATAAGTACATGGGGGAAAAATTTGATCCTACCTCTGAAAGTGTGTATTTAATGTACTACGACGTGAATAATTTATATGGAGCCGCCATGTCAGAATTTCTACCATTTGGCGATTTTTCTTTTGTTGATGAAGCTAATTTTGAAACTTTAGATGTAATAAACCATCCTGATGATTCGGAAATTGGTTATATAGTCGAGTGTGATTTAGACTATCCTATAGAATTACATGAGAGTCACAGTGATCTACCGCTAGCACCGAACATATGGTTCCACCCACGTCTGATTCCAAAATGAAAAATTACTGCTTACCTTGTATCCAAAACGTAATTATGTAATTCATTACAGAAATTTAAAAGTATATTTAAAATATGGATTGAAGTTGGTAAAAGTACACCGTATATTACGTTTTAAACAGTCTCCGTGGTTAAAAAAATATATAGATTTAAATACAACCATGCGTCAGCAATCTCAAAATGAATTCGATAAAAATTTCTATAAATTAATGATTAATAGTGTTTTCGGGAAGCTGATGGAAAATGTACGTGAACATAAGGACATACGGCTAGTAACGAAATGGGAGGGTCGCTCTGGTGCTCGTTCTTACATATCAAAACCAAATTTTCATAGTTGTACAATATTTGACAATGATATGCTTATCATTCAAATGAATAAGCTTGAAGTATATTTCAATAAACCTATATATGCGGGATTCAGTGTTTTAGACGTATCAAAAACTTTTTTATATAATTTTCATTACGGTTACACGCTACCCAAGTTCCATAATAATGCTAAGCTCTTGTACACGGATACGGATAGTCTCATATACACCTTTTCGGTTCCCGATATCTATCAATGTATTAAAGAGGACATTGATAAATTCGATACATCTGATTATAGTCCCGACAACATCTTTGGACTCCATTAGTAAACAAAAAGGTCCCCGGCTTAATGAAAGATGAAAACCATGGCGAAATTATGGTTGAATTTGTAGGACTTCGTGCAAAAATGTATGCTTATGCGGTTGATGAAAAGGTTGTAAAAAAAACAAAGGGTTCTACGCAAGCAAGCGTGAGGCAGATCACGATTAATGATTATAAACAGGTCTTGTTTGAGAGTAGCGTAATAAGGCGCTATCAACATCTCATAAGGTCAAAGAAACATGATGTGTTTACCATTAAACAAAATAAAGTCATACTCAATCCTTATGACGATAAACGCTTAGTAAATTTTGATTTCACTGATACTAGACCATGGGGTATAACTTTCAGTAAACAATGAGCAGTCTTCAAGTCAACTTGCAGGAAGAGCTGCAGTGCAGTAGTGATCAAATCTACAAAAGTACCTGAAGCGTTCTTTGACCTCTCCTGAAAACTATACATTTATATTGAATATATTACAAAATATTGTTATTCCCGATGAGTGTTTTACTGGTGTGCTATAAACTCAAAGTGTGCAAATGAAATTATTATTAGGACATTATTTGATAAAAAAATTAAATTAGACGATACCATTAAAAGTTTTATGAAATTGTGTACCGATAAAGGCTACAATTCATTAACTTTTGATAAAGTAGATAGGATCTTAGACGATATGAGTGTACTTGGTGACATACCGCTTAAAATGTATCTATATGATTTATTAAGGGTTCATGATTCAACAAATGTTAAATCTACGTTAGAAAATATTGCTTACAAGGACACTGTATTTATTATAACTGAATGTATTGAGAAATCGGCATATTATGCTAACTACAAGTGCCTCGATATTTTGATTGAAATATTATTAGAACAAAATATCAACTATAAGTTTCAACCATGGGAAAACGAGGAACATCACAAAATTTATTACTGGATACTAGACAACATCAATAAAGGTGAAACAAATTCAAATTCCTGCTTAGGATGGAGGTGTGGGCCAGATTCGGGTATATGGCCATCCAGTAATTTAAGTGATTATATAAGTACTTTAGGTTTACTTTATAAGATAATGAAATTTTAAAAATAAATGTAATATTTAAAAAATAAAATACTATTATTTTTGTGTGTTTTATTTCATCTAAGAGCTACATCCTTTTCTACAAACTATATATATAACTAATATAAGTAATTTGTTTCACAAAGTACAGGTTAAATGTTATAAAACAATATCATCCTTATTGATCCATGATCTTTCATCCAATCCCCACCATTTTACGAATAACTTATTATTCTTGGAGCGAAGCACTTTTTCTACTAGATATACATCGGGATACTTTGTTTTTTGTAATTCATGTTCATAAAACCCTCCCAGTACAGGATTTCCCTTCATGTCTTCCAGCATGTACGTAGTGGGGTTAGTAATGCGAACTTTCACAATCTTAAATAGTTCACTAGACCAATCGGGTGTGTATCCTTTGGCGAAAATATTTTTAAATTTACTGATTCGTACTATGTCACCGACAGAATATCGATTCCTATCGAATATTTTTATGTTAGTGTAAGCCTCTAGCTTTGTATGATTACCAACATCTTTGGGCTTCATTCTAATAGTTCTATGCTTACGATTGTTATAATCCATAGTTATGATATCAATTGTATCAATCCATTTGTATTTACCTTGCAGGCTGAATGACTTATATAGAGCACCTTTAATGGTTCTGATAACACGTTCAGCAATTGCAGCCTTCTTTGTGCTATAGGTAGAGTAATGATTGACTCCATAACGATGCATTAGTTTAGTAAAATGCTCATTGTAGAATTCTTTTCCTGCATCTGTCTGCAAATTGGTAGGTTTCCGACCTTTTTCGAAGATTGTTTGCATGGCCTTGGTAACTTCTTGACCTGTTTTCGTTTTTAATACTTTAGTCCATAAGTATTTCGAAAAACAGTCGATGACCACTAATATATACTTATAACCCTTATTTTGTTTGGCATATGTGTTAAATTCAGCTAAACCTGCTTGCCAAAGATCATCAAAACCTCTAATTATTGTTCGCCTTCGTTTAAAATTTTTTCGTGCAGGTTTGTGCAATTCGTTGACGAGTTGTAATTTGGACATGGTGCTAATTTATCTACAATTTCTTTAAGTTGATGTAGTTTTTCCTCCAGCGCTAGATAAGCGTTGGCGTTTCCTTTGAAAGTGTTCCGAACTGCTTGTAAACAGAAATCAAGGTATCCTTTATTTATAGCATCACCATCTTCTTCAGGGTCAGCCAACTGTGTCAAACGATTTCCATCCAAATCGAACCTTGTTGATACATAATATTGCCTAGTGATGACATCTTGAGGATCTATGGGATTGGCCACATTGCTGAGTCTCTTATTCTCAATATCAAATTGAGTAGCATCAATCTGTTTAAACTGAGGAGCTAGTTTCTTTAATTGATACTGGACATATGAACGTCCAAATTTGTCAAGGGGCATTTTAGTTGTGACATGTCGACATCAATGCATTCTCATTTATATTGTTTAAAAAACGGTTGTTCGGTTTTTCAATGTATCCATCTTCATATAGTTCTTCTACAATTGATATTATGTCATTTACAACACCTGCGTTTCCCGCTAATTTTTCTGCCCACAATACTTCCAGATCACGAATTAGTTCATGTATATCATTCCAATATTTATATTCAATGGGTCTGTTTGTTAATTCCTTAAAAAACATAGCTCCACCTCCTCCCTTGGTTGTGGTGGGTGATGATGACAGCAAGGGTTTGATTATTTGTGTATACTTTTTGCTGCGGCTTCCTCGAATCTGTGCACTTACGTCATAATCACGCCTTACTACATTCGTAGCCTCTAAAATAGTTCTATATTTTTTTCTATCTGTTGACTTTACTAGACTTAAGTCGGGTTCGCCATATATACCAAAACGGATTTAATGAACAGGTACCCGTTTACCATGAACAGGTAGCTGTTGCGACAAACAGGTACCGGTTCACCTTGAACAGGTAGCTGTTTACACTAAACAGATAGCTGTTAATACCTAAACAGATCAGTTACTACTGAAACCAGTTTAAGGTATTATATATTCATCAAATCCTTTCTTATAGCGACCATTATTAACTTCAGCATCCTTGTTTATGACCATGAAACCAAATGGATCTACCCAACACTTTGAACACATGCCCCGAAACAATTTCATGCTTATGGTGGGACTTATATGATCCTCATACGCATGTTTTAAGTTTAATTCATCTTGCTCAAATAATATAATTAGATTCGCATTATCACGAATTAATTGCTTTGGAATTTTACTGTAAGTTTGACTCAAGTAGAAACAGTCAATATCGTTATGCCTACCCATAGAAAAATATGCCCTTATGTTATTTTGCTTTTCACAAGCGATATCATCGAAGATAAAAATAGAGTTTGATTTTGCACAATTAGGCTCAATCACATCTTGATTGTCGCTGAAGGTAAAGTAACCTATGTCCTTCATTGGAAGTAAGATTTCCTGTAAAAGTTTGTACTTGTTTTGATTCAATGACTTAGAGTATACGTATACATGTTTAAATTTCAAACCATTTTTTCAGTAAGCAGACTGATCATTGCGTTTGTTTTACCACAATTGGAGGGACCACATATAATACCACGTATACTATTAGGAAGTAAATCACCATGTTTTGAAGTAATAGACTTTTCCTAAGTTAATAATTCCAGATTCATTTTCCGTGGCAATTTAGGCATGCTATCTCTCATAAAAATATCCCTAAAGTACGGTACGTTTTGGAGTATTTCTTTAAATCAGTATCCGTTAACGGTCTTTCGGGTAATCTATTCAGTTTTTTGGAAACGGTTTTAAGTATAATGCACCACCACCAGATTTGTTTGGTTTTAGATATAGTACACCGCCTTTCTTATTCATGGAGCCTATAGCGACCGATTCCATCATGCGATTATGGCGCGATGTCTCTTCCTGCAATTTTTTAGCATTTTTAGCATCATTGACTGCTTTAGCAATTCCTGATGCACCGCCAGCTAAAGCACCGATTGCTGATAATCCTGCGAATAACGGAATAAGAAATGGTACAAACCCTCCTTGTTTAGGTAGGGGAATTACTCTAGGAACTTTAATGTTTCTCTTTCCTCCTAAATTTTTCACCACACGTTTTGCCGTTGAAAGCGCTGACTTTATTGTGTCTGTGAAATTTCCGTTAGCTTTAATTTTTTTAGCTATTGTCTTTCGTAAATGCAATAAATTTCCATCATTGCATTTCTTCTTCTTCTTCATATTAGATCGACGTTTACACCCCATTCCCAATTTTCTCTTTGCTTTCATGATGGTACTGACTGCTAAAGCTGCAGTTCGTTCACCTAGCGTTGCGTCTAATGATTTAAAGCGC
This sequence comes from Vesta saturnalis, assembly GCA_036346205.1. Lineage (NCBI taxonomy): Eukaryota > Metazoa > Arthropoda > Insecta > Coleoptera > Lampyridae > Vesta > Vesta saturnalis. The sequence goes on along the minus strand of JARFJB010002107.1, from coordinate 750,695 downwards.
TCCCAAGCTTTTTTTGCAAAATTTATGTCTACTTTCTAAATCTCGGTAATCTCTGTAACTGATATCATGAAGTTTGCACTGAGCATCTAATTGATTAATACCGAGGTCACCGCGTGCGAGTCGTTTTTCCAACTTAGTACCAGGACCACAATACTGGTAACCGGGTAAATGCAATTCAAACGGAAGTTTATTGATTAGACCATTCACCAAACCACCACCACCTACACTCTTTCGCTTCTTAACTAGCATTGTTTACATGGATGGATAGAAGGGGGTATTTATACCTAAATTGAGAAAAACAAATCATAGTTATTTTCTTTTATTCAGTAAATGCTATACATTAGATAAGCAGGACGATAATACAAAATTTCCATTAAACATACAGTGTTATGTGAATTAATATTATACTTAGCATTTATAACATCATCAATATCTTTATAAATGTCATCATCACCGAATTCTCTCTCACGAAAACGACGGTAGTCAACAACTTGCTGTATGAACTTTTCATAAAAACACATCAGATTGTAAGATTCAAGAAATTCCAATCTATAGCTTACTATATCCTTTAAATTGAATAGTTCTTCTATACTATGTGAGTTGAATGTGCAAGAACAGCACTTGTAATTTTCTATCATAACAGTTTTCAAAATTCTGTCATATCCTTTAATTAATTCCCAATTGTAATAAATACCAAGATTACTAGATAGAGATTCATAATGTTGATCATAGATTATATCTTCTTCTTCGTTTACATTTGACCAATCAATTTCATTTTCAATTTCTTGGGATCGGAAAAATTGTAATTCTACATGCGAATGGCATCTTAGAAGCTCATTCCATTCCTTCATATCCAACACCACATTATTGCTTTGATCACAATTACCACACCCAATACGCACCACTGGTGCAAGGTTGAGGTGTGTACTGTATCAATTTCAGATGTTTTGCATGATGAGTATCGTTCGATAGTTTATAATAAATACAATCGATTAAGTATTCCTTAGCTGCTTGTTTATACACTTCATCCTTATATTGAAATGATGATGTCCAGTCAGTCTTAGCAGAAGAATAACCTTCATCATGTTTCTCTTCATTTTTACTACTACCATCACTATTTTGACAGCACCAACAACAAAATGTTAAATTATTATTCAGATTGTTACTACAATGATGTGAGGTATCCATATATAACGGTGAACTTCTGAGTTTCGATCGTTCTAGAAATGATTTTATTGCTACTTGCATGACTTTACTTGCTCACAATTTCACTATGACTAAACGCTTAAGAAAATAATTCTAGTATTTCAATTTTACATATGGTGGGGTGCTACTATTAAAAGAAAATGTTATGTTTGTTGTTTTGCCAACTGCACCCAAACTACTTATAAACACATCCTTCGTGTTTAGGAGTGTTTTAAATTCTTCAATTCGTGTTTCTTCTTTTTTGAAATACACATAAAAGCGTTCCGGCAATACACATTTAAAATCACCCGTTTCTATCACTATACGTTCACCATACTTAGTATTAATTATATCCATATTCGTTACTTTATACTTTCTCGATATATCGAGCTCGCACGCATTTTTAAAGGGTTTGCAATAGGTGCTTTGATTTAACCCTGTTAATTCCATATTTAACAATTACGTGCTGCAGACTGATCTCAACATACAGCTCGCTGCAATTTATATAAGAAATATGCGTCCTACATATTGCAACATGCTTAAACTTGTTAAATACCTACTTTTGACCTTGACTAGAAATATAATATGATGATCAGCTCCAAAAATTTATATTTCCCGCTAAAAAGTTTGACCTTGAAAATTATATTCTTAGATTTATGATTACCTTGCAATTTCTATTTTTAGCTTTTCACCTTTTTATATTTCTAAGAAATATGACACCAGCGTAGGTCAATAACCTTTGACCTTGAAAACTATTTTTAGATTTATGATTACCTTGCAACTTCTATTTTTAGCTTACTTACCTTATATTTCTAAGAAATATGACACCACCGTAAGTCAATAAGTTAAGCCAGTGGAATATCTTCTAAAATGTTCATAGTTTTTTCTTGTAGAATTTGTAAGTACCCATTAGAGTTTAGGTTTTCTTCATAAATCTTGTAAACTATTTTTCGGTTAAAAATAAAGCAGGAGACATTAAATCCAAACCTGCCTTGACACTCTCTAGGAAAAATCACGTGGGTGTTTTCTTGACTCCAAAACCGCAAGTTGTGTCTATTAAGAATACCCGAACTTGTGAAATGTGCCTCGTCTGACCAAATTATTTTTTTTTCAAAATTATTGTCCTGAGTTTTCATGTTTATAAACCAATTGCAGAACTCCTATCTACGTTCAGCATCACCAGGGTGCAGATGATGAACAAGTTTATACTTGTAGGGTTTGAATTTATGTTTTTTAAAATCTTTGCACTGTTGTTTTAGACACACCGGTCTCTTCATCTATTTTCCTGCACGAGGTTTCAGGAGTGGCTTGAACAACTGCTAAGACGTTGATATCTGATTCCTCGTTCTCTTTGTTATAAACTCGGGGTCGAGGTTTGTCAAAACATCCATGTTGGCAAAGATTAAATTTTAATTTTTGAAATATTCTTCTACCGGGTTGTCTTCTTTCGGGATATCTATATGACAAAATAGGTATATAAAATAAATACAAATTCTAAGGTAAAGATTAACTGACCTGTTCAGATAGTTCTAAGGCCTGGTCTACGTTTTCATTAGATAATATGAAGTAGGTATTCATATCATATTTCTCAAAGTTTTCAAATTTTTGGTTTCGAGCCATATTAAAAAATAATTAAACAACAACAACAACAACAAGAACAAGAACGATAACAGTAAACAAAAACAACGAGTAACAATAAATATCAGCACTAAATTTGGGAAAATGTAACCAGGAATAATTTGAGAGAAGCAGAAACTTCAAAAATCAAATACCTAAGTAATGGCAGAATGTTAATTATTCTGTTTTTTGCGTTACCATGGTTACCCACGGCTATCCACTATTATCAATGTAAATTATAGAAAAAAATCATTTTGTCACGTTATTTATAAAAAAAAATATAGACTGTGCTATATTTTTGAAAAGCTCTTGGCAAGGGGAAAAAGATTTAAAAAAAAATATAGGGTGTCCCATAAAAAAAATAGGTTATGTTAATATCTCAAAAACTGTGACGTCTAAAGAAAATCTGACTACGCCACTGGATTCTACGTAAAAAATCTACAAATATCAGTTTTTACTTTTTTAATATGTCTGACAATAACAGAGTTACAGTGGATGACTGAAAATGCAATTTTTCCAAAATCACCCTGTAGCACACAAACTAAGATGGATATGGCAAATTTGATTAGTGCATCTTTGGTTTCATTAAAAAATAGCACGATGTCGCGAAAACCACAAGGTTCTAACCTAAAAAATAAGCGAGATACCCCGTAAAACATACGAAAATGGGACAACTAGTACAGGCAGGTAAATACTTCTACTGATGAATCGATAATACCGTAACGTACGGTTGAGATACTACTTCTTATTTGGTAATTTGGTATTTAAAGCAATTCGCTACACAACACCAAGAAATTTATCATGTCATGTAATTGGAAGATTTGATAAACGGAGAGAACGGAGCTCGACACTTACTCATCGATAGAATAACTGTAAAATTATCTCTACGATAATGGATTTACATTTACTTCGAATTATTTAAGAAATTGAATCAAAAATTAAGTACTACTTCCTCAAACAAATCACCTTCAAAAAATTCTTGAATTCAAACGAATAAATTGATGACAATCCTCACTAGCTAAAAAACCTTGAATATCAAAAGTACAGAATATTTTGTCAATCCTAATTGTAATATTCAAAGTTATGCCATTTGCAATGTATCATGTCTAATCTTAATGCTATTCACCAACACCTTGAACAATTACAACCTGAGACTGTTTCTATCTGAAACACAAGCCTCTGAAAACTCCGATTTACCCGACTTGCAATTTCCCCAATACGAACTACACTTTAACTTCAGCTACAAAGGAGACAGTGTGCCTATCTGAAGGACAACATCGGTTCACAGATAATTCCTTCTTTAGAGAATAAAAAATTGACGTGATCTGGTTTAAACATTCTGGTCCCACGTTTGTGAAATTCTTTTGTTGTATTTTATAGATCTCCTAAAGACAGTAACTTTCAAGACTTCTTCGATTATCTTAGTTTAAAATTTGGCTACCTTCTGCCTCAGTTTTCATTTTGCGATATCTCAATTTTGGGAGATTGCAATGTTAACTGTAATTGGCTCTAATATTCGTCCACTACTAACCCTGTTGGTGGTAGTGCAGAAACATTTGCTATTTCATGTGATCTTACGCAAATGATTTCTGATAATCCGAACCATACTCCACATCTTCTAGATTTCTTGTTTATGAAACTTCATCTCTTTCACCTCTAGGCCTATCTCACCGTTGTCTAATAGGAATAACTTCTACTGCCCCTAATTCCTCAGTTGTGCGCAACGTTGATAGAACCTTGTGGTGCTTTAAGCCATTTAAATGGATTGATTCACGGTATTTATTTGCAACCTTTCCGTGACGTAAATATTGTTTAAAGTCGTGCTCATATTCGGACATTACTGTTTCAGTACCTGCTTAAAAAAATAGTGATCATTTATGCTGAAAGTTGTCTCAATAGTTAAGATCCAACCCAAGAGGTAACCACTCTGTTCTGAATTTAGAAAAAACGCCCCAGCGGTCGTAATTAATCATAGAATTGTCTGAGATCTGTATGAACTGATAATATTACCCAATATTGTGTAAATACTTTCCGTTCTATCGTTATTCTTAAAGAAGCTTCCAAGTTGTAACATGTCTAACCTACAAGTCACATTATATATATATATATATATATATATATATATATATATATATATATATATATATATATATATATATATATTATAGTCCATACTGTCACAATAGTGATCTTAATTGTCAATTTTCATTTCAATATCCCATATTCATATCCTGTAATTACTCATTACGTAAGTATTACTCATTATTCACAACCTAAGGGAGGTTACATCAGTTTTCTAGAGGAACTTAAATTCACTATCAGTAGATTTCCTCAAAGTACTTTCCCTAATAACGGATATTGGTTTCCCAAGACCCTGACGCGCGCAGCCTGTTTCTTCATCTTTAGGCCTTGGTTCTACAGGAAGGACGTCACAACTCATCTCCATATAAATAGTAGGCCTGGATCATGTATGGTGATATAATTATTATTATTGTAACCATTGTCATTATTGAATCGTAACTGTATAATTAGTGTATAGAGTGGTAGTTGTTATCCATCAGTTATTAACATTACTGTTATATTATTTGTAAGTGTTTCCCAAAGACGGCCAGCAGCAGTATGGTGTAAGATTTATTTTTATTATATTATTTTATTTTACGCTTACTTTACTGAACTTGTACCGACTCTACCAACTAACTAAACATATGGTGGAATTCGCCGGGTTATTTTTTTAAATTTTAAACATTATCGCCGTATAATGTTCAACAATAGTAGCATAGTAATTTTATTATTAATTATGTTTATAATGTTAAACGCATTAATTATCCTTTATATTTTAATTAAATACGAAATAATAGCACCTTAAGAATTGTTTCAAACAATTTTTTATTTTCTCTTCTCCATATAGTTTTTTATAATTAATCTACTAATATACATGCATTAGTATAAATTAGTCATTTTGTGGTTTCCGTTATCTAGTAGAATTTTTTAGAAGTCACAATCGCATAGCACACCTAAGCATCAATATAACACGCGAAGTATAAATTTTAAACCACAGGAAAGTGCAATCAGTGGAAATTTAGATAGACGTGTTTTAGATTCTCAAGTAGAACCCTTTGCCCCAAAACATCGGTTAACGCGATCATCACCTATAACTAGTGTTGAAAAAATTGATTTTTACCATAATATAACCTCTCCTGAAGCTAATAAAATATCTTCAGAGAGTACAGTAGTTAAAGTAATAGAAACATTTAATCTAACTAATTCAGAACCGCAAACGATAACAAAATTGGACATGCGGACGGTAATCATGGCAACCTCAAATATAACATTACAGCAGGTAAATGCTACAGCAGTTAGTCATATATTTCCTAAATTTATTACTCCAGATACATTCATACCAGGGGAAAGTAATTGTAATACATTTCTCCAACAATATGAACGTTGTGCAGAAGTTAGTCATTGGACAAATGAGAATAAAATCACTCATTTCGGTACTTTTTTGCGGGGAAATGCATACACGTGTTATTCACAGTACAAAATAAACGTAAATAATTTAGATAAAACATGGCAGGACATTTCAAAAGAATTTGGAACGTGTTTCGGAGGTACTTCTTCTTTATTATCAAAAAATAAATTACGCTCAAGAAAACAACAAATAGACGAAACAGTATTAAAATATTAGTATGATTTACTTGATTTAGCACATCAAGTTACGCCTATAGTTGCATTACCAGAAACTGTAGATTTTTTTATAGAAGGCTTACAGCCAGGTTTAAAGTCAGAATTTGTGTTAATATGTCCTGCTTTCGATGATATCAATAATGAAAACTTTAGAGCAGCCGTATTTAAATTACCTCATTTACAAGAGATGCGTATTCGGGATACTATGAATAACCAAGTGGAACATTTTTACTCAATTGCAATAAAAGCTGTTAATACAGCTACGTCAATTTCGGACAGTAATAACAAAAACAGTAATTCCTTCGTAAATGTTAAGCAACATTACAATAATAATCTTCACGTAATAATAGAGGGAATATTTCACAACAAAATTCGCGAACTAGAGATGTGAGACCGATTTGTTTTACCTGTAATAGGGTAGGTCATTTTAGCTCATCGTGCAACTTCAATCAAAATAGAGCACAATATATGCCTACTGCAAATAGATTCAATTATAATAATCGTGGATGAAATAATCGTTCAGTAACATTTACCAATAGAAATTCGACTAATAATTCCTACAGGAATACAGCACCCCAAAGAGAAAAATCACCGTGGAGGTCAAAATCACCTCATCCAAAAAACGACGACCGCAGCATCGGTCGCACAAACTAACGGGAATTAAGCGAAAGATCGATGCTAAGTTTGCATTATCAGAAAATTTAATAAATATTAAAGGTAAAATTAACAATAAACTCGCAGAAATTTTGATAGATACAGGAAGTTTTTATAATGTAATAAGTAGTCATTTAGTTAGTAACATCGAACCCTTAGGGAAATCATTAACATTATATGCAGCAGGAAACTTAAGAATATATGTATTAGGAATAACTAGAATATTTATTGAATTAGGAAAATTCAAGAAACAAATAGAAGATTTAGTAATTAAGTATTTACCAGTTTCTTTAATCTTAAGAACGTCATTTTTAGGGAAACATAACGCTATAATTAATTTTAAAAAATCATGTATAATTTTATGTAAGTATTATAGAAAATTTAAAGCCACGTTTGCTAATAATAAAGTACATACAAACTCATTTAGTGCTTCCGTGAATAAAATTCTATCTACTGACACATTAGATAAAAAATATAAAGGTACAATGGCTGAGGACTCCATACTAAACATAAATGAACCAAACGATTTATTAGTAGACATCGATTCGAGTTTATCACCTGAAGACTTTTGTAAATGTTTTTTCCAATCAACCCCTGAATTTTTTAATAAATCATCGGCTATTGTTACACGATCACCTTATAGGCACAAAGGGAAATTCTACGTAACTTTACAATTATTAGTGTGAAGCAGAATTAAAATCTTTTCGGGCACAAATGTAGGATTTTTAATTAATAGCCAAATACGCGATAACCACGCTGTATATTTAAATAAAACCACACAAGCGGAAGTTAAAAATGAGCATAATGTTTCAAATTATCTAGAATTAAAAGAAAAGGCTTAATTAACATCGCTTTTAAAAGAATTCAATGATATTTTCGCGGATGACGTGGCATCCATGTGTTATACAGACTTAGTTACGCACACCATAGACACAGGTGATGAAGCACCGGTAAAAAGTCGTGCTTACAGAGTTTCACAAAAAGAACGCGATATAATTTAGGACCAAACAACGGAAATGCTGAATAATGGCATCGTTGTTCCGTCACAATCTAACTATAGCTCTCCGATTATTTTAGTAAAAAAGAAAACTGGCGATTTCAGATTCTGTATAGATTACAGAAAACTGAACGCAACCACGAAGAAAACAAATTATCTCCTTCCATTAATCGAAGATGTATTTCAATATTTACATCGCGCAAAATATTTCACCTGTTTAGATTTCTTTTCGGGACATTGGAAATGCTGCTTAGATGCAGATAGCCAAGAAAAAACAACGTTCATAGTACCGGATACATTGTATCAATTCACGAAAATGCCATTTGGGTTATGTAAACCACCAGCTACATTTATGAAATTAATGGACCGTGTTTTTGAAGGATTAAAATGGAAAGAGTTAATAGTTTACTTGGATGATATTTTAATTTTTTCAGAAACTTTTGAGGAACATTTAATACGATTACGTCATGCGTTTGAACGGTTAAGAAAAGCCGGATTAATATTAAAACCGTCGAAATGTATTTATGCGAAACGCGAAGTAAAACTCTTAGGACACATTGTTTCGGACAAAAGCATGTCGCTTGATGAATCAAAATTAGAAGTCATTTATCAATTTCCGACACCACGTAATGTCAAAACAGTTCAAAATTTTCTTGGACTTGCCAACTATTACAGAAAATTTATTCGCAACTTCTCCCAAATAGCGAGAGCATTGCATGAACTTACCAAGAAAGATAAACCTTTCGTATGGGACCAAGAACAACAAATTGCATTTGAGACAATAAAAACAAAACTGCTAGCAGCACCTGTTCTCGCACATTACGATCCACAAATTACCAAAGAACTACATGTGGATGCGCCAGGTATTGGTATAGGGGGAGTATTATTGCCAGAACACGAAGGCTTCATGCATCCGATAGCATATATCTCAAGAAGCTTGTCAAAAGCTGAGAAAAATTACTCCATAGCAGATTTGGAATGCCTAGCAGTTGTTTGGGGATTAACCCAACTTAGACACCTTATACATGGTAGACCAACAACAATAGTGACAAATCACAACGCCATCTGTTTTCTTAAAACATTAAAGAATCCAACAGGAAGACTAGCACGATGGTGTATAAAACTTTCTGATTTTGATTTTACTGTTACGCACAAAGCCGGAGCAGCACATCGTGACGCAGACTGCTTGTCAATAAATCCAGTAGGAGAACCAACCAAGGAAGACGAGGATATTACAGAAATACCAACATATTTATTACAAAGTACGGACATCGCGAAATACCAACGCGAAGACACCAGGCTCAGAGAATTAATTGAAGCTATACAAGAACCAGAAAAAGCTAACATCGCACTACGCAGAACTGCAAAAAATTATTTTTTACAAGATGATATTCTCTATAAGAACACTTCCACGGATGGTAGTCTAAATTTAATAGTTATTCCGCGCCAATTACGAGAAGAAGTTTTATACGCTCACCATAGCGAACCAATTGCGGGACACCTGGGTATAACAAAAACTTATCATAAAATCAAATCTCGATATTACTGGGATACAGTACTGGAGGACGTAGAAAAATACGTTAAAGGATGCCCAGATTTTCAAGCCAGAAAAGGAGAACTACATTTTAAACCTGCAGGATTATTACAACCTATACCCGTTTCATAACCTTTTGACAGGATAGGAATAGATCTTTTGGGACCCTTTCGGAGAAGTAAATCGGGCAATACAATGATAGTAGTGGCAACGGACTACGCGACTAGGTGGGTCGAAACCAAAGCGCTCCCAAACGGAAAGGCGGTACCGTGGCGAAATATATACTTAATAACATATTGACGCGACATGGGTCAACACGATTTTTACTTAGTGACCGCGGAAAAACGTTTCAATCCGAACTTGTAACAGAACTTTTAAAACTAATGGACGTGAAAAGTTGTTTCAGCACTTCATACTACCCAAAATTTAATGGCTTAACAGAACATTTCAACAAAACTTTAGCAGATATGTTGTCATTATACACGAATACCCACCCAGCAGACCGATTGGGACCATTATTTATCTTAAGTTACATTCGCATACAATACGTCACGACAAGAAACGACCAAGGTTTCTCCATTTTTATTAGTTTACACATGTGAACCGGTATTACCCACAGAAACAATGTTAATACAAGATACAACGACCGAAGACGTACGTATTATCAAAGATCGAGCACTTTTTGTTAGAAACAATGCCGTAAACAACATACATAATAAGCAGCATAAGGACAAACAACGATATGATGGTAAACACAGACAAGTTGAATTTAAAGTAGGAGATATAGTACATGCATTTACACCGTTTCGTAAGGTAGGTCGAAGCGAAAAATTATTATTACGTTGGTTCGGCCCTTATAATATAATAGGCAAGAGAGGAGAAGTCGATTACCTTGTAAAAATGGGGTCGGCGCCCAACTATAAAGTGGATGTAGTACATGTCTCTCGGATACTGCATTACCACGATCCTTGGACGTCAGAGGTGGAAACTAGATTATAGTAAGCAAATTTATGTTAGAATGTAATAAGGCACGTATAGTAAAAATACGAAAAGCTATTTGCATAGTATACTAATACTAACTGGAGCTAGACACGGGAAAAAGAACACTTCTGTTGTCGCTGATGTACTAATGCAGTCAGCAACAATTCGGTATTGCCAACCCCTCAACATGTATGGTCAAATTTGAAATCGTATATAATAAAAGCTGAACATCAAGAGACAATCTTTGATAATGTAAGTGAATGTTTAAATACCAATTGGCCAAGTGCAGTCCCTCACTTAAATCTTACGACGACGTCGACATTGTCTCACATCGTTGAATCATTAGAGGACGCGATACGCGTTACTCACGACAATTCATACACGTATCAAGAAGATACAATTTATTTAATTTGGAATACAATTCTAACAATCATCGTGTTGTGTTTATGTTACCATATGTGTAGACGTAATTTGACCCCGATAACTTTAATTAGAACGGTAACTAGTTTAGAACCTGAAATACGAAAAACAGTCGAGACGACCTAACGTACTCGAAGTTAGTAACTTTAGCTATATTTATTTTAATGTTAGTACCATAAATATGTTTTTGCTGTTGTTATAAGTCAAGAATAAAAATTACGTCCAGAGCAGATCATAATAAGAGAAATTTATCGCATGCAGTTCCCGAAAACAACGCTGAGAGAACCGAAGAAATTAAGTTACAAGTAGCGAATAGTGCGCAAGGCTCTCAGAGACCATTAGCTTTGTCGTCACTAGATCACCGGCGCAGAACTTGGAAGCAATTCCAGGTATTCTCTAAGAGTTATTTATAACCAATGAGAATAAGAGTGGAAATAACGGAGGCCGGTATCCACTACTACTGATATCAAGTATATAGGTAAAATAAATGAAAAAGTGGAAAATGAGTAAGTATTACAATAAAGAGAATTATGAGTAGTATTGACTAGTCAAGAATTCTATAAAGTTAAACGAGTGATAAAAGTGAAGACATTTTTTTTGCGTAAAAGTATTCCAAACACTCATTGCAAATTTTATCAAATGTTCAAGTTAACGTGTTACGGCTGAATTGAGTTTTTCTATAGTATAGAACTACAAGTTAATTGTTTGTTTATGCGCGCGCACGCTTTAGAGTAGTTTCAATAGTTTAAGATAATATTCTTAAGGAAATTTCAATTCAAGCACAATTGATGCATTACAAAGAACAACGGTAAAGTCAATGATAGTGTAAAGCATCGATGTAAAAATGGAATAATCATTTATAGAAAAATATAAAATACGATGACGTATGAAAGTAGATATGAAATTTTTTTTAATCATTTTGTGATAACGAAGTAAATAAAGAGAAGATGAATTTTATTACGATAATTTGTATTTTAATCGGGAATGCACGATTTGTGGTAACGACTGTAGAAATCAGTTCCGGTCTACATCTGGAACGCTTACCAAACATAAGTTTCTACCAAACATCCGCACAGATTATGTTTAAATTATATAAACCACAAAGCATAATAGACAAATTGCAATGTCGAGAAATATTTTGTTCACAAAATCAATACGTCTGTTATTTGATGAATAATCATATAGATTACTTTGCGAACATTGAACTAGGACCAGAAACGTATCATGATAAAGAGGATTCAATCTTATTCGATGACGGTGAATTGTTGGACTACCAACTTGTAACACGGACTCATTTCAAACGAATGTTCACCGACGACGAAGAAATTTTATTATTATTAGCTAGAGTAAAAGAAAGAGATCATGTAGTTATGTCAGAAATTGGGTATCCAAACCCGATGAAAAGTATTGCACGTAATAACTTGACGTGTATAGACGCTGAACATAAATATTTAGCGTATCTCGAGTTATCACTGCAATACGAACCAGGAAGAAATATAGTAAAAATTTGTCAAAGCAAGAAATTGCAAATAGATGTAATTCCTATAGATAAGCTAAGAACTATCCTAGAAAATGTTATATATAATGTATCTAATAGTAATTATGTTTTAGCTTTAAGTTCAATGTCAGCTCTATACAAATTGCCACCAATTGAATGCGTTTTGTCACCCAAGACCATATTAATTGGATTGCACATCCGTTGCTAAACGCAGAAATACAATTAGAACGGTTCCTAATAGCAACATATACATGGCAATCCTAGTAAAAATAACAACAACTGGACAATTTTTACCCCAATGTAATCCTTACCATGAAGAATTGTGTTTTGTTAATGAACATTTAGGTACGAACACTCTACCAGTGTCTTGCATCAAACAAGTGTTTCTACATTACGTCCATTACTTTGTAGAGAAACAGGGAATGATAGTCAATTCCTTACACAGATAAGCAGTCAGAAAATGTATATTACTCATCCTACACCATCTCTACGCTTGCATTGTCCACAGAAGACACATCCAGTCGAGGAACCACTAAACATAGGTGCCGTGTCAGTGTGCATCCCTTGTCACTGTTATTTCAAGGATGCCGAAGAGACAATTTATCAAAGATATAATTGTATGGATAAAAGTGTTGAATTTTCAAAACAACAAGTTATTCCAGCAGCCTGGTCAAGATTTACTGGGTTAACACTACCAGAATTGAATAATTACATTCTAAAATTCGACACAATAACAGATTGTTTGAATGACCAATGGTTAGTGACTCAATTTCCTGAAACAACAACCCCGTACACGACCTACGTAATTTTCCTAAATTTTATTACGATTATAATCCTTTCAGTAATCTTTCCTTGTTTTTTTCCTAAGAACTCGAAAAATGACCCTTAAGAAAATGCATGCACAATCACAAAGATGTTGCTCGCAACCCTACAAACGTGAAGTGGATATTGAAAAATTAAATCATCCCATAAAAGGATGTTTAACGACCAAGTTACACCTCACCACTATTAGCAACAGAGAATGACTATCTACAGCCCATTGTACCAGTACGACCGAACGCGCCTATACCCGCCAACAATGAATTAAACACAGAATCACCACGCCCAGGTTTTAACAATGACAGTAGACTGAATAGAAAAGAACCGCAGTATGTGAAACTAAATCGCGTAGTGAAATGGCAAATGATGTTGTGATACCTGACAGATAAACAATTGACTCTTACCACTAATAGTGATTAATCCAATAATTCATAACTAATGTGAATCGCTACTTTCTTCGAACAATTACCACCAACCCACTATTAAAAGAGAATATATTACAGCCCATTGTACATACACCGATTAGGCTAACCCGCCAACAATGAATTAAAAAGCTCACCATGCCAATGTGATTTTTATACCATTATGATCATTATATGATAATGGTATAAAAACTCCATTAGTCAATGTGAAACTTTATACCATTATCAAGTGAATGGTTTTCAATCCTGTGTTATTAATAACATATAAATATTAATCCTATATTTTATTTTGTTAATTCCAATAATATAAATAAGTATTTTTTTGCATGAACAGGGTGAACAAATATTAAAATACCAACCCGTTTATCTTTCACTCTTAGTTAAACCATACAGTTCCAGGCTTACGGAGAAACGATACTAGTGACCATTAAATGTCACTATCAGTAGATTTCCTCAAAGTACTTTCCCTAATAACGGATATTGGTTTCCCAAGACCCTGACACGCGCAGCTTGATTTCATCATCTTTAGGCTATGGTTTACAGGAAGGACGTCACATACTCAATCTCCATATTAAATATAGCCTGGATCAATGTATGGTATATAACTTTTATTATTATAACCATTCTCATTATTGAATCATAACCGTATAATTAGTGTGTAGAGTGGTAGTTGTTATCCATCAGTTATTAACATTACTGTTATATTATTTGTAAGTCTTTCCCAAAGATGGCCAGCAGCATTTTTATTATATTATTTTATTTTACGCTTACTTTACTGATCTTGTACCGACTCTACCAACTAACTAAACATACGATCCTGAAATGCCATAATGGCACGTCAAAACTTACAATATTAATGAATGGTGTGTATTTTCTAAATTGTAACATGGGACGAATGCGGACCATGTGATTTAAATTAAGTAAAATGTAAGAATGATGAATGAATCTTATCTTTAGCACATTCTGTTAAGATTCATTCTTACATTTTACTTATATTTAAATCCGCATTCGTCCCATGTTACATTTTAGAAAATACACACCATTCATTAATATGTTATAAAACTTTGTATTTCTGACTTCAGTAAATATTCAATTTAGTCCCGATGAAGAAATAAAATTATTTCGAAATATCGACTATAATTATGAAATTTAAAATTTTTTAAAATTATCTGTCCGTTTTAGACTAAGATAATAATAAATATTATCTTGGAAAAGGTAGCATGGCTTCGAGCTCTGTGTTGATTACTTGTATACCGGGTTAATGATTAGGTTAGTCAGAGAGCAGAAAGACAATGGTACTAAGATTGATAATTATAGTAAAAGTGAGCGCCACAAGCTTTTAAAGGAAAAGGTAACTTATTATTTCTTAAGAGAGACCCTGTTAACCTTGAACCAGATAGAACAAACAGGGCTAGTGAATAAACAACGGTTTCCTCAGAAATCGTAATTTATTTCAAACTTCCAACCAATGGACTAGATATGTTCAAAGTTAAGTTTTTCCCAAAAGGAGTAGACAAGTTACATTATTGATTATGATATTTACTACACTAATAAAATTTGAATACTTAGTTTTCCCCAAGGACTAGACGAGTTGCGCATACATAGGGAGCATGCAATTTATAACAAACAGATTCCTAATAGTAAATTAATTTTAGTACAATCATGTAAACAAATATGCCAGTGATTATACTGACGAGGACAAGTGGCAATATCTTACTTTCAATAAAATAAGATTCATGAATTGGTTAGTTATTAGAATGAAGTAATACCCCGCTGGTTCGTTGAAAGATCTTTCAAAGTGTTAACCGAAAAGGAAGATTCATACAACCAGTAAATTTTTAATTTAGAAGTGTTCCACTTCAACTGGGCTTTGTTTTACAAAAGGATAATCCCTATAATAAGCATAACTTCATTTACATATATTATTGGAGAAGTCTGTTCAGTTCACATTTGACCCTAGTATGAATTTACATGTGAATACCTAAACAATTAAAATTAGTTCGCATATAACCTGAATATTCTTATCCACAGGTTAAAAATTGTACTTAAATCTATCAGGCAGATAGATGAACTTTGACTTAATACCATAAATTGGACAAAGAATACAACCTCTATGACAATAATTTATTTTATGCCACTGCGCAGACGGTAGTGTTTTAGATAATAACTCCCCCAAAAACCACAAAATGGACAATGAACGATAATACAGCACTGGATGTTTTGTACGAAATTTCGGTTATAAATAACCTAAATTAGATTATTACAATCACACAATGTAATATCTAAAGGTCTTATCAAATTATATCCGTGGCTCAGTAGTAAAGTATTTATGAAGGATGTACAAATGCTGATAATTATTCCAACAAAGAAACTGTATAAGACAGCTTCGTCAATAAAGGTAAATAAACCATTATAATGTTCGGTGGTATTATTAATTTAAACACACTTTTTATTTTATAGAAACTGTGTCGACCACTGCTGAATGCAGCTTCCGAAATATGACAGTAAACTCAGAGATAAAATTCATTAACCCATTCGACAATGCAATAATAAGGAATGGTAATCACCAGCAATATAATTAGAGAGCAGAAATACCCATCTTCCGCACAGCAGTTACTTCGAGACAAACGAAACATCAACAGGAGCAAGACAGGACGCACAAATGAAATTGAAGTAAAACGATAAGCAATAATCAAGTAGTACAATCGAAGAGAAAATCGGAGGAAAATCGAAGGAGCTAAACATATGTTAATGTAAGTAATTTTAATTTGATCAGATGACGTTGTTTTACCTCTATAGATTAAAGCCGAGCTTTACGTGGTTTATTAACAAAATATGGTTAATTTTGGGTTTCGAGAATAGCAATTGAGTGAATTACAATATCTCGGCAGTGAAAGGAATTTAAAAATTACAAAGGAATTGGAGAAATGGGGATAGCTAACCCCTTTAATGACAGCAAGATTCTTATATATCCTCGATCCACTTATTATGTAATAAAGAAATAATCTGTGTAGTTAATTCATTAACAAAGGCAATCCTTCTTACAATTGTTTTACTAGAAATAAGAACTTGAGGAAGATTAACAAGTTTCCACCTTGGCATAAAATATACTATTAAGAAGATTGTTTATTACCATTTTGGTGCAATTATTTAGGCGTGACCGTTTAATGTTTCTTACATTTATCAAGCTACATACGTTTGGTTACAGCACACTTTAATTTTTAGTGGTATTTCAGCATGACGATAATAATAATTATACAGGAAAAGCCATTGTGTAGAAATTATATAAAATATTAAAATGAGCTAATTGGACCCAACTCAATCTACTTAGCATTCTGGAGGTAATGGGTTCAATCCCCGTTACCGACTACCTTGTGTATGGTTTGTTCATGAGGTTCTCCTCATACACATGTAGCCGCATGCGCGGATATTTAGACTCCTCAGAACCCTAACTCCATTCTTCCGATCCTATTCTGACCGCACCCATCGTTAAAACCCACGAATGCATACATGTGTGCTGGAAATCCATCGCTGTGGCCGAAGGAGTGTGGAAAGCTCGAACTTTTTTGGGGAGGAAACGAAATACGTTGCTTTCTTTTTTTCAAACATTAAAACACCTCACCCACTGAACATTTGAGTAAGCAACATTTTGCTGTATTATTTTTGGTAAAAATATAACAAGAGAGTCAGAATATTAAAAATAATTGAATAATTTTCAAATATTATTTCCAGGCACTTGAGATTTGGTTATTGCCTAATGGCAACAAGTTTGAGAAAAAATGTAGATATTTATTTTCCGATTTATTCTCACCCTCGGGTCATATTTGACTAGATCACTTTTTGATCACATTAACAATGTGTGTTGCAAATTGTTTCCGGTAAGAATTTTTTTCTGACTAATAATGGGACTAATGGATGGGTTATTACGCATGAACGTGAGTACAACTAAAAAAGTAAACAATGTGCTTTCAAAAAAGCTAAAATATAATTAGTAGTAATATAACAATGTAGTGAGAATATTGAAAATAATCTTCGAAAACTTGTTCCCGGGTAATCAACACGAAAGTCCATAGAGCTTAAGTGACTTTCGGTAAATGACTAGTTTCAAAAGGAATCTGGAAAGGTTGCGGTTCACGGCAATAATCCCAAGAAGTTTATACTCGGAATGATGACAGGATTGGTTCTGAAGCACAAAGATGATTAAAAAAAATAAAATAATAACCAGTAAAAATAATAAGATTCATATTAATTCAAACTATAAATGAAATGTGATAATTAACAGCCTGTGCGTTAAAATGATCCTCGGATTTTACTAAAACGACTCGCGCCAAACCGGTTTCGCCAAAAAGACTGCGTCCAATCGTTTTAGACTGTTTTAAATGTACTGGTGTAGGATTTAATAAAGGTTAATGTTTAATTTTAAGACCGTAACGGATATCATATTTTTTAAACAATTACTTAAGTTGTCACCGGGTGCGAAAGTTTTAAGCAAATTGCTTTAGATAATTTTTTCTCGTCTCCTTTTTCGAAATTTTGGTTTTAAAAGCCAAAAGCTTTTAAATGTTTTGTTGTTGCTATTTGGTATTAATAATTATAAGTAATTATTATTACTCTTAATTAATAATGGTAATTCAAGAATTAATTACGTTTCAGTCACAGATAATACTTGCGTTACAATTAGAGTAGTGTTAGAATAGTTTTGTGTACATAAGTGCTCTCGTTATTTTAAGTTTTAGAAATTCGCGTAAGTTGATGGAGTAAAACATGTTCTTCTAAAATTAAATTGACAATACTTTGCTAATGGTGTTATAAAGCTTGATATTAGCTTTATATTAGAATTTGTCGTATTTAGTTTAAAATGGATTGCAATTTAAATTAAAGACGTGAATATCATATAAATTTTCACAAGGCCTAAAATTCAAAAACGCCATTTGTTATTGAGATATAAAATTCTAAATTGTGTTGTATTAAGTTGACTCTTAATAGAGGAAGGCGTTAATATCCTTTTGCAGTAAAGCTTACCGATTTATTTTTAATTAAGAATCATCATTATAGGAAAAGGCAATATTTTTCTGAACTAAAATATGACCTCAGTAAAATCTAGTGCATGTGCACCGTTAGAGCAGATAAGTGATGGTTACTTGATGAATAGCTGGCCATGCAGTTTCGATGTGAATGCAAAAATATGACGTAATTTTTCTAAATCATCTACTGAAAGGGCATATCGTTTCTACCGTGTTGATAATTTGAATAAATGTGTTTTATGATTGGATGTTGTTTTTAAAATTGAATATGGCGTAACTGAGAGATTTTTGAATGCACGTCCTCTGTGTTGGTCTTGATCTGGTGAAGTGCAGTTGTGGGAGAGCACCACTTTTACCTTCGACATGTTCCGGGTTTTGCTGAACGTTTCGTGGACTGCGGATCCGTTTCGCCTTTGTGCGGTTTTTGTTGGTAGTTCACATGGCGGGAGAAAGTTGTGTGATTTTTGTGGTCTACTAGATCTACCTATCATTCCTGAAGTCAGGATAGTGTTTTCCCAAGTGATTTCTGAATTACGGAGTTTTTATCGCTTTTTCGGATTTTACATGTTGTTTATGGTAGAGTATTGTGTGCCCGAACCTTATGTTTTTACATGCTTCTGTAAATAGCCTTTAAAAGACCAAGTCTTACTGTATATGAATTTGTAAATAAATACTTTTAATCATTGAGAGACTTGTAAATAAAGCTACCAAATTAATTTAAGATTGTGTAAATAATATCTTGCGCGAACGCTTTTGACAATGTAAACTTAACAACGTCCAAATCCGTCAATTATGCATACAAGGTAAGGAACTTACTATTTGGTGAATTGCCGCATCTGATTGCTGTAAAAGTTATTAAAAGTTTCGCTAACAAGGGTATCGTTAGAGAGGCCGCTCTCTACAGATGGCTGAAACATGGGGGAGAAAGTTCAAGAATACGTCTAGAAGGTAATCTAACATTGTACCTTTTTGATGATAGTGTTATGCTACAAGTGACAAAGGCAGTATGTAAGAAATAAGACACGTACATGGAAATGATTTCTGCAAAAAATTAGACTAAGATGTGCTTGTATGAGGTGTATATATTAAGAAACAAAGAAGATAAGGGGACCGTAGGGATAAATAGAGGGGAAGTGATGGCTGCGGAAGGAGAGAAAATGCAAACTAATTTTGAGGGAAACAAAACATTTATCTGAAAAATACAAAACGTGGCTCAAAACAGAACGCTGCAGGAGTGATGAATAGGAGCAACTAAATACTTTGGGACTATTATGAAGTGAGGAAGTTTTGGTAAGAATATTTCGGAAGCTGTACGGTAGTAAGAAAAATAAGACTTAAGAGTTCGACAAGGAGAATGTAGAAGGACTAGTGAAGGAAGCTGGAGGATATTGAGTTAAATAGTATATAAAAAACGGTAGGTAAGTTGAAAAACGGTGAACGACGCAGGAGTGTATGAAATCACTGGTTAAATAATAAAATATGGAGGTGTAAAGCTTATGTGAAGATTGTGTGAATTATCCAACGCGTGTGTTGGGTTTGGAAAAATGCCGTGTGATTGGAGGAGCGCGAGCATTGTACCACTGCATAAGGGTAAGAGAAACTACAGTGATTGCAAAAACTATAGAGAGTACCTAACTAAAATTTGGGATGTGCAGGGTTGCTTCATGCCAAGGAGAGGACGTGTTGATCAGATGTTTTTTTCACCAGCAGGTGATCAAAAAGTGTTTAAGTGTGAAAAAGAACCTGTACCCTGTCTCTCTGTCTCCCTGCCTCTCTGTCTCTCTATCTCTCTGTCTCTTTGTCTCTCTGTCTCTCTGTCTCTCTGTCTCTCTGTCTCTCTGTCTCTCTGTCTCTCTGTCTCTCTGTCTCTCTGTCTCTCTGTCTCTCTATCTCTCTGTCTCTCTGCCTCTCTGTCTCTCTGTCTCTCTGTCTCTCTATCTCTGTCTCTCTGTCTCTGTCTCTCTGTCTCTCTGTCTCTCTGTCTCCCTGTCTCCCTGTCTCTCTGTCTCTCTGTCTCTCTGTCTCTCTGTCTCTCTGTCTCTCTGTCTCTCTGCCTCTCTGTCTCTCTGTCTCTCTGTCTCTCTGTCTCTCTGTCTCTCTGTCTCTCTGTCTCTCTGTCTCTCTGTCTCTCTGTCTCTCTGTCTCTCTGTCTCTCTGTCTCTCTGTCTCTCTGTCTCTCTGTCTCTCTGTCTCTCTGTCTCTCTGTCTCTCTGTCTCTCCGTCTCTCCGTCTCTCCGTCTCTCCGTCTCTCCGTCTCTCTGTCTCTCTGTCTCTCTGTCTCTCTGTCTCTATGTCTCTCTGTCTCTCTGTCTCTCTGTCTCACGCACGCACGCACGCACGCACGCACACACACACACACACACGCACACACACACACACGCACACACGCACACACGCACACACGCACACACTCACACTACACTCACACACACACACACACACACACACACACACACACACACACAGACACACACAGATACACACAGACACACACAGACACACAGACACACACAGACACACACAGACACACACTGACACACACAGACACACAGATACAAACACGCAGACACGCAGGCACGCAGACACGCAGACACGCAGACACGCAGACACGCAGACACGCAGACACGCACACACGCAGACACGAAGACACGCAGACACGCAGACACGCAGACACGCAGACACGCAGACACACAGACACGCAAACACGCAGACACGCACACACGCACACACGCACACACGCACACACGCACACACGCACACACGCACACACGCATACACACACAAACACGCACACACGCACACGCACACGCACACACACGCACTATAAGGCTTTTACTTTCGGAAGAAAATAAAAAATTAAGTTGCATACGTTGAAAATTAGAACAAGGCGATTCGTCAAATGGAAAAAAAAATGTAAGTCAAACTCTCGGCCTCATTTTGAGTACAATAAATAGTTATCTCGGGTAAATGGAACAAATTAAATTAATATTTCTGGGACAAAAACTAGTATGCAAAAAAATGGGTGGTTACGGTGCGAGGGCTGTAAGAAAACAAAATGCGCTGTAGTGCTTGGCGATGCCAATTATCGAAATAATTATTCGCTAATGGTGGCGAAAAATATCTAAATCCCTTAAAAAAAATTACAAACAAGAACCAACTACGCATTCAAGGCAGTAACAGAAATAAATTAATAGTTTTCGCACGCAACGGTCAGCTAATCACTGAAAAAAAATTAACTCTTTTAATCCGTTTGCACGAATACGAATATATGCCCAAAATAAATGTTGTAATTTAATAGCCTAACAAACAAGGCATATACGGGATCCACAGAAATCAGAAAATGAGGCTAAAAATATAAATATAAATGATAATTAATGATCACAAACAAGAGTCTGCCAATCGTGGTTATAAAAATTGTACTTGTTGAAATAAAATTAACAAATGCAGTGTTTAAAATACTAAGGCCAATCGGTATAATTATATGTCGCAGGGAAATGAAAAAAATTGGGATTTGATCGAATCCCTAAGGGAAATGATCAAATCACGGAAAATAAAATGGAAATAAAAAGGAAAATTTGATCAAATCCCCAATATCATCATTTCTCTGCGATAAATACACGGTTGTTAACTTTGGCGGAAAACTAAAGCTTAATTCGTGAAACCAATATAAACAGAAAAAAAAATCGTGTTCACCTAAACAGGCCATCAATTAATAACGGCGAAAATATAAAAAAAAAGGTCAATCGATGTTCATAATGAAAGCACACAATACTCGATTGAGGTTAACTAAATTGCTAAGTATGATCTTAAATTCGAAAATCACTTAAACTGCAAAAACTGCACCAGAAATATTCATTTAGCCTTATTCACAATAATAATGAATCGACTAAAACAGTGGAAAAGTGCAATTTAATCTTCAAAAGTGTGCTAGAGAGATTGCTATTGTTAGACAAACTAGTGGCGTAACTAAGCCCCTTGGCAAACATAGGCTGTACGCCCCCCCCCCCCTCCTGCCAAACAAATAATTGTATAAAAAGAGTTTCTTTTACTAGACATTTTTAAAGAAAGGGTTGACTGTAAGTGTATATATTTGGTCCAGGATAAAACAAATAAAAATAAAACAATATAATTATTATAAGTTTTTGTTATGAACGAATAAGTTCTAAAGTAAAATAATAATTTTCATATTAATGTATACCTTATTTTTTTTACTTTATTTTCTTTATGTATCGTTAATCATCTTAATAAATTTTCTTAATATTAGAAATGTATTTTTTGAAATCCAATTTTAAATCTAAATTTTTTGAAAACAACGGAAATACGGAATTTTCATTACCACTAATCAATCCAAGGTATTATTGTTATTCTGCCTGTTCATTCCAATAATATTACCTTGTGATTGATTAGATGTAATGCGAATTTCTATTGAATATTAATAGCATATGTACACTCTATACTAATTTAAAATTACCGCGTTTATTTAATTAGTATGTGTCCTAATTGTAGGTGACGCTCAAAATCGTTTTGAAAAAGTATACAGAGTTGCCATTCTTAACGTATTTTTTTATCTATGACTGCTAAGACAATAACTGATTGTGCCTGTGTGACTGACCCTGACAGATAAACAAAGGGTAGACAGAACAGCGAATACTCGGACAGGGCGACAGGGGCGTGCCTGGCGGTGATTCACAGCGACGATGCGACGTCACACCAACAAACACAGAAGAAAAATCTGTTCGTTGCATCACACATACTTACCATAGATATAGAGAGACGTTGATACTTACTCTCTCACTGCTTTCTCTTTAGTTAACATTCATCAGTGTTTTTCATTTAAGATTTTTATTACTCTTATTTTTTGTTATTGTCTTTTGCTGCGTCCCCTCCTGCTCTGCGCCCATTTGCGCTGCCAAGGTCGCCAAGGCGTTATTTACGCCCCTGAGACACACATATGTGAATATAAAATCCTTGATAAATTATAGGCTCATCATACAAAATTCAAACGTTTGTAAAACAGAATGGTGGGGAAAGCTGGTAGTTGTGAGATAATAAATTGATCAACCAAATGATCAATTATTAATTGGGTTGGGAACAACGAAATAAGCTGCACGGTATGCTTAAATTACACGGGCTAAAATTATCAGTCCATTATCTTTTAAACCACACGTCGTTGACAAAGAAATGTCCAATTATGCGTATTTATTAAAAGTTACATTCACACAAGGTCGTTCGGTCTAACTAAAGTATTCTTTTAATGTAATCGTTAATGTTGTTATATGTAACCAATTTCGAGTTGGTTTACTAATGCATGTAAAAAAGTCTTATCTTAATGGTGCATAAATTATAATTACGGTAAACCTAATTAAATCGTTTATGCTTACTTCACCGGTCTGGAGCAGTATCTTCTTCGTACACGCACTTGCACAATATAATAAAGATAGTTTTTCAACTGAAATGGTGCAAAAGATAGGTATCATGCTTGGCTCATTTGATAATATAACTCGTCTGTGACCATGAAAATATTTCATCAAAAATTTATTACCTGGAACGTTTGAATTCAAATGGTCAATTTTAGAACGTTAAACAAATACAGGGTGTTCAAATAAATAACAATTTATATGGTTGTTGTTGAATTATAAAAATGTGTGTATTTATAAATACCTGGAACTACAGCTATATAATTAACCTTATTTAAAAAAATTGTTACTTACCCTATACTACCTTAAAATGCAATTATTTAACTTCTGGTGAGATTAATCAGGAGCAGCAATATAATTAATAATGTTTGTAATACATCAAACCTACACACTAAACTAAAAATAAATCTCTTTTTATTTAACTCTAATCGCCCAAAGTTTTAAGTTTTAAGATACAAACCAGTATAATTAATTGCATATCAATATAAAAGGTCGCTTACTTATCGCTTATTTACATTATAATAAGGATAATTGACGATGAAAATAGACTTTTAATTCTTTAAACCTATGGAATACCTTATGTAAATGAAAACGGAAACTAAATTTAATAATTATAAAAAGTTTACTACCTATAATTACACATTACATGAATTAATTTTATGTAGCATTGCGCAAGAGAAAGTATCTAGTATACGCGTTTATAAAAAGTACGTGATAATTGTCACTTAAATGTAATTTGTAAATAAATATGAACCACGGGCCGGCTTAATTATTTAATTATGTTCTTGTATATTCATGCATGCCAGACTGAATTCTGTGTTTCCAAGCTAAATTTGGAAGCCATTGTTTTTCTAAAGGTGAAGTAACGAATACGCAAAAAATCGAAAAACCCTAGGCTGCAGAAAACACATTAAAACAGAAATTTGTTTTACCCTCGGTAGTGTGAGGGATAAGGAGAACTGGAGCTTACGAATCTTTTTTTTGCCCATCCCCACCAGAGAAAAATATTGCAAAACCAATACCAAAGGTATTCCAATACTTAATTTATAGAGATTTTTATTAAAATCAATTACCTCGCCTAAAAATGGTGCACGTAAAAGCGAAAAATGTCATAATAGGAATAATCTTTTAAAACAACTTGTTCGTGGCTAGTAAGATTGGGTGAAATATGTAGTTTTGAGTTTGAATTATGATAGAGTTATTGCCCTCTATGAATGATTTTACCTAATACTAAATAAAAATACAGCACTCATGAATGATGATAAACAAAAAAGCTGATAGTTTTCGACATATTCACAAGAGGTACATCAGTAAGTTTTATTTAAGCATCCTTTTTTTGACGCTTATATAGTTTTCGGTAAAAAACTATTATTAAGAAAAACGGTCTAAAATTGTTTCTAAAACTCTGTACACTTTTTGTCCAAACCCTATAATATCCGAAGTACATACGAAGAGATTTTAAAGAAAGTTTTTGAAGTACCTTTCTAGAGTTTATTTATTACATTATGAAAAACTTTCATAAAGAAAACCCTTTTAAGATTATATTAAATTTAATTAAGGTTAAAAAGGTTTTAAAGTATTGTGCTACACAGTTAATAATTTTGTACTTTTTTCGGGGCATGATAAGTTTTTATAGAAAGTTGAATTATCTATAAAGAGGTCTCTATACTTTTTGCTATAAAGTTAATGGTTTCTCAGATATTCACAAAAAAACATTTTAGTTTACACTATTCACTGTACATAAAAAATAGTCAAGAGTGAATCAGTATTATACTACCTTCTGTATTTGTATTTCAGAAAACATTGTAATAATGGATCACCATTAGAATACTAATAACAATGCCCTTGTTTTTTTATATTACACCATAACCTAACATAAAACTATGTTTGAAATACTAGATATTTAAAATTTTCTTGAACTGTTAAATTGTTATAATTTTGAATGATGTGGTGGTTTCATGGTTATCCAGTTCGATAAATTGCGAGTACTTGTTAAAAGACACAAATTATGTTTTTGTTGGATGAAGCATAGTATTAATGATTTTATCGAATTAGCACTTTGAAATTGAACTTAACGTTTCGGAAATATTATTTGTCAATTTTATTTCCTTCTTCAGAAGTCTAGTATTATTCTTAAAACTTAAATCATTACAAATTTGACTATCTAGAACCGAATTTTACAACATTATCACCTATACCTATTTGTTTTTTTTTTTTAAACTTACCGCAACAATTTTAATAAGGTTTAAAATATAAATTTAAAAGGTGATAAGCATTATAACTAAAGCAATAACACTTATCATTTAATTGGAGCAGTTAAGCTTCTTAGAGCAAATCACATCCCCAAAGTAACCCTATAATTACAAAACATTTTAATTAGAATTTTCATTTTTAAGCAGTAACCTGTAAAAAAATCTTACCGCAAAAACGGGATGAACTAAGACCGCCATATTATTTTAATGACTAAGAATGAACTTTTATACTTATTTAATTTTTTTTAAAGACACATGTAATAAACCTTTTCCGCCTTTCGATATGTTATCAAATCATTACAACCACGTTAATTTAGATGTAATGTTACTCATTACTCCCATAGGCCCGTAATAACTTTCCCGTTACCATCGAAACTGAAAATTCTTTAGATAGAGACAGAAAATTATTAATAAATGCGCTAGAAAGATGTAAATTTACCTTTTCTCGAAATCTAGTTGCCATGAAATAAATGTGTAGATAGTTTGTCAAATAAACGTCAGTCTAACAATTAAGTAACATGTATTTAATAAAAGTGCTGTTTGCAATTATAGTGCAAAATAAAATCTCTTTAGGCGGAAAAATATTGTACGCGCTACAGGAGTAATGTGGGTTACAGTCTCAGCTTGTTACGCCCTCAGCTACGCTTCGGGCGCAACCTCAAGCTTCGACTGTAAAATGCCACATTACTCCCTAGCAGCGTAAATAACTATTATGTCAACGCGTAAAAGTGAAAATTCGATTACAAGATTGCCAACTAAATTGGAAACAGAACATTTTGTTACCAACCCACTGACGTGTTTTATACTATGACATTTTAAAACTATTCTATCATTATTAATTTTAATTAAATTGTGGTAAATGTTGCTTAAGTTATTATATCCATTGTACAGTATTGTTCTCTGAATATAAACTTTCGATAAAGCTTTTAGAAAATTGTTTCTTGTGCTAAAATTTTTATTATTGAAAAAGTGTGACCATACTGAAGGTAATGGTTACTTTTAAGTATATTACGTTTATTTTAATTGAATAAAGGTGTTGGGCCATTCGGTTTTTAATGAATTGCGAATGGCCCAACACCTTTATTCAATTAAAAATAAACGTAATGATACTGCTCTTAGTAACCATTACCTTCAGTATGGTCACACCTTTGATTTAATAATAAAAAAAATTTAGCACAAGAAAACAATTTTCATAAAAGACTTTTTATCGAAATGTTTTATATTCAGAGACACAATACTGTTAATCATAATACGGATATTAATAATTTAAGCAACATTTACCACAATTTAATTAAAAATTAATAATGATAGAATAGTTTTTAAAATGTCTTAGTATAAAAGGTTTATTACACGTGTCTTTAAAAAAGATTAAATATGTATAAAAGTTCATTCTTAGTCATTAAAATAATATGGGGGTCTTAGTCCTTCCCGTTTTTGCGGTAAGATTCTTTACAGGTTACTGCTTAAAAATGAAAATTCTAATTAAAATATTTTGTAATTATAGGGTTACTTTGGGGATGTGATTTGCTCTAAGAAGGTTAACTACTCCAATTACATTATAAGTGTTATTGCTTTAGTTATAATGCTTATCACCTTTTAAATTTATATTTTAAACTTTATTAAAATTGTTGCGGTAAGTTAAAACAAAAAAACAAATAGGTATAGGTGATAATGTAAAATTCGTTTCTATATGGTAAAATTTTTAATGATTTAAGTTTTAAGAATAATACTAGACTTCTGAAGAAGGGAATAAAATTGACAAATAATATTTCCGAAACGTTAAGTTCAATTTCAAAGTGCTAATT
Organism: Vesta saturnalis; assembly: GCA_036346205.1. Taxonomy (NCBI): domain Eukaryota; kingdom Metazoa; phylum Arthropoda; class Insecta; order Coleoptera; family Lampyridae; genus Vesta; species Vesta saturnalis. The sequence continues at coordinate 722,386 of JARFJB010002107.1, read as the reverse complement.
CAATAAAATCGTCAATATTATGCTTCATCCAACAAAAACATAATTTGTTTCTTTTAACAAGTACTCGCAATTTATCGAACTAGATAACCATGAAACCACCACATCATTCAAAATTATAAAACTATGTTGTTTAGTCGTGGACAAGTTTGATATAACGCGAAAGACAGGAAATATACAACGCATGAGCCATAATAAAATTAAAAATACAATTTTAAATTTAAAACTTCAAATGTGATTTAACCCTCAACACGCAAACGGACAAAAGCTTGATTTTTTTGGGTGATGCGATATTCGATATAATTTATTCTACTAGAGTCCAGAACACTGTTTAATGATAATTTAGTATTACTAAAGATGTAAGAACACTCGGATTTAAAATGAGCTAATCCACTATGGAGGCCCTTTTACGTAATTTCGTATATGATAGCAAAACCTTCATTAACGGTGACAACAGAAATAGAATAAGTAATAAACCAAATTACCCTTTAAATTGTCACATAAAAAATAAGCGAAATTATTTAAATTTCTTAACAAGTTTCACTGTTATAGTTACTTATGTATAAAGGACATAATGAGATTTTTATGTCCGAGGCGCTATTTCAAGCCCGAGCGCGCCAGTGCAAGGTCTAGGAAATCGCCGTAGCACCATGAAAACCAGTTTTGCCCGCAATGCTTACAAAATCTAAGCATGATTAAAATATTGAATATTTAAAAGGAATTATAACGTTAAATGTTTTCAAAAGAAATACATTTCTCATTTATGATAGTAAGCATTGGTGCGTTACCGTGAAAACGAATACAAAATCAGGCATGGACAAATTGATAATTAATTCATTTGACGTTTTGGTTTACTTAGTTTTAAACGCAATAACTAAGACATTTTCAGAAATAAGATGAATAAAATTGTAACATCTAGTATGAACTCATAGATTTGTACCTATTGTTTCTAATTTTTGACATTTCATTATTGTCCGCTGGGCTATAATGACGTCCGCGGGTTATAAAAAAACGATCACATGAAAGAAGTTTGGTTATAATTATCATATTATAATGTAATCGTACATAAACTGATTTATTACTTAATATACAGTATGTATAATAGGCAAGCTGTTTAATAGGAACTCTTTATTTTTCGTTAATTCATATCAAGCGTTTTATGTCCATTATTAACGGTGTAATTAAGATATATATCATCTAATGTGTGAATAATTTTACCACGAGGGGACCAAGGGGACCTTGACTTCATGAAAAATTAGAATTTCTAATGGGCCACGTCAATTAATTTGTATCTATCAAGCCCTTTTTCCTCTATTCATTTTCTTATTAATTTAATTCGTGTTAATATCCATTGCAGTTTCTTCATGAAGCATGAAATCAACTTTAAAAAAATCCGTGATTACGCCACTCATTTTTTAAAGAATGGGTGCTTCAAGGTCTTATGAAACACGTTTTTCATGCAATTGTTTGTCATTTGCCCTTGTTATGCCGTGTTCAAAGTTTTATACTTCAGTTGATTTAGGGATATTTGTGGTGGTTGGTAATGTTTTGATTTTAAAAGTGAAAATTTGATCTTATCTAACTTAGTTATTACGTCTAAAATTTCTTGCTGACTAAATCCTTGATCATTGATTGTTTCCAAATTTTGATTTATATTTTCTCTTAAATTAGTATTAAAAATTATATAATTTATTAAGTAATTTATTGTAGCATTCATATCTGTGGTGTAAGATCCATCTTCTTTCTTGATGGTTCTTAAAGTAGAAGAATTTTTATACTTATTTGTAAACGGCGTTAAATTGCAATATTCTTTCCATGATTTGACTTTTTCTTGGTCTACCGACCTTAAATAAGTTTTATTATGATCAAGATAAGTTATTCTTCTCTGTTCTCTGATTAACGCCGTTCATAGTTCTTTGATACAGCCTTCTAAGAGCGTTTACTTTTTTTTTAATATTGTAAGTTTTTAAGTCCACGATAAAACAGTTCTTCCTCAGTATATATTTTCTAATTCCTAAACCTAACACCTTAAAAGAAAGTTTACAAGAATTTGTTAATTAGTTTTGAAAATTATTTAAAAATATATTTAGATCACATACTTCTGAAATTCTTATGCATATTAAAATAAGTGAAAAATAATTCTGGACTTGGCCTGGCAGGCGGTTAGGCAACTCTCCTGGCGCTAGCTGGTTGATTCTTTCTTCGAATGGTTGCACCCAACTAGTTAGTATTATCCGGGTTTTAGCGACCTAAAATCAATTCCTTAATAATTTGATGGAGTTAATTATTAAGATTTATTATTAATAAGCGTGGTTGAACTGGTATCTGAAAATTAGGGGTTTATGAGATTGTTACCGGCCGCCTGGAGAAATAAAGATGGCCGACTTTGTTACAACCGATGTTTATCAATTCAAAATGTATTTGTTTTACTAAGGGGTGGTTTTTGTAACAAATTATGTTTGGGGCGTTTTTGTACGTGTATAAGTGTTAATTTACAGTGTATAGAAAAATTCTGTATTAAAGTGTGATTTTTATTGGCGTCTGGAAATAATTATAATGTTGATTTGAATGATTCTATTTGAAATAATTTAGTTTTATTTATTTATTTATATTTCATTAACAAAATGAAATCTTATCCCTATTAGATATTACATAATAATAGTAAATGGGCACGAGCGATATTTACTTATTTCAATTGTAATTTTGTCTATATAAATTATCATACTTTCAATAAGGTAAATAAAACTTTGTCTTCTTATTAAAAGATTGGATTCGCCAAACAACGTTTTGTTACGCTAACCTTGATTAATAAAATTATACAGATTTAAGCGTAAAATAAAAAGAAGTGTTGTACAGGATAACTTGGGGCTTTCACGTAAGTTGCGAGGGTTGTAGCAGTACGGTTTGCACCGATAGCTTGAAGACGGAAAGTATTCGGATCGTGTGACTTTTACCGACAACTCAGGAAAGAATTGAGTCCCCTTTACGTGGATTGACCAACGCGTGCAGAGAAGGTGCAAAAACTCACGGTTCGACGACCTGCGAATTTGCGGCTAGGTTGGCTGGTTGCAAGAGGCGTGTAATTTGGTTATGTGTGCCATCTCCAAGGGTTTGAGACCAGGAGGCGGATAAACTTGTACTGGTTGCGTATTTGTAAGTTAGATTCAGGCGTTCTGGTTTATTAGGAAATACATTAGGCTGGTTGATTTTTCGAAAGAGAAGAAAATGAATTTATTTATTTATTTGTTTTTTTTTTGTTAGTATGCTCATGCTTATGGTAAGTAATTACTTATTTTAGCTTATATATATATATATATATATATATATATATATATATATATATATATATATATATATATATATATATATATATATATATATATATATATATATATATATATATATATATATATATATATATATATATCTTATTGTAGACTGTTCAGGAGTCCTTCTCCTCTTCAGCCCTGGTCATTCCCTTGTTGTTGGTATTGCGCTGATTTGTGTTATTGTATTGTTTACATTCATGAGGTGTGGTAATTTTTGGTAATAAAAAAAAAAAAAGTGTTTAAATTTACTTGAATTTGAATTTTGAATAGTGTGTAGTTGGGTTTAAGTGTGAGTGTGGGTTAGTGTGGTGTGGTGTGCAGTGTAATTAATCAGTTCGTTGGCCGGTGTCATGCTGGGCCGCCATCGAATAGACGGGGGGATGCGGAGGGCATATGGGGTATTATCGAGAGATTCTTCTACCTCCTCGGGGAGGTCGTCGAGGAGTTGTGTGAGGATTGCGGGAGGATGTTTGAATTTTAATTTGTTTTTTTTCAAGGGAATTTGGGAAAGCGGTAGTTGTAGGGAGCGGTAAGGATTTCTTTGGTTGGGATAGTGTTACCGAAAATTCTTTTATAGGCGAAGTTTTCCTGAAGTTTTTGGGTACGGTTTGTGATTGGGGGTATATTGGCGTGGTGTAGGGTGAGGTCATTTGAGTACCTGAGGGGTTACCTGTGTATCCATCTAAAAATTTGGCGTTTACAGGAGGAGATTGAGGTTAATGTTTGTTCGGAAATCCATAACAGAGCGGATGTATGTTTTATATGTGTGTAGAAGTGTTTTGGGGTGACAACCACTGATTCTACCCAGAAGGGCGCCCAGTAGGTTTGCGCGGTTTCTAATCCTGTTTAGTGTTCTTGTTACATCGGGGAGCCAATTGAGAGTTCTAGTGAAGAGGATTCCTAGGTAAGTGATTTCATCTTGGAGTGTAAGCCTTTCTTGGTTAAGGGTGAGGGAGACGTTTCTGGGGGCAAGATTGGGGAACTTATCCTCTGCGTAATGAGGATGTCGGAAAAGGATTGTTTGGGTTTTGGTGGGATTGACGGAGATTCTCCACTGGTTGGTCCAGTTAGAGAAGTTCCGTAGGGTTTTGGATGTGAGACGGGAGGCCGTTTCGCTGTTCCGATTAACCACCCAGAAGGCGGTGTCATCCGCGAACTGCGCAACGACCACTCCGGGTTGGGTAACTTCGGGAATGTCGGATGCAAAGATGGTGTAAAGGATAGGGGCTACGGAAGAACCTTGCGGAACGCCTGCTGTAGGTTGAAAATGATCGGAGGTTTTCCCTACTTTGACCCAAACTGACCGATTCGTCAGGTACGAGTGTAGGAGTTTGGCGAAGGGGTCGGGTATGTTAAGGTTTTGGATTATTTTTCAGCTTAATGTCCAGAAACACAGCCAGATTGCATTGCTTGTGACTGAATGCTCTGGTGGTCTCTGTAAGCAGCTTCAGCAAGGGATCGTGACACGTTCGGTTAGGACGGAAGCCGAATTGGCTGTTGGGAAGGAAGTCGTATTCTAGGTGGTCCCTGAGTCGCCTGGCTAGAATCTGCCCAAAGCATTTTCCGAGGCAGCTCAGGAGAGAAATTGGTCTGTAGGAGGAGGGCGAGGTAAGCTTAGCGTGGGGTTTAGGTATCATGACGGTGGAGGCCGATTTCCAGTCCGTCGGGAAGTACGACATGGTAAGGCATTTATTGTAAATAGTGGAAAGTAAACCGAGGGCTGGGTCGGGTAGGTGGCGAAGAATTTTACTGTTTAGGCCGTCATGATCTGTGGCAGAATTTTTACCTTTTTTGAAATATGAGCTGACCTGGTCGGGCGTGATAGGGGCGTAAAAAGGACTCTAGTTATCGAGTAGGGTTTCGGGAAGGTTAAGGGTACGGAAATCTTCAAGGCGACTCTTAAGGAGTGGTTTGAATTGGTTATCAAATTGGGGATCATATGGGGATCGGAAGATGGGTTGGAAGTGGCGACCAAAGAAATCGGCCTTTCCTTGGTCGGAGGAGATTAGGTTGCCCTGAAGGTCGGTTAGGTGGAATTTGGGGTTTACTTTTCTTCTGGTCAATCTATCAAACTGTTGCCAGAAGAGTTTACCATTTCTATAATCAAGCTGGTAGGTGGCTTTGGTCCAGGAGTCTACAGAATATTTATTGGCTTCTCGCCTGATTAAGGCGTTGCGGGAAATGTCGATGTTTTTTAATGGGACAGAGTTATCGACCGCTTCCGCAATAAAGGGAGTTAGGTCTCTAATGGCTCTCTCGAGAGCTTGGGTCGTTTGAAGATTAGGTGTGGGAAGGTTGTTGGAGATATGTTCTGAGAACACATTCCAGTCTGCTTTTGAAAAATCTTTAATGACCTTGTATTGAGGGAGTGAAGGGGGGCTGGACAAATTGAAGTTTTGACGAGTAGGGGAATGTGATCGTGGTGCGTAAAAAGCACTCACGATCGAAATAGCGAGCTATGGGTTCAGAGACTATGATGTGGTCTATTATTGAGGCACCTAAGTGCTCGAAGTGGGTTGGCTGTGTGTTGGCGATTTCCAGGAGCGGCAACTGCAACAGAGCAGATGATAGTCTGTTACCGTTGCCATTCGATACGGTGTCACCAAAATGGGTGTGGCGAGCATTGAAATTACCTAGGATTACTGAGTTGGGGAGGTTAGAGGCATAGATTAGAAGAGCATCGGATAGGGAATTGTGGCCTGGCGGGTTATAATGTGATATAAATGTTAACTTTGATAAATCAAAATTCTGCCGCTCTAGTCTTTTTTATTTAGCATTTACGGTAGAGAAAGATGGTCTTCGTACGGACACTTCTAAAGTTGAAGCAATTTCCAAGTTTCCTAAACTCACCAATATGGCATAGCGGCCTCTATTTCTGATCTTACTAAAGGCGGAAAGAAAAATAGTAAAATTATATGCACCAAAGGAGCTGAACGAATTTTTCAAACTTTAAAATCTAAATTATCAACTGCTCCCGTTCTGTCGAGCCCAAATCATGACTAACTTAGTATTAACTTTGTATAAATTGTTTTAGTGATTACCATGAAGAAAACTAGATTTAAGTTCATTTACTTTTAAATTTTGAATAAATATTTTCTTCGTTTCACAGCAACATTATTGTTTTGTTAGTACCCCAAAGTACTAGCTATATATGGTACAGGTCACACCATCCATACAAACAACTTTAAATTAAAAAAAAAACGGATTTTGTTATACTTGAATCTTAATTTAACTAGAAAAACATAAAATTAGTTCAAAATTTTAAAATTGAAAAACTCGGTCCCTAATGGGTTAATTCTATGGAAATAATTGGTTCCAAAATCTTAAAGAAAAACTATCCTTGCATAGATGCAAGACGACCCTTCATCTAAGAAAAGTAAGCGAGGGGCACTACTGGCCTAAAATGAAATCGGACGTTACTCGATATATACGAAACTACGCGATTTGTGCTTCTGAAAAAGTATTACAAACCATCAGACCTGGATTTATGGGAAAACAAAAGAAAATAGCATACCCATTCCATTGCACTTCAGTGGACATAATGGGGCCCTTTCCGCGAGAGAGAATACCTATTTACTTGTTATGTGTGACTGGTTTACAAAATTTGCTTTAGTAAGAGCGGTCCGTAAAGCCACCGCACATAAACTTTTTGAATTCCTACAAAACGATATTTTTTGATTTATGGAGTGCCACAAGTCTGTATGGTAGATAGTAGACCGCATTTATAAGCTCCCAATTTAAAAAATGAACGAAAAGCTACGGCGTTTCACATATCTGGTACAATACAGCGTGCCACCCGCAAATTAATTTTGTGGAAGGAGTCAATAGAGTGATAGGTCCTACGTTAAAGATCAACATCGTTTTTGGGATGAAGAAGTTTACAAAGTCGCCCACGCAATTCGCAGTTATGTTTAGATAATTGCCATTTTGTACCACAAGTATCGTTGTTGGTAGTGTAATTTTCTGAATCTTCCTTCCTTGATTTTAGATTTATTTTCGAAAGGTGTTTACGCTATTTTGATAAAATAATCCGGTTTAACTTCTTGCGTAGAGGGTGAGTAACAATTTAATTTACGTTAGAAAATTATTAGATGTCGTTTGCGATCGGTTTGAAATATTTTACTATCTAGGCATTGACATTGAAAATGCGATATTTTTGGCATTTGTTAAATTGTCACCGTGTTAAACGGATTTGTTTATTTAACGAGTTTATAGTCAAAACTTAAGAAAATTTGCAGTGATCATTAGACTAGTGCTATGACGGTCATTTCTATTCTTAATTAATTCCTCATTTATAGAGTACTTAAACATACTATGTGCTTGCGGGCTTACAGACAATAATTTAATTCTTAAATTACCTATACCTTTTACCAACTAGGAAGGGTTTTTGAAAAAGAAACCGTAAGTAAACATTGCGACGCAATAATTAACTCATTATCAGCTAATCTCAACTATTTTAACTTCTAAATTCTAAGTTTTAATCCCATATTGAATCCCTCGGAAAAAAAAGAGGGAAAGAATTAATATAAATCCATCGGTATTCCAATCATTAAGGTGGACAATCTACACGATTTCTCCATGCCAATAGCAGACAAAAATATCAGACACATTTGTGTTTGGTTTTTTTGTCACGAGAAATCATAATTTGGTACCTACTTTAATGTAATTTGTAGAGGGCACCACATACGCCACACTTGTGACATAAATGTACGCTAAACTTTTTTTGCTGTTTAAGTTAGCTCTATTTTTGTAAAAGAATATTAAAGCTACCTTATTTTAATAGAAAAAAATTGTCCTTGTCATTAACCCCAAAACTTAACGGTTTACGAGATAATCGCATTTTAGAGAAAAGTAATGGGCGTATACGCTAATATAGGTAATATGAGTTAACATTAGAAATTTATATGGCACTTTGCTAAGTCGTAATAGGAATGCAATACATTTTCTTCAGAAAAAAAATTAAGAAACTAAGCTAAATAACATTATAACTTTAAGTGTGTCACATCAAATGCTCGATATATCCTTCATTCTCGTCGATGCTTTTATCTACACGTTCCATGAAACATCCTCCAGGGACAATGTGAGCCTATAGCATCAACTTTGTCATCGACAACTGATTTTGTCGTGAATTGAAACCGACTGCAATCCGTCAATATAATGAATAATCAAAATTATACTATTACTCTTATTATTACCTAAATAAATATGTAGGTAGGTGTTTAAACATATTGATTCACTTTTTTTTAATTTCGCGATTTTCCGATTTCAAAAAAAAAAAATTAAAACCTGTAACTGTATGCATAATTATAATCTGATCTATGCCAAAGAAATATATTTGTTGTCACTGTTTAACTAAATTAAAAACAATCAATAATTATAATTATTGGTGCGATTTCGGATAAAATTTAATATGGACCACGGCATTAAAGTCATTTTTTTATCACCCATGTGGTTATTTGCTGTGGCCTTCGCCTCGGGCAACTTTTACTAACGTATCGTAAATGGTGATTCAAGTATGGAGTTAGTATACATCGATGGCAACCATGTGATTACCTACTACAGTGTCATCTAGGATAGGCATCACGCTTCAAGTACGCTAAATTTGTTGCACTACGTCAACAAATGTGTAACGAAACAGAAGTCGAAGGAGCCAAATCAAAATGTTTAGTTTCTAAAGAAAACCATGTATCTGAATAAAATATATTAATGTACCATTTTGTTCTTTTTGTCAAGGAGTTTAATGTGGTCCACCTGGATGTTCGAGATCGAAATTTGTGAGTACAGGGTTCTTGAAGTGCCTAAAACGTTTGATTCATTTCGGGTTTGCTTATGTGACAACCTTGAGATAATGAAACCTTGCAAATGTAGGATTTTGAAACTGTAATTTCAGAACTTCTCAAACTTAACTAACGTTCACACATAACAGCTAAGTATTGATATGCCGACGTTTCTTGAGTTCAGTAACCAATTAGCCATGTAAATGAACTGTTTAACTCTTTATGGCTTGATTGGCTACTGACAAATGGCAACAAGTTTGAGAAAATGATCTAGAGAATCATGTTTTAGTTTATTCTCACTACTCGTGCTAGATTTAACTGTATTACCTTTTGACTCACACATTTAATTCAAACACAGCAATAGTGCTATACTGAATACGATTGTCAACACAAATAATAACTAATACGAATACTCTAGGCAATAATCGCTGGCGATTTATTTTCACTATAATAATGATAGGATTGGTTCTGATGTGATTAGAATAAAAAGTTTCATTGGCTATAAAAAAATGTCAAAAAATAATTACACAAAGATATATATCCTGCACTTAGTAGACACGAACTATCTTGGTCAATTACAAAAAGTAATATTTTCCAGTTAGCCATACTTTTCTTATTTGTAACCATACTGCTTGTTAACCTTTTTATTATATTATTTTATTACGATAAAAGTAAAATGTACAATTGGTTACATTATTAAATCTTAAGATTATCAACCAATAGTTTTACCGATAATTCTGTTGATGCCCTGCTGATAACTCCACACAAAAAACTTTAAATGTACAAGGAGAATCAACATGTGTTTTAGGTTTTAACATTATATTTAATACTTCTCTCTACATATGCCTCAAAGACGATATTTGAACATCGTCTTTCATACCCTGTGCTGAGCTAACTATATCGTAGATGGCCGTTGCAAACTATGTCGCTTCACATCAATCATCTGCTAATTTCAAGTGTTTCATGAATTTTCTCGGAGTACCGGTAACCATAGGACATATTAAAATCAACCGGATGTACAGTGCAATTTCCATTTATGTATCATTCAAATAATGAATAACTAGCAACATTTTGTGTGTGTGCGTGTGTGTTCGTGTGCGCGAGTGCGCGTGTGCGTGGGTGCGTGTTCGAGGGTGCTTACGCTCGTCGATGCCTTGAATACCATTAAATTTATTTAAAAATGAAGAAACCTTTACTAAAAACAATTAGATAAAGTTCTAAACTATAAAAATACTGAGTACCTAAATCACTGCATATGAATATCTCAAAAACTCCGCTGGTGCCAAGCTTGTATTGTACGGTAGATGAATTTGAATCTTGTGCTCGATGAGCACTTAGAAGGCGAGCGTTGTTATGCAAATACACAACACTAGATGTTATCAAACCGTTTTTTTCTGGGTGGCTTTTCTCAATTTTTGTAAAGTCTCAAAGTGATCGTCGTACCACGTTCCATGGATTCATCAAGCAGGATTCCAGTAGAATATCAGAACACGGCGGTTATAGCCTTACTCGTTGACAACGTTTGACGGGCTTCCTTTGGCCTCACTGGAGAACCAAAGTGACCCCATACCATGGAATGTTGTATTGCCTTAGCGTTCACAACTGCCACACATGTCTCTTCGCCAGTCACTATTTTGTTAAAAAAAGTTTGTCCTTTCGTTTGACTTTGTGGATTTCGGTTAGCATTTTCGGTATCCACTTTCACAAACGTTACGCCAGCGTTTCTAAAGTTATTGTATTCCCGCCACCCTTTATGCACCCTGGATAATTCACCGCCCCCTTGAGTAATGTAACATAAAAATTGTAGATCAGAACCACCTAATAATACGCTGAAATTTATTGCTACGTTGGATGTCACTGCTGATGTAGTGCACATGCACAGTATTATTACGTGATTTACTTTGTGACTCGAATGTTCGCGATGGATACCAAAGAGTCTTAAACAGTCTTGATTGAAAATACGCTACTATACAAGCAGTCCATTTGCTGATGGGTTGTTAGTTCCTTGTCGATGGAGGCTGTGTTCGAACCCACTAGGTTGAAAATGTGTAACCATAAAAACAGTTTATTCGCTTGTGAGTTGTTAGTTTCTTAATGATTAAAACTGTATTAAGAACGAAGAGTCGAACCGACGAATATAAAAGCAGTGTTTCGATTGTGAGTTATTAGTTTATGCACTAAGGTTATTTTAAAAGACTGTGTCAGTTAGAGTTTTAAAGTTGAGAACGTATGCGTGTAGTAAATATGGATAGGTTTTTATTAGGTGGCAAACGTAAGCTTGAGGAAGATTTAGATTCTACTTCACCAAATCACCTAGTACAATTCTAATTATACCCTAAATTAAAATCACGAAATGCTTAAAACTTGGCTTTCTCAAGCACTGAAACAAGTGGGGAAAAAAACTTCAATGTGTTATTTACCTTACAATTTTGGCTTCAGATATAATGAAACCAAATAGGTTTGAAGAGGCATTTAGAAACAAAGAATATGTTGCTAAGCCCCATGAGGTTTTTTTAGATAAACTCAGATCTTTAGAGACGTCGAAGTCAAATTTGGAGAAAGTTCTCACCGCGAGTGATAGTGCCTTATTGGCATCTTACAAAGTGGCTCATATAATAGTCAAATGTCAAAAGCCACATACTTTTGCAAAGCAAATCATTCTGCCATCTGCTGTAGTTATGGCAGAAACAGTGTTCGATGACAGCTATGTTAAATGATTCTTACATCAAACGATACAATTTGCAGTATAATTCACGATATATCTGTGGATATTCAGCAACAACTTGAATCTGAAGTAGTAGGAAAATTATTTACCGCACTACTTGATGAAGCAACAAACAGCAGTAATGATGCCAATTTGATCTGATATATTACATTCTGTCGGGAAGGTACAGTAGTTGAAGATCTGTTATTTTGTAAACCTGTAGAAGAAAGTGTAACTGCTGTTGAGTTATTTAGAATAACAAATAATGGTTCTGTCAATGCAAACTTGGAGTTGACATATTGCGTTGGTATGTGTACGGATGGATCTCAAGCAATGTCTGGCAGATATAGTAGTTTAAAAGCACAGGAAAGTAAGGAACCTCCAAAAGTAGTTTGGACACACTGTATGATACACAGGAAGCTTTTGCATTGAAATCACGTTCTCGTCTTAATCTAATTTTATTAGTTGTTATTGATACAGTGAATTATCCAAAAAAATACATCTAAAGGCGAGAATTTTTGCTGTGAAGATGTGGCGGCAGAACGTAGATCTTTGCTATTTTTTTTTCTTTTCGTTTCTTTTTCTGTTTACTCAGTTCTCGCTTTCTCACTAACGAAATTTGTTGCGTTTATGTGTCTTCATAAAGTTAAAACTAAATTGAGATATCGTTTGCTTTATATTGTATTTCGGATTAGAATTTATCGTATTGAGTTTAAAGTGAATTTCTTTGTCAGAATTAATTTACATTAGGATTGGCATTATATAAATTTTGTCGAGGTTTAAAATTAAAAACCCAGTTTGTGATAGATAAAACTCCAAGTAGGTTTTCATATTAAGTTTTTGGTGCCAAGATTCTATTGCAGTACAGTTTACCGATTCACTTTCAATCAAAAACTATCATTATAGGAGTAGGCAAGATTTGGCTGGATTACAATATGAACTCATTAAACTTTAAGTGTATATGTACTGTAGAGTAGATAAGCGTTACTTACTTGGAAAAACTTCGCTTGCAGTTTCTTATGTGAAAGCGCAAATATGACGCAATATTTCTTGACCATTTACGGGAAGCGGCATATCGTTTGTACCGCGTTTTATAATTAGAATGTATGAGCAGTATGATTGGTTGTCGTTTTTAAAATCAAGTATGACGTAACTGAAGAATTTTTGAGTGTATGTCTTCTGTTTTGGTCTTGATCTGGTGAAGGAAGTTGTGGTATGCGAGTGGGCACCGCTCTTACCATCGATGTTCCCGGTTCTATCTAATGTATCGTGGACTATGAGTCCGTTTCGCCTGTGTGAAGTTTTTGTCTTTGATTCACCAGGCCGGAGAACTTTGTGTGGTGTATCGTGGTCAACTAGACTTACCTTTTTGAAATCAGGACAGTGTTTAACCAGTGCTTCCTGAATTTCGGAGTTTTTTATCGCTTTTTCGGATTTGATGGATTGTTTTTGATGGATTATTATGTGCCCTAACCCTGTGTTTTATGTGTTTCTGTAAAGAGCCTTTAAAAAACCAAGTATCACTGTAAATAACTTGTAAATAGACATTTTTTGTATTAATATTAAAAAATACTTGTAAATAGAGTTACTAAATTAATGGAACATTAAACAGGTAGTGTGTAAATATATCTCGTGCGTAATAGCGTTTTGTTCGGTGTACATAAACTATATAACCCCAATTAATGTAAGCGTATCACTATCGAAATTTAAAACTGGGAAATTGCCTCATGGGTTTTCCTTGCCGAGCGGGAACATCAGCTGGTGTCCTGAAGTCGATCCCGTCTGTTTCTGCTTTCATTGCTATCTGGTGAAGACGTATTCAAGAGTTCTGTGAAGGTAATTCAATATTTTACGTTATTGTGATTATTTTATCATATTTCTGTTTGTAAATTTGGTGATATTATGTGTTGATGAGCGAATAAATGCAGTCTATCATATAATTATTCTCTTATTCAAGCAAAAGCGTTTCGGATACTGTTACCTTTTACCACTTCGTGTAAACTGGTTTTTCTGCTGTAGCTGCTTTAAAATCTAAATATAGAAACAAACTACAACTAGTGAAGGAGCTAAGGGTGACTATTTAAACATTAAACCTAACCTAGATAAACTGTGTACCTTGAAACAGGCACATATTAGTCATTAGACCTGTACCTATTCAAGAAATACTTTGTTGCAATGTTTCCTCTTAAATGTATTTTAAATAAATAAAAAATATGTCTTCTTCCTTATCGTATACTTTTATTCTACGCCTGCCTTGCCAACCTACGGCGCCCCCCTTGCCAATATTCGGTGTTATCACAGGGGGGGGGGGGCACAGTTCGAGCAACACTGCCCTTCGTAACAACGACAGATAGTCTCCAAATTATCCTCGTAGTGTATTACGATACAAGTTTGATGTAACTAATAATACAACGATCTAGAGGCCGATGAGTTAGCTCTCAAATTTTGCATGTAAACTCATAAAATTTATGTTTTGATTTATACGCCTTATTATACTTTTTACTAATGAATATAAAAACAAAGATCTTATTTTTGAATTAACTGTTATGATTATATTTTTGCAACAACTAGTTATTGTAACCTTTGGCAGTCTTGGCAATAAGATCTCTGATGAACTCCTTCATTAAGGATTTAATTTCGAAGAGAAGCCGTTTTCTGTGTTCTAATACTTATTTAAGTACAACACAATAATAAAAACATTACCATATTTGCAAAGTCATAATTCAAATAATATCAAAACATGTTTAGAAATTACCAAAAAATAAGTTTTAGATTTTAAAGCTAATATACACATAATTTAAGTATAAGAATTCGTTCTCTAATGTCTAATTTCTTAATCGATGTGTAATTGTCTAAATGATCCATTCATGTCCAGCATATTAAGAACTGCTTTTGAAGGTTCCATCCTTAGGCTTTCATTTGATCTTAACTTTTCATTTTCTAGAAACCAATCTCTATAGCTTTCAATCTTTTTTTTCCATGTCTCTAAAAAAGTAAAACATAACATAAATTAAGATATTTAATAATAATTATTATTATAATAACGTTTATTGTAGTATATACGTAGCAGTTACAATAATTTAAACAAAAGAAACTGGACGCTGCTTTCCACTGAACTGTTGTTTAGAATATGGTGGAGATGCTAAGAAAAATACCTACTGTATGTGGAAAGTTCTGTTCCTCTTAAAAGGATTAGTTTTAACATTTTTTCAAATTGTACTAATAGATTATGATTATAAACGTAATCACAACAATAAAAATTGCCAAGGACAAGAGTGTTGCAGAGCTAAAGTTTCTGTTGTTGGTTTAGCAGGGATCTAGATGACTAAATAGGTTTAGTTTTTCAAGCATTAAGTTAAAGGTAGATATTATGTGATAACGTGATAACTGATAGTTGTTGGCAAAATTTATACTTAACCTTTAACTACTCGCGTAAAACTGCTACCATTTTACGCTCGCGCAGTGTCTCCGAGACACTGCCGGGCAAATACTATTTGTACGCGCCTATATTGAATATATTCGGTTAATAAAAGGTCAATATGATTTTAATAATGTTTATTAGACTTACTTTAACATAATTAACATATTTAAGATGATTAAAAATACAAAAATAAACAGTGTAGGTATATAAATAAAGAAATTTTCACGGAAATAAAAGAAGATATTGGAAATTCATTAAGTCTAAGCAATATTTTTATAGTAACATATAATTCTATAATATCTAATCATAATTCAGATATAAACATCATTGTTTCTATTTATTTGAAGTCGAGTTCAATGCATAAAACATGTCATAATCATAATAAATCATACAAATGTTTACACATATAATTATTATCAGAAAACATCAATAAACAGCGGTTGCTTTTTTACTATTCAAAACACTCAACACATACATTTCTCAAGTGCTCTCCGCATGCATTATGGAAACACTTGGCACATATTTGTTTACTTGACCTGTTTTTTGAATACGGACAAAACGCACATCTCTTTCTTTGACCTGAAGGTGGCTCGGCTATTGGTTCCTGGGGTATATCAAGCTCCTCTCGTAGACATTTACGAATTGATTTTGGAATATGGGTATCTTGGACACGTAATACTTGAAAAGGCCGCACTAATTCTCTCGACAATTGTTTCAAAAAAGCACTTCTTTCACAGGACTGCCCAGAATTAGCTACACATAGAACACGCGCATTTATTGCTGCTATATTTACAAGGTGAAAAAATAATACTATAGGCCATCTTCGAGTTCTTCTACCCACGTTATATGTAGCACACAATTTATCATTTGTATCTACACCACCCTTTGTGCTATTATAGAAGGTCAATATTTCTGCCTTTTTCTGTTCACCTGTTGACTGATCTATAGAAGAATCATGGTGAAGTGTCGATAATAACAAAACGACTTTGTTTTTTTTTAGGGGTATACGATATTAGGTCATCTTTTGTAAATCCAAATTTTGTTGAATACAGTTCTCTATCTTTTGTAGCTTGAAACTCCGGAGGAATTTCCTTCTTATTTTTACGAATGGTTCCGACTAGTGTTAGCTTATGATTTTGCAATAAATTTTGAGCTAAACGTATACTTGTATACCAGTTATCTACAGTGATGTTCCTACTGCTTCTATTTATGGGCATAATGAGGCGACGTACGATTTCTTCAGTAGTATTTAATAGAGCAAATGGACCGTCCGGTTGTTTGCCAACATACACTTCCATTTTGACACAGTAAAAAGTTCTAGTATCGACCAGAGCAAATACCTTCAAACCATATTTATTGGGTTTTGAAGGTATATATTGTCTAAAACTGCAATGTCCGCAAAAACCGACCAATTGTTCATCGACAGTCACATACTCGCTGGGCCTAAATACACTACAACACTTGTCCACAATTGTATCAAATAACTGTCGAATGGGGGTCAGTTTGTCTTGTTTCAGTCTCTCAACCCGTGTGCGCACGTCATCAAAACGAAGGCATGCGAGAATAAATAGGAAACGGTTGTAAGACATAGAGCTAAAAAAATGATGGCAAACAGATCTTTATAATTGAGATGTGAACTCCGCAAAACACCAGACATTATTAGCAATCCTAAAAATGCCTCCATCTCTGCCTTAGTCACATTCCTTGCATCACGACATATGGCATATTGACCTACCACTTTGGTGTTTATGTATATATTTGTGTTTTCAACCAAAATGTTTATAGCATGATCACAAAATAACACTTTAAACGCTTCTAAATAGTCGGTAATATTTCTCGCTTCACCAATAGATCCCGGTAAATGTGTAATTATATCTTGTTGTCGTGTTTTTGATGACGCTGGAGGATTCTTTGCCCATTTGAATATCTTGTCCTTTCCAGTATATAAATTTTCACATGATTGTCCTATATCCACTTCTTCAATATTTTCTGCTTCATATTCTGAATATCTGTCGTGTTCACTGTAGCTCTCATGGTCTTTCCCGATTTCATTATCTAAGTCCTGTGGTAGATTTCGTTCTTCTTCGATTTCAGCTACAGCTTCTTGAAGTAAAAACTCAAGTTCATTTTGAGTAACTGGGCGACTAGCTTCGTATTTGCTGGTACTCGCCATAACTTTGTGCGTCAACAGTATCTAATACACTAAGAAAAACACCACTAACTTGTATCGCAGGCGACAAACTTATTTGAATTAAAAATTGAAATTGTTTCAAATATGTGAAATGTACTTACATGTACACGATTCTAATGTACTCTGCAGACTAAAATATATGCTGCTTCAAATAAGAATGCAAGTTCAACATAACCATTCGAAAAAATAAACAAATATCGTTCAATGTTTGTGTAATTCATCACGTACGTTTATTTAAAAATATGTTACGTTCTTCCTCGCGCAGTGTCCAGGAGACACAAAAATATTGCAGTTATACTTACAAGTTATTTTCTCCAAATGTATGGGTATGAGAGAATTGAAATTTTAGAGTGTTTTTCAAAAGATTATGATTAAGAAATACATAGACGGAAAACATTACATTAATAACAGAATAAAAAATAGAGCGAGTTAAAGTTGCGGCAGTGTCTCCCAGACACTGCGCGAGTAGTTAAAGGTTAAGAGAGAATTAGCCGTTTTAACTTATTCTACGTCTGTATCATACAAAGGGACTGGGTAAAGGTTTTTTCCCACCAACTTCGTAAGTAATATTTATGTACTTAACAACGCCAATGAAAGACTCGAAACAAAATAACCTTAAATGATATTGGTCAAAATTAATTTATTCCAATTTCTTCCGTTAATCACCTTTAGAATTTATTATAACGCGTAGTATGAAGAAACTAGTTTAATAAGTTCTTATCGTCGTTTAGAAAGCGAATCGCGCTGGAGCGAGTTTTCTAATGCACGAGTGCGATTAAACGTCTTAAGAATCACGTTTCTTATACTATTCTTTCTATTCTGCGTATTTAAGTTGAAAATTTTCAAAGAAACGTGGATTCTATTTGACACATTGTATGTCAAGTTTCATAATTTTGGAAATAGGTTAGCGACAATGGTATTTGCCTGTTTGAGTTCGATTCAGATATAGATTATTAAATCTTTTTTCTTCAGACGTCAATAAACGATGACATTTTAAACTTCACCTGACAACGTTAAATTTTGACATTTTCATTGGCGGCCGCTGTAATGTAAGTTAATAACTCAAACACCCAATTTGGAAAACAACGAAAACAAATTTATTGTTTAGAGTTATAATGATTAAAAGTACAATGATTAAAACTAACATTTTCTCCAAAATAAAATCCGCCAGAGGTAACAGTGGAGGTCTCGCTGCGTTCTAAGGAAATGATCTTTAATTCTTTCTCTTTTACATGAGCCTCTGTACTCGTAGCGCTTGCACTAGGTACAAAAGTTTTCAAGGCTGCCTCTTTTTTTGTTGCTAGAGAGTCTTCAATGTAACGCTCAGCTACAGTGATGTATTTACAGCCACCATGGCGCTTCAAGCACATTAAATCTGCACCGCCGTCCACCAACAGCGTAGCTGAGGTTCTTCTTAGACAATTCCCTGTGTATTCCGTATAGTTCACTAATTTTGAGAAAAAAGCTACCTCCCTAGGAACACTACTTATTTTATGGATTCCCATCACCGCTCATGATCATTTTTCATTTCCATATTTCAAAACAAATCGGCGATCATTCATATCTCGTGGGCGCAAAGCAACATACTTGTTATATAAATTTAGGAAAGATTCCCCTACAACTGTAAATGATTTAATTTTTTTTGTTTTGCTATCTGGAATTTTAATATGTAGCAGAGCTTTCAGGTTCTCAATGTCGTCTACCTTCATTTTCAGCAATTCATCGCAACGACATGCCCCTGCCATACCAATAATCAAAACTATCTAAAAAAAATACAAAATATAAAGACTTGTTTCCATTCTATTTCTAAAAATTACCTTCATTTCCAAGTATCTTTCGCCCGACGCTTCCGATAGAAATTTGCTAAATTGGTCTTTTGTAAATACTTTGGCCTGCTTTGGGGTGTATCCTTCATTCTACTACTTTAGATATGCACGAAGTTTCAAGTATTTGCTTATATCTACGCCATGTTGAATGCTCAATAATGATTTTATCATCGAATATTGGTACCGCATTGACGAGCTTTTCATTTTCATTTTTGTTGCTAATTTGGCAAAATAAGCTAACATTACGGTTTCAGAGTAACTTTTAATATTTTTTTCATCGCACCATTTTATAAATTGCTGAAAAGCGCGTTTGTAGGTTTTGCTCGATCTTGTAGGTAATATATCATTTATTGCTGTATTACTTCCTACTATTAAGCATTCCAAACGACCTTAAATATATTACAGAGTGATCAGTCTCAAGTGTATACCACGTGATCAAAATATTTAAGTTGGTACCACTGATAGGTTGGTAAGAAGCTGTATTGCTCTAGCTACTCTAAGGCATGGTTCGAGAAAAAACTACGATCAGTTTCAAATCTGTATGAAGGTGATTAACTTATACATATTATAAAATATTATCTTAATTTAAATAATGACTATTTTGTATTTAATTAGACTGCATCGCTATAAAATACAACAAAATAAATAAAATATTATTTAATCATTGGATTAAATTATTACAAAATAATGAATCTTAAGTATTTAAATGTTATAATTTCATTATAATTATATAAAATTTACAGTACTTACATGTTTATGGAACGACAATGTCTTTTACAAATTTTTTTTAACTCCTTAGGTACACATTAGTTATCACACTTTGCTTTACAGCATATGTTCAAAATGACCGCCATTAAATTGTAAACATAAGTTCACCCTACGTTGCATACTCGCAAATACATTTTGTAACATTTCGGCACCAATATTATGAACTTCATGAGTTATAGCATTTCGCAATTCTTGAAGAGTATGCAATCTTCTGCTGAACACTTTGTTTTTTAAATAACTGAAAAGAAAAAAGTCTAACGGTGTCAAGTCTGGTGAATTCGGTGGGCATCGATTTACACTAATGATTCTATCTTCAAAGAAGTAAATAATTAATTGTAGCCTGTGCAGTATGTGGGGTAGCGGAGTCATGCTGGAAATACCCGTTTCGTAATTCACGATCATCCAAATTATTAATAAATGGTTCTAAAAGTATTTCCCTGTATCTTGCCACAGTAATTGTGCCATCGAAAAATACCGGTCCAAATATTCGTTGTCGCGACATTGCTATCCAGACACCGACCTTGATAGGGTGTAAGGTAATTTCTCGAAATACATGTGGATTTTCTGCAGATCACGTACGATAATTTTGGCTATTTATGTAACCGGATAGATGAAACCAAGTTTCATCAGAAAAAAAAGATGCATCCAGTAAATCATTGTTCATCGTATTGTTGAACCATTGACAGTAGTTTACTCTAAGCTGAAAATCACTATCTCGCAACTGTTGTAATACCGACACCTTGTACAGGTACAAATGTAAATTCTTCTTTACTGCAGTGTGGACACTTCCATAGGATACATCTAGAAATTATTTATGTAAAATTATGTTTGTATGGTAAAATTTTTCATACGTGTTGGTGCAGATAGTTTTCGCAAATATTTATTGGGGGTTGCATTCATCCTTGCTTGGATATCTGCTATGGTGTCCTCTATTAAGACAGCAGCCGAAGCTTCAAGTTTGCGTTTTAAAACACTACCAGTTTCCATGAATCGAGCTATCAATCGATTACGATGTTGACTAAATGTTTCGTAACTAATATTTTCATTTGGGTACTCAACAGTAAATTGATCGATGCATGATTGCAATGAATAATGCCATTGCCCATTACCATCTTGGAAGCCGCTACGAAAATGAGCCACATCAATGAATGTGTCGTGTTCGATTGAAAACGGCATGACGATTAAATTCGATATCACAATTTGAAATTCAGAATATATAATTTGTCTTGATATAGACAGTTTGTAAATAACTCAAGAAAATACAAAAGTGAAAAACGAAGGTATAATATGACATAAACTAAAACGAGTAAAACTACACTAAAAATCCAAAGCAGCCAACTGCAAAACACAACAATATTAACAACTAGGAATTTTTGTCATACCACTACAGTACACTTGAGATTGATCACGTTGTACATCAATGAAAAATTAAATAGGTTGTGGCCCGCTGTAGTTAGAAAGAGTTACTCAACGCTAATGAAGGTTGTATTTTGCACAAAAATATATGAACGGCATAATCTGAGAGTATATTAACTCCTTATCTCGAAACACATAAGAATTAAAAACGGACCATATTCGGTTTTAGTTGTTACGTTACATTGATCAGAAATAAGTCAATATAAATATAGCTTATGGTTATTTCCACCTACAGCTAAATGGCTAGGTTTAGAGTGATTGTTTCTTTCAATCCAAAAATTCTACACTGTTTATAAGACATCTTTCTTCGTGTGAAACAAATCTCTCTATTTATATCATTTTCCCGGTTAATTTGATTTACAAGCAGATGGTTAATGTAAATGTAATAAACCATTAACTTATTGAGCACAGTTAATCGATCGAGTATAAAGCTTACATCAAATATAAATTAATCGTCTACAACAAAATACTTTGGTACTGGTACAGATTTTCAGAATTCAATGTCAGCATTAAACTTGATTCTATTAGTTTATTAAGCACTCCCATTATCACGGGATGTGAAAATTTTATTTTATTTTTTCGACTTTCGGTGTTCAAAAGTAATATATTAAAATGTTTCATTTCCAAGTGTTAATATATTGAGGATTGATATTGTTTAAAAGTTTCTTTTTGATGGTTAAGATATTCAGGATAGGGTATTTAAAATCCAAAGAGTGAATTTCATGTCGTGAAACGTAATTTGAGAAATATAAGATATGGATATGGGTATAAAATTGTTTTTTGATAACGTAAGCGGGAGGCACGTTAGTTAAATGGGTGTTGCAATTCCTGTTTTTAAAGTCTACCGACTTGTTTTGATTAAATTTTCGTTTCAAAATTTGAAAAATTTGGTTGCTCAACTATATTTCGTAGCGAAAATAAGTCGTGGCGTATCAGTTCTGGGTGTTAGCATGTTTTTAAGAGGTAAGGGGTGTTTCTACGTTCAGTTTTGATAGAGAAGTATGTGGAGGCTCACGTTTCTGTGTTTGCGGCGTCGCAATGTACGCGAAATAGTTTGGTTGAGCAAGAGAGAACTTAGTTACGCCTTGCCGAGGGTGTATCGAACGTAACCGTTTAATGAAGATTCACTCACCTCGCGCGTATTATATCGTTTCCTTTGTCAATAGTGATATTTTCGGATCACAGAATGGTTTCTATGTTTTGTGTGCTGAGCTTTAATTCTGTTGAACTGTTTTTTTGCATCACATTTTGTTTATGCAAATTTCCTAGTTAAATGATAGTTTGGCGTGCACAGCGGACCCCGAACAAATAACAAAATTGCTGTAAATATAACGCTTGATTAAGGCTATATGAATAGTTAAAGATTAAAGTGGTATTGGTGGTGGTGTGTTTAATTGTACTTATGTATACGGTTGAATATGCCTTTTGTTTAAAGTATCACATTCATTCGTATATTTTAGTTATTTCATTTTGAGTATTGTTGGTTCTATTTGGATTAAGTGATATAAAATTACTTACTGCAAAATTTGTAATATTTAGATTTTCGACGTTGTTTTTAGTCTTGTGATGTTAATTAAAATTTAAAGTAGATTTAAAACAGGTAAATTTGGGTTATTGGAATCCTGCAGGAATTATTATAAAACCTCTTTAGTAAAAATTTCACGATGTAAACTTTTATTTAATGTGCTTCGAGCAAGATCCTGATTATTATTTGTTATGAACGAATAAGTTCAAAGGTAAATATGTAATTGAAAATTATTATTAATTTTATTAAATACATAAATAAGAAGTTTACCTCGAGTAGGATTTGAACCTACGACCTGTACTTTGCTAGAGTACCGCGCTAACCATCTGCGCCATCAAGGTTCACATAAAGACAAAATTCACATCGATTGGGGCTTGAACCTTGATGGCGAAGCTGGTTAGTGCGGTACTCTAGCAAAGCACAGGTCGTAGGTTCAAATCCTACTCGAGGTAACGTTTATATTTACGTTATTACAAGTTTTTGTTATGAACGAATAAGTTCAAAGGTAAATATGTAATTAAAAATTATTATTAATTAATTAATTAAGTAATTAAAATTAATAATAATTTTTAATTACATATTTACCTTTGAACTTATTCGTTCATACAAAAACTTGTAATAATTAAATATTAGTCAAGTTGCTTTGGTATGTGTGAATCCTTGCGATATTGCAGGCTAACATTCCATTAATATAAGTAATTTGACTGTAATCTCATTATATTTAGAATTTACATCAGTTCTACATACATAAAGACAAAATTTACATCGATTGAGGCTTGAACCTTGATGGCGCAGTTGGTTAGCGCGGTACTCTAGCAAAGTACAGGTCGTAGGTTCAAATCTTACTCGAGGTAAACTTTTTATTTATGTATTTAATAAAATTAATAATAATTTTTATATTTATGTATTTAGTAACATTAATAATAAGGTCCTGATTGTTTACTTTTTATTCTTATTGTATTTAAATAGATGTGCAGTGTTTAAGATTGCGTATTATTTCTTAAGTGTATATGTTTTGTAATCTTAATTTTTTTCACATTAGTTTTTTTACGTTCAATTGAAATTTAGAAGATTAGATATGTTGGTTTACAGTTAAGATTACAAGTTATTGATTTTATAAGAATTCCGAGTTGCACAAGTTTTCAGCGGTACCTTTTAAATTGTTTTTCCTTTGTCATGTAATATAAGCTTTAATGTAATGATTAATGAGAATTTCTAAACTAGCTTATTTGCTACCTTAATTGTGGTAATAGGTTAAATTCAAAAGATATTTTGAATGTGAACGTAACGTAGATCTGCTGTTTATTTTTGTACGCGATAGTTTTGCCAGTAGTCGCAATTTGAAGTATTTTACAGGAATCAATTTGCCGATTGTAATCACCGTTTTACCTGGATTTGTAATGAAGGTAAACAAATTTATTCATTTGTTTCGGTACTAGCTATATATTTTGGCAATATGTATTACGACGCCGGCATTAAGGTTTAGTAAATTTTAGGGTTTTATAATTTTCGGTCGCGTTTAGTTTGTTGTGACGTATTTTCCGTTTGAAATTGATGAATTAATTACCGTAGTCATCAGATACTTTTGGTTATTTGAGCCAATAATTTTGACATTGAAGTTTATAGAAATGTATAATGAGTTTTACTTTTAATATCGCGACTTTGCGGCTTTTAAGATTTTGTCGAAGTTGAGATGAACTTTACGCAGAATTTTTGGAGTAGAACTTTATTTGGGGAGAGTGTTTTATTTTGAGTGAACATTATGGCTTATTTTTAGGCCATTATTGAGATCTAGTTCATTATGTTTTCCCGCTACAAATGTATAACAGCCTTTGTGACCTTTTTTCCGATTTTGACGTTATGGAGTTTTCACCAGTGCCCCCTTGTAGTGGTAAGAACCCCGTCCACACCACTGAGCTATGTACGTCGCCGTACATTACCTTTTCGGGCTGATGTTCTCGTGGGTGTTTGGCCCGCAACAAATTAATGTAAAAAGAATTGTTACTTTCAAATAAGAATAAGTAATGTTACATTTATGTTTGAACCAACAAACAATTCCGTTAATTTACGTTCGTTTAAAAATGTTCCAGGCATTTTGAAATTGAAATTTTAAACGTACAGCCGCAACTAAATATGAATGCAATTTGTCTAGAATTTAGATTAAATAGGTATTCTTCCACTAATTATCTTCCAATAACATTAAAATCACGTTATTCAAGTTTTAATAATAATGCTTTTTATACAATTTTATTTACTTTAATTATGTTATTTACATTGAAACCCATTGAAAAAAACATCGCAATACTTTTTGTGCATTAAGAAGGTACAAGGTGTGCTAATTTGATATACCGATTGCCTGGAATCGTAACATATCCCACTCGATGAAAACTTCGTAATACATTCCGGATCATGTTTGGTGTTATTGTTCGAGCTTTCTTTCGTTACTATACACTCCAACTGGTCAATGTTTGTGAAGGGCGCCTTCTGGTAAACTTTCCTTTTTGAATAACCCCACAAAAAGTAATCTAGTGGTGTGAAATCGGGAGTATGAGGTCACCATGATACTCCAGAAAAGCAATGTAAATCGTTGATGTATTACATTTCATCTATCCTGCTATGACATGCCGCGCTATCCTGTTGGAACCATATCCGGAGACGTTTTGGTAAAGGCAGGTTGTCCAGAAAGCATTGATATTGCACATGTAGTAATGCAGATACTCACCCGAATGACGTTAATTACTTGTGCAACCTCTCTGCAAGTTTTACTGTTGTCATCATTTATCAACTCAATTTCGAACTTTTCTTGCAAATTCAGCGCGGCTGACATGCCTCTAGGTTATCACTGAAACTATCAAGAGCGACCACGGCACACGCGAAATTGACAAAAATAAAATTTTAATGTTACCGTTGAGGAAAAGTGCAGATTTTTTTATAAATCAAACAAATTTAATAATTGTTATAAATTTTAATTCTAAACATCTTGTAATGAAATTTCTCAATTGATTAGAAAATAAAAGTATTTTATTCTTATACATAATTCATATTTTTTGACATTTCTCGTATATTATTGGTGATTTTTTTATTGTGTTATGCCAATCCCAACATTCTCTGAAGAATAAATTTATTTTTTCGATAAAAAAGTTTCCCATATGTTGCCAACCTAAGTAGGTGAAAATGATAACTTGATGAGTTTAATATAAGTAAGGGTAATAGGTTGGTATGTAATAACGTACTTGAAAGAATTATAAACCATTTAACATAATGCTCTAATTGTATTTGTATGGTTTTAACAATAAATATAGCAGTGAGAGTGTCACTGTTTAACCACTTCAAGTTGAATTATTGTCATTTCTCTCAATATGACGTACCTAGTCCTGTCTATCTTTGTTGCAGGTATAACTCAATCACAATGGCCGTAACGAAGTGTGTTATCCTTAATTCCAACTAAAACTGGATAATTACCACTTTCTAACTTAAATTGCATGTACTAGAACCACAAAGATATGCACTCTGTTGCGAAATGTAAATATATACGCTAAGCCCAGATTGAAAATCGTTCATAACAAAGACTATATCAAAAATTGCACTTTTGTCTTGAAAGCTAAACTTCACTGCCCAGGATTTTCTAGCATTTTCAATCTTGTTTAAATAATTTTTAATGCATTTTGGTTTCGTATTACAACGCTTTACAAAGAAAAGTTATACGAAATTAAAGCATGTTTAAAAATATTTTTTTCTATGAAGTTCTTGGTTCTTCAGATATTGACAATGTCTGAACAAACGTTTAAATTTCACTTTAGAATTTTTTTCATAATAAATTTATAATTTTAATACCTATATGCCGATATTTTAATATATTTGCAATGGACAGCTATTTCACAAGTATGCGATGACAACCAAAGACTGTTTCTAATAACCCCCATGCTGGATTTCTGCCAAAATCAAACCAGGTCGAGGAATGCTAACACGCACAAACACACCCCAGCAAACACACGATCACCCGTAAGCACGCACTGAGGCACACACGCACAGCCACACAACCCCATACACACACACATACGCACGCACGAAAGCACCCACGTATCCGTGCACACACCCAAATACACATATGCACCTTAGATTACCCGCATAAAAGTACAGACTTACACACGAAAGCATCCACCCACTCACACACATACACACACACACACACACACACACACACACACACACACACACACACACACACACACACACACACACACACACATACAAACACACACACACACACACACACACACACACACACACACACACACACACACACACACACACACACACACACACACACACACACACACACACACACACACACACACACACACACACACACACACACACACACACACACACACACACACACACACACACACACACACACACAACACACACACACACACACACACACACACACACACACACACACACACACAACACACACACAAACACAAACAAAACTACACACACACACACACACACACACACACACACACACACACACACAAACACACACAGATTCACCGCACACATGAACACACAGATTCACCGCACACACATGCACGAACAAATGCACGCACGCACACGAACATACTAAAACATGCCCACATGCTCACCACCACACACGCACAGACGCAAGCAAGCTATCACCCAAGCACGCATACGTCCTCACCAAAAGACGCACACACGCTTACCTGTACACATGCACGGACGCACACGCGCACTCACACACACACGCACCCACACACACACGCTTAGGCACACGCACGAACGCACACTCGCACACACACACACACACACACACATAGAAGCTCGTATACACGATCACGATCACTCACGCATCGACACACACGCGCACGAGGCCCCATACAAACCCGCACATACACACGTACGCACAAACGGTGGCACGCACACTACACACACACACACACACACAAACACACACAGATTCACCGCACACATGAACACACAGATTCACCGCACACACATGCACGGACAAATGCACGCACGCACACGAACATACTAAAACATGCCCACATGCTCACCACCACACACGCACAGACGCAAGCAAGCTATCACCCAAGCACGCATACGTCCTCACCAAAAGACGCACACACGCTTACCTGTACACATGCACGGACGCACACGCGCACTCACACACACACGCACCCACACACACGCTTAGGCACACGCACGAACGCACACTCGCACACACACACACACACACACACACACATAGAAGCTCGTATACACGATCACGATCACTCACGCATCGACACACACGCGCACGAGGCCCCATACAAACCCGCACATACACACGTACGCACAAACGGTGGCACGCACACATACACATACACACACACACACACACACACACACACACACACACACACACACAAACACACACAGATTCACCGCACACATGAACACACAGATTCACCGCACACACATGCACGGACAAATGCACGCACGCACACGAACATACTAAAACATGCCCACATGCTCACCACCACACACGCACAGACGCAAGCAAGCTATCACCCAAGCACGCATACGTCCTCACCAAAAGACGCACACACGCTTACCTGTACACATGCACGGACGCACACGCGCACTCACACACACACGCACCCACACACACGCTTAGGCACACGCACGAACGCACACTCGCACACACACACACACACACACACACACACACACACACACACACACATAGAAGCTCGTATACACGATCACGATCACTCACGCATCGACACACACGCGCACGAGGCCCCATACAAACCCGCACATACACACGTACGCACAAACGGTGGCACGCACACATACACACACACACACACACACACACACACACACACACACACACACACACACACACATACACAATCACATAAACACACACATACGCACACATTTGCACGCGCATGCGTACGCGTACGCACACTTGCACACTAACACACCTACGCACACACACACTCAATAGTAAAAAAGTCGATGCATGGCCTTCCATACCTGTATTTGTAGGATAGAACATTAAAAGATTATTTTAAGAAACGTTTAATTGTAAAAAAAAACGTGTTAATTTGAGCTGTATTTCGTTGAAAACATAGGTAAATTACAATTTGCTTTAGTAATTTCTCTAATATGTACTTTTTCTAGATAAGCAAAATGATTTAAGTAATGAATTGTACGTCATCTTACAGGGAGGATGTGTTCCCGAGTACCAAAAATGTGACAGCACGCGAATTAACAATAACGTTTTCTGTAACTATTTTCAATAAATAAAGCTGTAAAATTTGCCAGACTTAGAGACAAACCGCAAACTGTAACAGGTAAACGTAAGTTTAGTTATACACCATTTTTCTGTTTATGTATTAAAAAATAACATGAGCCTCTCCAGTGAAGCAACACATGGTTTTCCTGCCCTACGTAAACATTGTTAGCAAGCTCTCGTTTGCTGGACAAACAGTAAACGATACCGTAGGTCTTCAAATATGAAATAATAATTTAACATTGCTCCCTAATTATTGCAATTATTCTGGACGGACTGACTTCTCAAATCGTTACACAGTTTGATTGTTGGTTTCGGCAGCAAATAAATGACGCAGTTCGCAAAACTTGTCTATGCCGTGGAATATGTTTGCAATACTGAATAAAATACGACAGAAAATCATCTGAAGTGTACGACGATGAAACTCTGTCGCTATACTGTCCGCAGAGGTTGTAGATTATAATAATAGTGATAGTAGTAGTAATGGATCAAGACGTCGGAAAAGGGGAAGTATAGAAGGAAGGAAGTGCGTAAAAATCGTCATTATTGTAGGATATATGGATTAGATCCGTTCATAATGGACATATTAAAAAAAACACTTTATAACCTACCTATCGCCTTTTCGACATTATATTACAAAATTTGGTGTGCGAACCCAAATTTTATTAACAACCCTTTTGGGCTGTTTTTTAGTACAAATATTTTTATAACTTAATATATAACCAATAGATCACGAGGTACTTGAGAGGATGTGACCTTTGACCTTGAATACTATTTTCTACTTAACCAATTTTATATCGGACTTTAGGATAAAGTTGGAAAAAACATTTTTGTGCTAAGATTTATTCTAGCTAGACATTTGAGTAACTGCTCTATAAATGTATGATGATTTGTGACAAGACTAAACGCCTATGTAATAAAGCTCTGCACCTAATAAATTAACTTCACAGTTGGCTTTTTAATGAAGAACCTTTAACTGTGCATACTTACGAGTTAATTCCTTAATGGACCCATTTTTTCCACCAAATTCTTCTGGTAGAAGGGATTGATCTATGTGGTCGTGTAATTCGGTAAAATTGGTCTCACTTACAACGCAAATCTGAAAATCAGGTTAGATGTTAATTAAGTAAATAGAAAAACCGTTAATCAATAACGTCTACTTTAGCACTTTCCCACACAAAAGTTATTCCAGAACAAATTCCAGGTTCAATAAGGAATTTTTAACATACCGTTAATTGCATTGGTACAAGGTTTGTTATCTTTGCTGTTAAAAAACCGTCTTCCGTCACATTTGATCGTTTTGGTCAAATATAATCACTTTAACCTTTTAATGACCTATCTCTTATATCTGCTCTTTTCATAAGTTTTACAGACATAATATATATCCTAAACACTCTTTAATATTAAACTTAATCTTAATGCTATATATATATATATATATATATATATATATATATATATATATATATATATATATATAGTGTGTCGAGATTCACATGCATGTATTGCTATATTCGTTAATATTGAAGATAGAATGTCGGTTAAATGGGAAAGTTTTAGAGAATTTTATGGCTATCATCATGGTAAAGTCAGATTTGATGTGACTTTTTTTGTTTTTGAAATAATTGAAGAAAACAAAAATTGTGCATTATCTACTACCCCCTGTAGCTCTTTTATTTGAAGTCTTTTATACAAAAACAAAAAAAAAGTTACTTCAAATCTGACTTTACCATGATGATAGCCATAAAATTCTCTAAAACTTTCCCCATTTAACGACATTCAATCTTCAATATTAACGAATATAGCAATACATGCATGCTGAATTCGAAACTTATATATATATATATATATATATATATATATATATATATATATATATATATATATATATATATATATATATATATATTCATATTACGTAACAGTTAAAGGAAAATTAAAAATTATTAATTTGGTAAGCCTGAAGTAGTTTAGTTTCACCCTAGAATAGGGAATAATCAGACGTCTCTCCCTCAACGTCGGCACCTTTGATGTCAGTGGTCACAGGTTGACCTACGCGCAACTGCTGGGCGCATTGTATTAAACACGTAGCTGGCAAACGTTGCAGTATTTCCTGTTAGATGTAATCAAGCATGTATGTTGCCACATTTAATCAAAAACTGCAAATTTTGAAACGACTACTAAATGTAATTGATAAATTTGCAAAATTACAAATAAACTTATAAAGTAATTATACGATTTTAAAATGGCATGTACTTAATACCTACGTAACATCGGTAATATGTTAACGAAAATGTACGAATTACTTATTTGTCGAATTGGTGTCTGGAAAAGATATTTGTGTAATATTTATATGCAGTGGTAATAGAACCAGCTAAAATTGCATCAAATATAAAACAAATTAAAATCTTTATTTAAACCTTAATTACAGCAAAATAGTTCTTTAAATAAGATATGTAAATGTTAAGCAGATTATTTTTGCTTGACTGAACACTGTTCACAGTGCTTAATTAAGGTCTTGTTTTTTTTAATTCTCAAAAGTACAGTACCAAATGAGATTTATTAACAGAAACAATTTTGACATTTTATGATTATATATAACATGATCGTCTACTGAGCACTAACAAATACATATACACAATGGTTAAATTAACACACTCAAAGATAATTAAGGGAACAGACATCCAATAATTGATCGCAGATATACGTCATATTGAAATGTTAATAAATAACGCGGTAAATTCAAATGCACTAATGTAAAGGTCCCCGTAACGTAATGCACACAACAGTTGCCCGAATATTAACCGAGACCGTACATATCCTAGACTGACTCAATTCTGGGGTTTCACTAAGTTAACCTCAATGTATTGTTTTGGTATCAATTTTAATGTCAAAATTTTATTACATATAATTGTATCGTGATGATTAACATTTTCTAAAATGGATGAAGTGTAGAGCATATATACACTATATTGGTTGTAGTCACAGCACTTAGGTGCTCAAGTCCATTTGTTCTGTTAATCTAGATTTACCTCAACTTTTTGGTGTTGTTAAATGTGAATTTAGGTAAACATGTATTGACAATGTTATTTCAGAATATTTTTAAATACCGTGTAAGAACATATTTTAACTCCACTAAATTATAATTTTTCTTTTAGAGTTTGTACAATTTGCCAATTATGTATATATAAAACGGAAACTTACATTTCAGATTAAACATTATATGTGATAATGAGCTTCCTGTTCTAGTTGAAGGTATGTTTATTTAGTACTTAAAGAATAAGTTACTAGATAATAACTTTGGATGTGATTTAATCTACTGTCCTCGCCAGGAATGTTTACCGCTACGTCATCATATACAATCATATGGTGTAATATGAAAAACATGAGTCAAAATTATTTTTGTTATAGTAAATAATGATTAGAAAATATACCCCGAGATGGCAGCATTTAAAGCTGAAGTATTGCAATATACAATTATTTATTTATTGTAATTTATTTTGTAAAAATTAGAGAACGTTGATTATCGTAATGATAACGGTTTAAAAACAACATTCTTGAATTCTGACAGGTGTTTAGTACGTTATTTTTACAGACTGAAGGTTATGTAGGTTATAACCTACAAATAATGCAATTTTCAACAAGATGTAAACATTTAATAATTGCAGCGGAATTATAAAACATGTGAATCGTCGCGTTGTAAGTTGCTGATAAACAATCATACAATTGATTACAAATTGAATTTATAGGTTAAACAATTTGAAACTGTCGAGCTGCACACTTCGCTACTACGTTTCATAATCATTAATACACAAAATGGATGTTAAGTTACGTGCCTAAATAAAATGGAACTATTATTCTCAGGAAGATGATATTTAATGTGGAGCATAAACTCTATGGGAAATGTGTGAATTAACATATCGAGAAGCATTTTGTAACGAATCTATAATTTCCGTTACGAACAACCGTATAAATTGTTAAATAGCGGTGTATTAACCGCCCGGTATACTTGATTTTACTTATAATTCATAAATTCACATAAAAGTATTTCAGGTTTAAAAGACGTGTTTCTTATCAAATACACCAAACGTGATATTTTTATTGCAATTGGCATTGATGCAGTATTATTATTATAGATACGAGTGAAGTGCGTGTGGTGCCCTGATCTATAAGAGTAAGATATTGAGTATAAATATTAATTGATTTTAGCTATACTAATTACCGTCAATGTATTGACAAATACTGTTCACTATTTTTATAAGATACAAATCTTACATCTTATATTAGTAGACATAATATCATGGTAAATATATTTAACAAACATTGTATTTGCATGTGTGCAATTATCCGATAAGACCAGAAATTGTAGTATTTAATTTATTGAGTCAAGGTTTCCGTCACCGATTGCACCTTAATTTTTGTGTGTAAGCATTTATAGAACGGCAATTTTTTTGCTAACTAAATTTAGTAATTAGGATTCTTCTGTTATGCTGGTGTTAAAAGAATAAATTGCTACGAATCATCCAAATATTGCACCCGATACAGTAAGTAATTTTATTTCGACAAAATAATTTTATTAACAGCCAGTAGCCGACTATAAATTATCAATATTGTTTTATAATTTTGGATCTGGTACGATTTATTATTTAAGTTGTCAGATCATAACCGTTATACCGTTAGGCCGCCTCAAACCGATTACAAGGGCTAATTAGTTTACAGCCTGTTTAGGTAAACGACAGTTTAGTTTATATTTTTGTTGCGAATTTAATTTTGGTTTTCCGTCGCCGTTGGCAATTATTTATAATCTTCCTTTAGTAATATTTTACATTATAATTAAGTTTGAGAATTATTACCGATTAATACGTGATGCTTTAATTTTATGATAAGTTTGATTTTGTGGTTTTGGTTAATTTTCCGCTGCCGTATTTATTTAGTTAGAATAACTTTTTATTAACCATTTAGTGAGTTTTGGTATATTTATGTAAATAAATTACATTTATTTTTATTTTGTG
This sequence comes from Vesta saturnalis, assembly GCA_036346205.1. Lineage (NCBI taxonomy): Eukaryota > Metazoa > Arthropoda > Insecta > Coleoptera > Lampyridae > Vesta > Vesta saturnalis. The sequence continues at coordinate 688,110 of JARFJB010002107.1, read as the reverse complement.
AACAATTTTGTTACTCCATGAGAAGTTCGTTATTCATGACTGTTTAATAATAAAATTTTCTTTTATCAGCGGTTGCTCAATTATCATTAATTTTCTATTAGTAAATAACGTTCTCCTCCTCCGTTTGCATTACCGAGTTGACTATTTTTTAAAACTGTTTAAATCTCAACTCGCCGTCCGTTTGCCGCTTAATACCGGACTAAATACCGGCACCGATTTAAATCTTCACAAACCCTGGTAGGCCGACGTCTTCACTGACGCTACTTGGACCGCTTTTACCCATTTAATTCTCTGCGAAGAGGAATCTAGGCCTCTATATCACCAGTTACCTAGATTGGCGCTCGAGCAACCCGTTTATACCGCGATAGTCCAACCGCAATTCACTGCCCGACCCCTCTCAGACAACTTTGCTACCAACTAACCGTCCACCGAAGGTAAAAGCGTTATAAATTTGGCGCCCGAGCATATTTAGAAGATTTATACCGGTGTTTAAATAAACATAAATCGTTTTGTAAAGAATTTTTACGAAAATGCTCACCAGAAGCCCACCACCATATAGACCTGCGACAACGTCTGCCGATCGCGAAATAGACGCGACGATATTACCGGGCGAAACAAATGAGGATAGCGAACTGGTATATGAACTCCCAGTTGAGGAGGCAGCGTACAACCCCTACGCAGAAGACGAACGCGTTGGCTGGATATACCGCCTGCGTAAACCCGAACTCCGAGGGAGTTAGCCAAGTTCGGTTTGTCCGTAGAAGGCAACCAAGCAGATTTACGCCGTCGCCTTAGCCAGTACATCCGAAGTGGGACTCGCCCACCGACCGTGATCGCTACCACTGCCCCGTTTATACCGGTAACCACATCAAGCATAACATCGTTTTTAATGCAACCACCGGTTACGACTCATCCGCTGACCACGCTAACAACGGTTTATTGCACAAATACCATAACGCATGCGCCGGTATCGACATTACCGCATACGGTTTGGTCAATGCCAACTCCAATTCAACCGCCGGCATTTCAACATCCGCCGGTATCGCAACAACCGTTTATGCAACAACCGCCTATGCCGCAACAACCGCTGGTGCAACAACAGCCGCCACCTGTACCACCACCGAGAATCGAAACTCGGGGATGGAACGTCGAGTTTGACGGTACCACCGATCCAGTCTCGTTCTTAGAACGAATGGAGGAAATCAGCGAACGGTACGATATCTCGCTGAATGATTTAATCATAGTTTTACCGGACTTACTTACCGGTAACGCGCTGTCCTGGTACCGCAACAACAAATACCGCTGGCAGGACTGGAACACGTTCTTGGACGATTTTCATAATTGTTTTCTTCCGATTGACTACCATATCAACCTGGAAGCCGAAATCAGCCGCCGCGTACATAAGCGCAACGAACCGGTAATGACATACATTAACGAGTTGCAAACCCTAATCCGGCGACATGGCCACATGTCTGCCGAGCAAGAATTATACTGGTTACACCGAAATTTATTACCGGAATACCGCATGTACGTACTCCGCTCCGATTTCCAGTCTGTTGCCGAGTTGATACAAATAGTGCGCAATCACGAACAACTTCAAATTGAGATTGCAAACTCCCGACGTTTTTCGGTTTCCGTTCAGAACGTCCAACGACCGACAAATTACACGCGCCCGTCCGAATCTCCGACGTACAGGCCCCAATTTTCAAGACCGGAACACTTAACAAATAGTGCACCTCGGTTTGAGGCCCCAAATCGCCAAAGTTCTGGTAGGCCAACGTACAATACTCCGTCACCTAGGGCACCAGATAATAACCGGCAGAACCCACAACGATCTGCCCCCGTTTCAACTCCGATACCACCACTTCATCCGAGTCGACCGCCGCTTCAAAGGCCGACTCGACCACCACCCACTCCACCGCGTCGTACTGACGCACCCGTCCGACCTAACCAAAGGGAAGCGGCAAGCGCCCCTTCTACCGACACCGACCCTGAATGCTGGAGGTGTGGCCAGAGAGGTCATTACCGTACCCAGTGCCGAAATCGTTCCGTACTTTTCTGTTCCCGTTGCGGCAGGCGTAACATTTTGTCACGTGACTGTCCATGCGACCGGCCGGGAAACGACCAGTGAGAGCTTCCGCTGGGAGGCCTGAAGCTCTCTCTCCCACAACCGGCTCCACCGCTAACGACCCCGCCCATTTGTTATCGTTTATATCGCCGAACAACCCTTTACAGCGTTAGTTGATACCGGATCCGCTATTACCTTTGTTGGTGACAAACCTGCTTCTTTATTGGCCGACTCTGCCCAACTTCCAAAGTACACCAAAGCAACTGGTATCACTAACCAGTCCGTCATTATTCGGCAAGCCTTCTATTCAACCATTAAAATCTTGGATACCGAAATCCGGCATTTATTACATCATGTTCCGTCGCTATGTTACGACGTGCTCTTGGGGATGGACTTTCTAGCAAGAACTAATTTTCATTTTAATATGAAATCCGGAAACCTTTTCCTTGAAAACCGACTTGTCCCTAAGACCACAAAACCAACACCGACGAGTAACGACTGTCACGCCATCACCCCTTTGACAGCTATTGAAGAAAACCAGCTGCACAGATTCCTAAATACCGAACTCCCGAGATTCCAAACAATACAAGGCACTACCGATTTGGTAGAACATGATATCCGTCTCACTACCCTTACTCCCATCAAGCAACGATACCGTCCCCTCAACCCGAAAATGCAAAACCTCGTAAACGAAGAGGTCGACCGTATGATAGATGAAAATATAATTGAACCCGCGGATAGCCCGTGGAGCTCACCGATCGTCATCGCGAAAAAAAAGATGGCAAAGCACGCTTTTGCATCGACTTCCGAAAAATTAATGAAATATCCGTCAAAGATGCCTACCCATTACCTTTTATCCATCACATCCTAGACCGACTACGTCACGCGCGATACATTTCCAGCATCGACTTGAAGGACGGTTATTGGCAAATCCCGTTAACACCCGAATCCCGACCGATCACGGCATTTACCATTGCCGGCCGTGGTCTATTCTAATTTAAAGTGATGCCGTTTGGCCTTCACTCCGCACCCGCTACCTTTCAGCGGCTATTAGACCGCATTATAGGCCCTAAAATGGAACCGTACGCTTTTGCGTACCTGGACGATATTATTGTGTTGGGGGAAACTTTTGACGAACACTTAGCAAATTTAAAAGAAGTGTTTCGCAGGCTAAGAGCAGCTAACCTCCGTATAAACCCGGACAAATGTCAATTTTGCCGTAAGGCATTAAAATATTTGGGTCACGTCGTCAGTGACGGCGGAATACAAACAGACCCTGACAAAGTTACTGCTATCATCGAAATGCCACCCCCACACAACGTCCGAAGTCTACGAAGGTTCCTAGGGATGTCATCCTGGTACCGCCGTTTTATCCCGAACTTTTCCAAAACTGTACTGCCTCTAACTAAGCTCCTACACAAAGACGTTCGCTGGAAATGGTCAAACGAGCAGACTACTGCTTTCGAACAACTAAAGACCGCTTTAGTTAATTCCCCCGTACTTACCTGCCCGAATTTCAATGTTCCCTTTGTCCTTCAAACCGATGCATCCGAAAGTGGGTTAGGTGCCGCCCTAACTCAAACCATAAATGGCGAAGATCATGTAATTGCGTATGCCAGCCGAACGTTGAGCTCCCCGGAACGTAATTATTCGGTAACGGAAAAAGAATGCCTTGCCATAGTTTTCGGCATTGAAAAGATGAGGCCATATCTCGAGGGATATCGCTTCACAGTTATAACCGACCATCAATCCCTAACCTGGCTCCATTCAATAAAAAGTCCAGCTGGCCGCCTTGCAAGGTGGAGTATTTTCCTACAACAATTTGACTTCGAAATTAAATACCGAAAGGGGGTGATGAACCGTGTGGCCGATGCTTTGTCCCGTGACCCGCTCCCTACTACCGAAAATGAAATCTTTGCTATAGAGCTCCCCGAGTGCAATTGGTATAATCAAAAACTGTATGAAGTTACACATCATCCCGACCGACTGCCGGATTACTGTATCAAAGAAGGCCGACTTTACCGCCATTTAAACACAAATGAATTAAAGGGCGAATTAATTACCGACCCTGGAAACTTTGTGTGGTTAAACCGCACCGCCCCGTGTTTTCAAGGAGAATCACGATTCTCCCACTGCTGGTCATTTAGGGGTCACTAAAACCACCAACCGTATTCTAGAACGGTATTATTGGCCAGGAATGGTCAGAGACATCAACACCTATGTCCGAAACTGTCCACTCTGCCAAAAGTACAAAGTGTCACAACAGAAAACCGCGGGTCAGATGCAACAGTATCCGAACCGTTTACCGTGGGACATAGTTAGCTCCGACATCATAGGACCACTACCCCGATCATCTAAAGGTCATTCTTATCTAGCCGTTTTTCAAGACCGTTTTACAAAGTGGGTAGTTGCCAAACCTCTAAGGAAAGCTACCGCCACTACCATCTCAGAAGCTTTATACGCCGATGTCATTACCAAGTTCGGTACACCACGTGTGGTACTAACCGATAATGGCCCACAGTATGATAGCCGTGCTTTCAACCACTTGCTATCAGAACTCGGCATCCACCACCGTTATACCCCGCTGTACACTCCGCAAGCGAACTCCGTCGAAAGGGCGAACCGCACGCTGAAAACCATGATCGCCCAGTTTTGCGATAACAACCACCGCGATTGGGACCGTCACCTTCCCGCCCTAACTTTCGCGATGAACACGGCCGTACAGGAATCGACCAGATTTACTCCCGCTTTCTTAAATTTCGGTCGCGAACTGGAACTTCCGGGAACCTTGCGACGCGAAACCGACCCGTCACCAACGTCTAACGAGGTAAACGCCGAAGACATTGCGCCCGCTCATAGCCGCCGACTAGGTCAATTGGAAGATATATTTCAACTGGTACGGCACAATTTAGGCCGCGCATACACTAAACAGGAAGGCCACTATAATCTACGACGCCGCGAATGGAAACCGCACCTGGGAGACCGTGTCCTACGTAAGGAACATCCGTTATCCTCTGCCGCACAGGGCGTCGCCGCCAAGCTTGCGCCGAAATACTCCGGGCCGTATATAATTACTAAGGTCCTGTCTCCTGTTGTCTTTAACTTAAAACACGCCGCCGACAACCACAAATTAATCCGGATACACGTCAAGGACCTAAAACCCTACCACCGCGATGAGAACTAACCGACCGCCTCGTTAAATTTTATTTAAATTACCGCCGACACCGAAGTACCAACAGAAAAAGCTACGCTTTTTCTACCGAAGAACGAGGGGTGTGTAACGAATCTATAATTTCCGTTACGAACAACCGTATAAATTGTTAAATAGCGGTGTATTAACCGCCCGGTATACTTGATTTTACTTATAATTCATAAATTCACATAAAAGTATTTCAGGTTTAAAAGACGTGTTTCTTATCAAATACACCAAACGTGATATTTTTATTGCAATTGGCATTGATGCAGTATTATTATTATAGATACGAGTGAAGTGCGTGTGGTGCCCTGATCTATAAGAGTAAGATATTGAGTATAAATATTAATTGATTTTAGCTATACTAATTACCGTCAATGTATTGACAAATACTGTTCACTATTTTTATAAGATACAAATCTTACATCTTATATTAGTAGACATAATATCATGGTAAATATATTTAACAAACATTGTATTTGCATGTGTGCAATTATCCGATAAGACCAGAAATTGTAGTATTTAATTTATTGAGTCAAGGTTTCCGTCACCGATTGCACCTTAATTTTTGTGTGTAAGCATTTATAGAACGGCAATTTTTTTGCTAACTAAATTTAGTAATTAGGATTCTTCTGTTATGCTGGTGTTAAAAGAATAAATTGCTACGAATCATCCAAATATTGCACCCGATACAGTAAGTAATTTTATTTCGACAAAATAATTTTTATTAACAGCCAGTAGCCGACTATAAATTATCAATATTGTTTTATAATTTTGGATCTGGTACGATTTATTATTTAAGTTGTCAGATCATAACCGTTATACCGTTAGGCCGCCTCAAACCGATTACAAGGGCTAATTAGTTTACAGCCTGTTTAGGTAAACGACAGTTTAGTTTATATTTTTGTTGCGAATTTAATTTTGGTTTTCCGTCGCCGTTGGCAATTATTTATAATCTTCCTTTAGTAATATTTTACATTATAATTAAGTTTGAGAATTATTACCGATTAATACGTGATGCTTTAATTTTATGATAAGTTTGATTTTGTGGTTTTGGTTAATTTTCCGCTGCCGTATTTATTTAGTTAGAATAACTTTTATTAACCATTTAGTGAGTTTTGGTATATTTATGTAAATAAATTACATTTATTTTATTTTGTGAACAATTTTGTTACTCCATGAGAAGTTCGTTATTCATGACTGTTTAATAATAAAATTTTCTTTTATCAGCGGTTGCTCAATTATCATTAATTTTCTATTAGTAAATAACGTTCTCCTCCTCCGTTTGCATTACCGAGTTGACTATTTTTTAAAACTGTTTAAATCTCAACTCGCCGTCCGTTTGCCGCTTAATACCGGACTAAATACCGGCACCGATTTAAATCTTCACAAACCCTGGTAGGCCGACGTCTTCACTGACGCTACTTGGACCGCTTTTACCCATTTAATTCTCTGCGAAGAGGAATCTAGGCCTCTATATCACCAGTTACCTAGATTGGCGCTCGAGCAACCCGTTTATACCGCGATAGTCCAACCGCAATTCACTGCCCGACCCTCTCAGACAACTTTGCTACCAACTAACCGTCCACCGAAGGTAAAAGCGTTATAATTTGACCTCAAAATATATTGTATTTATATTACTGAAATACGTCACTAATAGAAATTGTATTAAATATGAATTAACACACTTGTATTACTAATTGTACGTAATAGAAACATGCCTTTTAAAGTGTAAAACTTTAATCGTCGCGTTGTTAGTTGCTGATAAACAATCATACAATTGATTACAGATTGAATTTATAGGTTAAACAATTTGAAACTGTCGAGCTGCACACTTCGCAAGGCAACTACGTTTCTTAATCATTAATACACAAAATGGATGTTAAGTTACGTGCCTAAATAAAATGGAACTATTATTCGCAGGAAGATGACATTTAATGTGGAGCATAAACTCTATGGGAAATGTGTGAATTAACATATCGAGAAGCATTTGACCTCAAAATATATTGTCCTTATATTACTGAAATACGTTACTAATAGAAATTGTATTAAATATGAATTAACACACTTGTATTACTAATTGTACGTAATAGAAACATGCCTTTTAAAGTGTAAAACTTTCTAATCGGAGTCAACGGTGATGTCCAACATTTCTTTCCATTTATACCATTGCTGTATTGTTTCTTCATTATGTCGCACACAATTATCCTATACGGTTTCATTACATTGCTGTAAAGTTTCGTTCCACGTAGCAATTACGTTCTCATCTTTATAGCCATCTCGTCCAATATGCTTGTCATAATATCTCTTTGCGTGTGCCCATACTAATTCTATCGCATTATACTCACAGTGATATGGTGGTAATCCTAATACTTCGTGTCCGTAGCTTCTTATTATTTCATCTACTTCGTACCTATTTTGTATTTGAAGTGACTTAATTAGACCATACAGCTCGGTTTTGAAGTGTGGGATCGTGACTAATGGGATTCTGTGTTAACCAGGAAATTATATTGCCTTTTGTCCAGGATGAAGTTGGTAGCTCTTCAACTAACATTGAATGGTACGGTGCATTATCAATTATAATTAGCGAAGGCTCTTCTAAATTTGTTAGCAAATGTTCCATAAGCCATTCTTCAAACATGTCCCCATTCATTTCACCATGATAATCTTCCTTTAAGGAGCTTGATGCATATAACAGAGCAGCACCTAATACAAATCCTCTGGCACATCCGGCGTGAATAACAATAAATTTCTTGCCATCGTAGCCTTGAGGTTTTCGTACACTACCAATGTCTTCATCCTGCCATGATTTTCCTGGATTACCTTTGGAGTAGATCCACGTTTTATCCATAAATACTACTTGCTGACGATAAGGTGAATTGATCTATTTAATGTATTGTTTTAGAAATTTAAGTCGCATATAACTTTTTTCCATTAAAGCTCTACGGTTATGATCTGTTTTGAATTTGAGTCCTAGCGACTGGATTCCACGATGAAGAATTCTGTCACTTATTAGATGTGACTGTGACGAATTTCTGCATTTCAACTTGAAACTGTGACATGTTTTTCTGTAAATAAATTAGTATGTCAAACATGTGTAAAAAACTTTGTGCATACATGCTGGTATAACGTATTCCTTATGCCCATTTTAGATGTTTCAGGTAGTCCGATTTTGTTTTCTTGCATGATCGTTTTGTTAAAACAGGGTTAGATGCAGCTCGAGACTTAATATTTCTTACTGTCTTCTCAGATATACATAAGGCGCTTGCCACACGCTACAATTTCGTGATCGTAATGAATTAAGATATAAACATTTAATGTCACACTTACTTCTTGGACAGTAGATACTGATATCATTTTCTTTAAAGTATGTAATTAATGATGATTAAAGGAAACAAATGTAGGAAATGAGGAAACAGTCAAAAGATAAACAAACAAATGGAGGTTATGTAGTATTAGTCAAATGAGAATTAAATTCATATGCATATCAAACAAATTGATTTCGCGTTAATAGGTTTGTTCTTTCTACTACATTTGCTTATTCAATACCGTATGTCGATGTCGTCAAATGCACTACGAATGTTCTCCATCCTTATTTAATTCACTGTTTTATATGAGAAGACAGTATAAATAAATTGGATAGTTAAATTCATAAATTAATGACGTATCGGTAAACATTCCTGGCGAGGACAATAGCAATATGTTACATCAAACTGTATGATATATATCTGTAAGTTTAATAATATAATATAGCTTACGGCATTAGTTATTTTGAAAACAATTTAAATAACTATCTAACTACTTTTGGTACATTAATTATTTATAATGTTATTTATTGTACATTGTTTCTGTAACTTTCTGTTATATTGAAATCAAACAAACTTTAAATATGTTAATAATTTCATAAATGAGGTAGCTATGATATTCACAGTATTATGGAAGGCATATTAAACATATTTTTAATTGTAATGTAACATTGTGGTGTTACTTCCATCTACGTTCTAATCGATGCAAGTGGTGAGCAGCTAACTTGAACAGCACAGTCATAAAACGTATCAGAAGGTTAAATTGACAATTCTGTGTAAAGCCTCAACTGCCACAACAACTTAGTATATAGAATATATTGAAAGCAGTGTGTCAACTTTAAAACCCATCCATGTATCTAAGCCATTTACTTCAGTGTTAAAAAACTGTCCCTTATTGTAAACCGAAAAATTTTTCAATCAATCTCAAGTTTTGAATACAAAAATATATCAATACCACCATTTAATTATAGTTTGTAGTACATTTGAGTTTATTATTACTTTAAAGCAATACCTTCTGTTAATAAAATAAAACTTCATTTCATTGTTAACCATACAAAAAGTGATGCTAATTTGTTTAATTTCAAGCTAACTAATAAAACCAGTGGCGTCAACTAATTCTATTCATTTCAGTTCAAATTCTTCAAACGAGGTAATTGAAATAAACTGTACAATCCTGTGATACATTTATACTATAATTGATTTTTACAGAATCGTTCATTACAATATTAGATACGCGTATAAAAGGTTGAAAAGTCATAAAGAAAGAGTAGAAAAAAATAGTACATAACTCGGGTGGTAATGTTTACTTACCACCCTTACTATGTAATATACTATTACATAATTACGAATTTCTCTATTTTTGCATTTTATAACTGCACGATTCTCAAAATTCGTGAAAATTTTCTGGATGTTTGACATCCAGTCGTCCTTATACACGTTAATTCAAGAAGGAGATCTATCGCGCTGCAACTTTTACAATGTATACTAGTGCAACCAGAGAAGGACTATTTTGATTGTTTAAAAAGTATCTGAGAAGTACGGGAAAAGAGGACTCACTTGTATATAGGAACGAATGGAACGAGCTACCTTCTACGAGTATTCCGGTTGTAACCATATCTATCAGTCGACAAACTTATATTAATTATAAATTTGTTTCCCCTTTTAATAATCCTTTTCACCCTACTCACAAATTATCCCACAATTATGAATTCAAAATACGAAGAAATCTAAACTAACCCTGGCCTTTACTTTCCTTATGCGGACAACCCCATAACAATACATGCCGATTCTAAGACAAGAATCTCTGAGTCTTGTGAACCTTACCCAATAATTTAAAAAAGGCAAGACACATAAACGAAAGCGTGTCATGCGTAGTGTAAGGTTATTTTAACGCATCGTGTATATGCAGTATCTTGATAACGCATGGAACGTATTTTGAATGTAAATGATGGGAGTTTGAGTTTTTAGTTTATGTTAGTAAAATGTAAGTTGGAGTAAATGATATGCCACTGGAGTTTAATGGAACACTGTGTGTCATATGAACGAACATTTGAATGTTGTAGAAAGATTTTCATGTTGAAAACATTAAATTTGGATCGAAAATAATGTTTTGGGGAGATGGTTACCGAGACGGCACTGGTAAAAGACTACCAGTTTGCCACTGGTTTGTTGGTGCTGCATGTTAAAGAATTCGGACTAAAGAAATGGTTGTAGACGTATGAGTGAGTAAAATTATGATATATTGTATTGTATTAATGTGCAGTAAGGAATGCATATTTTTGTTTCTAGAAATTTTGTTACATTGTGCAATAATAAAAAACTGAATGCGTGTTTAAGAATAAAGCTGTTAGAATGTGAGGAAGTTGGTTAAATTGTGCTTAAATAGAGATCGCCTACAGGTAAAATATTCAGAGAAAGTTGAGTTATGGTCTGCATAATGTACAAAGTGAATATAATTACAATTAATGTTTTTTTCGCAGAGTTTTGAGTAAATTTACAAAGTAAAGCAAGATGGCTACGTTGTTCTTATTTTTAATAGCGGTGGGTCCGTATCAGACTCCGACCCGGCAAAGAAACGCACGAAATACACGATTGTGATAGGCAAATTTTGATATTGGCGCAAAGAGATTGGTAATATGGTGGGCAGAAGGTATAAAAGAGAGAGTTTAATAAGGGTGTAAGAGAGACTCGCTCGGTTGGAGCTTGAGTTAAGGCAGATCCCGCGCGCGTTTTTATTTTAAGAGACCTTAGAATGGCCAGTGTTGGAATTTGGTTGTAAATATATAAGCATTGATAATTAAAAAGTTTAAGTGTGAATTGAAAGGAAATAATAGTGTTTGCTTTAAAGAAATGTAAAATTGCTAAAGCAGATTTAACAATAAAGCAGAAAATATTCAATTAAGTGTTCAGTAAGCACATAATTCAATAATAAACAAAAGCTGAAAGTAATCCTTTAGGTAACGTCAAACGTGTGTTAATTAAGTTAGAGTATAAAGCAAATAAGAATTCTATTATACAAGTGAAGTATTCTTTGTTGTGACGTACGTTTATGTGAAGGGCAAATAATAAATCATATCGCTCAGGTACTTATGCGTATTGCGCGTAAGTGTTACATCCTAATCAGTTAGCGATTACGGCTGTCTCTGTTTTTGTTTATGACAAGTGTGGGTGCGTAATCAAAGCATTACAACAACCAAAAGATCTGCATAGGGACATATCAGATAAGGGAATACCTACTGTAATTTGTAAGAACTAGTTTTAGATTTTGTTAAACGGATCAAAAGTGTGATTATATTTTTAAGGCTTGTTGCTTGTTGGGTTAATGATTTCTTTTTTTATGAAGAAAACGGATAATCAAACTTCATCTGTTTACTGTGTTTAGAATATAAAGTTAGGGTATTTTTACTCTATATGAATTGGTTTTTGTGGTAGTTTTCGAAGCAATATTTGTAGCATATTTATCTTTGCGAATTGGTCAATATATGTTCATTGATTCATTTACTTTTGTTTATTTGTGTCAGCTGAGATCAAGATTTTAGAATTAACTTGTGTAAATTTACCTGACCGGTTACACCTATTAATAATGGAATTAAACCTTGAATATTTTGAATTTAATGATTGATCTGAAATTACTTAATGAGCCAGATCGATTACAAAATTTAATTATTTTGAATTATCTGATAGCAAAATGCAGAACACGAATATCTGAATATTTTTATTAAATATAAATTAGAGATTTGAGGTATTACAATTCAAACCTATTGATGCACGCTTAAATACGAATTTTAAAGACAAAGTATTCTGAAAAGATACCGGTCTTATTTATGATAAAAGCACTGATCGTTATATTAAAAATTTTTCAGAAACAAACGAATGTTTTCTTGATATAAAAATTATTAAAGCGACTTTTTATTTTGATTTTTCTAAATTGGGTAATATTTACTTGGTTTAGAATTTTAGACCAGTTAGATATACGAAATTATGTGTATACTACGGCTACTTGGAGAGTATTCAGATTGACGTTCTATGACCTGAAATTTTCATATGTACACGTTGTGGTCAATAAGTTAACGATGATCCGTGTGTCTCAAAATTTTCTTAATCTTTTGGATACACTTATTTTTAACTGTGATTAAACTGGAGCTGTGTATGATTGTACTGAGTAGACTACAATCCTACCTTCCACAGACAGATAGGATTAATTTAACATCCCGACTAAGACTATTTTAGAAAAATTTAAGACTAGGGCGCCTAGAGACAACTTTTCCCGACTTGAGCATTTTTAGTTGTGAATTTATAGTAAGCGTAAGGTGTTTGAAACTACCCTTCAACCATTTTACTCCTTATATAGACCCCGCCCGTTTCTACTGTAGCTGGCTTGCCAATCCGTTTACTTCGGTAAGCCTATGTGACGCCTAGTGCGGTTTGGACGTGTAACAGTACATGGTCTATTACATTTAGCGCGGTTACTGTAATCACATACTATATAAAATATACTGACTTCATAAAAATCGCAACACCTAGAATTTATTGAACGATTTTATTGAAAATTTTGTCAACGTCTTTAATTAGAACAAATAAACGATTAAAATTTGAAAACAAAAGAACAAAAACTAAAAATGTTTTTGATTTGTAATGCAAACATTTAGACGGCGTGGCATGCTATCAATCAAGTGATCTATAGCTGCCTGTGGTATATCAACCAAAAAACGTATTGTATCTTCAAAGTTCATAAATCAAAGTAGTATTAAATGCAATTAAATAAAGGGGTAAATAAAATATTTGCGGGAAGTGTTAAGGGCATTGATACACAAGATCGTTAAACTACCGACAATTAGATTTTATGGCATCAGTTTACGTGTGTATCTCAAGTGAAGTGAGTTTTTGTGTCACGTTCCGGCATTGAGAAAATTGCAAATGTCGTTACTTGAATCAATTATTTATATTATAATTAACCCTTTATTTGGGAAAAATGGTGCAATTATTTATATATGTATTTGTTCGCAAGTTTACGGACAGATACTCTGTCTTTCGTCAAGCGTAATATGAAAGTGATGAATATTTGTAAACAGTATTATATACCAAAGGACTAAAGTACAACTTTTATTTTTCGTGAGTGAGCCACTCGAGGGATTAATTAATTTAATAATGTAATAGTTAATTTTTAATTATGACTGAGTAGCGTGTTAGCGTGTTTTGTTGGATATTTAACGATACTTCATTGTTATTGCTTCCCATAAGCAACTATTCACCATCTTACGCCCTCCCCAACTTTGGTGGGTGAATCATACATTCAACCACAATAACACCGCACCCATCGGAACTTCTTATCCCATACCAACCACTGTAGTGGAGAAATCCATTCAAGCTACCCTCAGAACTCCAACCGTTTCCTTATTACGATTTTTCGGCCCAACCCACAACCGACCCGCACCCAAACCCCTTTCCTCGTCATGCATCATCTGCGAGGATGACCGTGACGTAACCCCCGAAGTTATTATAGGCGCCATCGACCTCACCTACGTAACCAAGACCGTCCGTACAATCTCGGGAGCCACCAACCATCCTACCTCCTTTGTGCGCATCGTTACCCATTCCAAATCCTCCATTGACTTCCTCTTGCATAATGACATCTGCATGTTCGGCAGACGCTACCAATGGAGCCTCCACACACCACGAATCCCGTACTCAAGTACTGCTCCACCTGTACCCATGCGCTACCTAGTAGTAAAGTGTACTACCCGATCCCTGAAGTGCTCCTCCTGTGGCGACCGCCACAAATCTCAAGCTTGTCCATCCATATCCTCGCCAAAGTGTAACAACGGCGGAGGCTCCCTTCCTACTTATGTTTCGACTGTGAGAAACGGCGGGAGATCGCGCCCTCTCCTACCAAGGTTGCCCCCCCTCTCCAAGCTGGAAACACCTCCACCACCTCCTCTGATTCTGACGATGAGACCCACGATCACTTTCTCAGGATCAACACTTTCCTGCGATCCCTAACGTTTACTCTGTTTACTATCTTCCCTGACAGGCGCGAGCTTATCGCGAAGAGGATAAACTACGTTGCCAGGGAGTTCTTAGCAGGCAATGGTACTGCACTTGGAGCGGTACAAATGTCGGTTTTAGCACTTCTTACTACCAACTGGGGTAAACTTCTATTCTTACTCCCTAACTTTCCCTTATTCATTCCCGCAGCAATGGATCTGACTATAGACACAGAGGACATACAAATATTAGCCATAACAGACACATTGCTAACCAACCGAGGAATCCTCAACATAATACATTACACATATTTGCGTAACAATCCCGATAGAGGCAAGTGAGGTACTGCACTACTAATGCACTCCCGATACCCATCCGCTCCTTACTACACTCTACCGCCGTACCTTCAACACCTCGAATGTGAAGCGGCAACGGTGAACCTTCCCTCATCCCCTATAATAGTATTCTGCTATTATAACCCTGCTGTACACAATACCCCTTCAAAAACACAAAATCGTTGCAATATGTGCACAAGTACTTAAAGCAATCCGTTAATCTAAGTTCAGACAAAATAAGTATACTTACTCTTTCAGAGATTTTTCTCGATAAAAACACCTTGGCAAGGTTGAAAAGGGTTTCAAATATTGCTGGGCAGTTTGTAACGTATATTCCTTTCACCCTAAACGGAAACCCTTTTTCCGAAACATAAGCTAATTTTTTTAGCAAAACTGGGTCTAGAAGCATAATGTATTTTCCAGCCAAATCTTTGCAATTTGTCCAATTTTTAACACCACCAATAACGGCATAGTCATCTTCTCTTATCAAAATTTCATGAAGCATAGAAACTACTTTACATATATTAACAACAGGCATTGTATCCGGATTCAGATTCTTACTGTACGTATACATCATTATTCTACAACCCTTTGCAGGTTTAGGCAATGGCAGCACCACACTAAAATTTCATAAAAAATAATTAATATTTATAAAAAAAAAGAATACCCAGCATTTAATACGGTCTGTATTTCTGGTAAAAAAGGATCCCTGTTTGTAAAGATTTCAGCAGCAAGTGTTCTCATAGTGAAGTAATTATCAATATTTTCTTTTGTGCGCTCTAAACTAAATTTGCTGCAGCGAAGAAATGACAATAACAATTGATCATCTTCAATTTCAAAATTAAAATGCGGTTGTTTTGTCCACCAATCCCGGAGAGACTTTAAATCATCGTCAATTCGGCTAGGCCCTTCTCTGAGCACATTTTGAACTATTTCCTTAAGTTCGCTATTTAATTGACGAAACATTGTTAGTTACTCGGTAGACATTTACTAATGCTGTAAAGGAATAGATGTGAGAGAAT
Source organism: Vesta saturnalis (assembly GCA_036346205.1). NCBI lineage: Eukaryota > Metazoa > Arthropoda > Insecta > Coleoptera > Lampyridae > Vesta > Vesta saturnalis. The sequence continues at coordinate 672,202 of JARFJB010002107.1, read as the reverse complement.
ATAAAGTAATTTCAATTTATATGATCATTATGTTAATGATGTTAATTAAACGTGTGAATATTTTTTTGTAATTAAAATACGCGTCACATCCTACTGTTGTGATTAAGTTTCTAACGCATAGCTATTAACCAATACTAACTAATGAGAATTTTTACCCCTTGCAATATTTCACACTAAATTATGTATCAAGAATGTAATTTAACGCTAATCCTATACATATGGTTACGGTTAACATTTTGAGGTTTCATTTGTAGAACTCCACGTTAATCATTGCTTATAAATATAAAAAATCAATTAATTACTTAAATAAGTGAATTCTTTTAAATAAGGTCGACCGATTTCGATATAAAACATATTATTTTCAGAAACTTCTATCGGTCTGTGTTAATCAGTCGCGATATGTGTATTGTTACTGACTTATGTTACCATTTAAAACCACATTATAGCACTAATTGAAACAATTGAGTACATATAAATAAAAAATAAACTAGTTATATCAAGCAAGAACTTCAAAGTTTAAGGGCAGTCCACCATCTTGTTATACCATTATAATGAGAAGATCGAGAAGGCCTTGGTAGAAATTAAAAAATAATAAATCATTTATTAAATATATTAAACTGCAATCTGCAGGATTAATTGGCCATTAATCGTTTTAACTCTAAAAATTATAAAAAAAAGTTTTTTATTGAACATTTTCGCTCTTCCTTACAGCAACCATCTAAAGTTGAAGACATACAATTTCGTACGGTGGTGGATTTTTGGCAACTTTGTTTGGTTTGCACTATGTGTAGGTAGAATTTACTGTCCCCTTAGCCACATTCTCTGTTGGAAATAAACTGCTGCCCACTCAAACTTACACATAGTGATTTTTAGGCAAAATTTAAAGTTAAATATTTTCAATAGGAATGCAAATTTTTGAACGCGGCTTGCAAATTTTAAGAGCTAGTTTTTTTCGGATTAAGCTGCATGGCGTATATTTATCGTAGGACCATAGGTTTATTATATACGGGGTGATCAATGAAGTCATGCAAAAAATCAAAAAGTTTGTATGAGTGAAATTTCTGCAAAAAATTATTTTGGTCGCTGCAATATGGTTCGTTACTAAGGTAACATCAATATCTCTAGACGTTTTTGTCAGTTTTTGGATTAAGGCCCTTAGGCCTTGCACACACTACTCAACATAAAATATGGGTAGCAAAATTTTTAAAATGCTATAACTTGACATTGCATTGACGGTTCTTGATCATTTTTGCGGATTTGGAATCCTTGTTTCACGTAGATTTTCTATGATTTAAGCATTTTATTTGAGGGTTGAAATTTACACATTATACCGGGTCGATAATAAACAAAAACGTAGGGTACAACGCCCTCTAAGGTTTGACATTATTTAAGTTTTCGTAAAAATAAATTCTCACCTCAAGTTGTTTTTATTTAATGTTCTTTTCACTGTTCTTTCCGAAACAGGGATTCCAAATCCGCAAAAATTATCAGAACCGTCAATGCAATGTCAAGTTATAGCATTTTAAAAATTTTGCTACCCAAATTTTTGCAAACTTTTTGATTTTTTGCATGACTTCATTGACCACCCCGTATATAATAAACCTATGGTTCTACGATAAATATACGTCATGCAGCTTAATCCGAAAAAAACTAGCTCTTAAAATTTGCAAGCCACGTTCAAATATTTGCATTCCTATTGAAAATATTTAACTTCAAATTTTGCCTAAAAATCACTATGTGTAAGTTCGAGTGGCCAGCAGCTTATTTGCGTTTTTTTATTTCTATGAGATATCTTCTTATGAAGGATTAAAACCACCACGGCAGTAACATGACCACCATTCTATTCGACCTTAAAGGCATAAAAGGTAATTTTCATTAAATCAAAAATTTGCCTTACCTTTTCGGGGTTTTAGTGACCAGTTCTAGTAGGAATATGTAATTTCGGAAAGATCTCTGTATTAACCTGTAGTTTCCCAGTATGGAATTTATAAACGAAAACGAGTGATTTGGTTGTGGTGCTAGCAATATGCATTTTCGTCCACCATGTATGGAAAATATCCTGTGGCCATTCAGACGGGCAATACAACATCCTTTTGTTCTTAATGTTGTTAAATTGATAGTATGTAGAATATATTACGGTAACGTTGATTAATGTTGTGTCTGTTTTTATGTATGTGATGTTATTGAGCGTAAATATGTAATACGGAATTAAGGATGTGCAAATGTTGACAGCGAAACTGTAGACTCTTTTATGATTGGTAGGTATGGTTAGTCATAACTTACGGAATTAGTTATGATAGCATCCCATTGTAATTGGTATGTTTATATAAATATCTCGTTGAGCAGCTGGACTAACCGCCAGGTTTTATTCAAGTCACATGCATATTTACTGAAAAAATTCTCGCAGACATGAGTAAGTAGAATAGTTCCGCACGTAAATTATTTGTATTTACCGTAGGAAGTGTTGACATGATGTAAGAACAACTATGGTTATTGAATTGTGCAGTTTTTCAGACGCCCACAGGCAGTCGCAGACGAAGACGCAACGGCAACCGCAAACGTAGCCGCAGTAACAGCGCAGGTAACAGCACAGACAAAGACACGGACACGGACAATAAACGGAAACATTCAGTATCAAATATTATTGGAAATAAATGTTTTTTAGTTGTATTACATTATTTTGTGAAATTTCATGAAAATATTATAAATTTATGGATAAGTTACAACTCGGCGGAATCGTACTTGTCTAACGTCTCATGGACATGTAATCAGACTTGGGGTTAGTGAGAACCGTCTAATACCAGCATACTTTTGGTGTAATAATAAAACACCCCAAATCTAGGCGGCAAATAAAAAAAAATCTAGCGAGTAACACCAAACGACTTACCAACCTACAAAATGAAAATTAAAAGAAAAGAACGCAGGCACACACGTAACCACAAGCACGCACACACGCGTACACTCACACGCGCACACGCACACACGCGCACGTACACACGGGCACGCACACGCGCACACACGCACACACGCACACACGCATAAACGTGCACACAAACAACGACAACACGGGCACACGGGCACATGCGCATACAAACGCACACACGCGCACACGCACAGACACACGCACACACGCACTCACGCACACACGCACACACACACACGCACACACGCACACACGCCCAAACGCACACACGCACACACGCAAACACGCAAACACGCAAACACGCACACACGCACACATGCACACACACTCGCGCAAACGCACACACGAGCACACGCACACACGCACACACGCACAACGCACATAGCACACGCACACCGCACAAGCACACACCACACACAGCACACACACACACACAGCACACACACACGCACACACACACACCACACACGCACACACACACACGCACACACCACACACACCACACACACACACGCACACACGCACACACGCACACGCACACACGCACCACGCACACACGCACACCACACACACGTACAAACACGCACACGCACAACGCAGCACACGCACACGCACACGCACACACGCACACACACAGCACGAACACATCACCCCACATACGCACACCACACACACACACGTACCACGCACACGCGCACTTACGCGAACGCGTACACTCACACACGCACTCACGCACACACGCAACCACGCACACACGCACACACGCACACACACACACCACACGCACACACACACGCACACAGCACACACGCACACACACACACGCACACGCACACACGCACATACGCACAAACGCACACACGCACAAACGCAATTACGCGCAAACGCACACGCACAGACGAACACACGCACACACACAAACCCACACACGCACAGACGCACACACGCAACACGCACACACGTACACACGCGCACATGCACAGGCGCACACGCGCACAGGCGCACACGCCACACGCACACTCGCACAGCGCACACACGTACACACGCACACACGCACATACGCACCACGCACACACACACGCCACACGCCCACGCGCACACACGGACACACACACACACATGCACACACGCACACACGCACACACGACACATGCACACACGCACCGCGCAGACGCACACACGCACACGCACACACGTACACATGCACACACGCACAGGCGCACACAGCACACGCACACTCGCACACGCGCAAATAGCACCCACGCACACACTCAATACGCTCACACGCCCACACGTACACACGGACACACAGCACACACGCACACACGGACACACGGACACACGCACACACGCACACACGTAACATGCACACACGCACAGGCGCACACAAGCACACACGCACACTCGCACACGCGCACATATGCACCCACGCACACACTCATACACGCTCAAACGCCCACACGTACACACGGACACACGCACACACGCACACACGACACACGCACACCACACACGCACACACGCACACGCACACGCACACGCACACCACACACGCACACACGCACACACGCACACACACACACATACGCACACACGCACACACGCACACACACACACGCACACACACAACACACGATCACGCACACACGCACAAACGAACACACAGACACACGCACACGCACACACTACACACGCACACACACATACACACACGTATCACGCACACACGCACAAACGAACACACGACACACACGCACACACCACACACGCACACACGCACACAAGCACACACGCACACACACCACACGACACACGCACACACACACACACACACACGCACACACGCACACACACACACACGTATCACGCACACAGCACAAACGAACACACGTACACTCGCACACGCACACATGCACAGACGCACACACACACACAGATACACACACGCACCACACGCGCACGCACACGCAAACTCGGACACACGCACACACGCACACACGCATAAACGTGCACACGGACACACGCACACGTGCAAACGCACACACACACACACGCATACACGCACACACGTATACACGCACACACAGCACACGCACACGCACAAACGCACACACGCGCACACGTACACACGCACAGACGCGCACACGCACACGCACACACGCACACGCACACACTCACACACCCACATCACACACCACATGCTCACACGCCCACACGCACACACGGACACACGCGCACATGCACACACGCACACACTCACACTGCACACACGCTCACAAGCAAACACGCACACGCACACACGAACACACGTACACAAGCACACACACACACACACATACACGCACACACGCACACGCACACACGCACACACTACACACGCATACACGCACACAGGCACACATGCCACACTGCAAGCGCACACACGCACACACGCACACTCGCACATACGAACACGTGCACCTTCTCACACGCACGCACTTACACACACGCACACACACACATCACACGCATCACGCACACACGCACAAACGAACACACGTACACAGCACACGCACACTGCACACGCACACATGCAAGTAGTATAGCTATGTCACTTGGAGCACTTTTGATAATAATAATAATACACCTTCCCGTACAGTGCACATCAAGGTCAATGGTTTTCAAGGTCATCCTACCCATTACCTCTATACATATTCCTCAAGATCATCACATTGTACAAGGTTTTTCAAGGCCACGTTCAGTGTATGTCTTCAAGGCCAGGAAGTGGTCAAGGTCACCAATCAATTGTCCTGTCGAGTGTTAATTTGAAAGAAATTTTCAAGGACACGCCCCCCAATTCAAGGAAGTCCATTGACCTCTGTCTCAAGCCCTGAGGTATGATACAGATTGTTGTCTAAGCATGCTTCAAGGTCATCAAGCTACGATTACTATGACCACGCCCCCAAAACAGGTAGACGTTTCCTAAAACAGGTAGCCGTTTCCTATAAACAGGTAGCCGTTTCCTAAAACAGGTAGCCGTTTCTAAAACAGGGGGTCCGTTTCCCAAAACAGGTAGCTGTTTCGCAACCGTTTCCCCCGAAAAAGGCGGTCTATTGTTCAGGTCGAGTTAATACATTTCAATTCTAGGAAATCAAGAAGGCGATGCATTGTTCAAAGTCTATGTTTACAATTTTCAAGGTGAAAGAACAAAAGCGATTCATTCTTCTGGTCGAGTTATAAAAATAAATTGTTATCTCAATTCTAGGAAATCAAGAATGAATACGATGTATTATCAACGCTTCAAAGTCTATGCTTACAATTTTCAAGGTAAAAGAATAAAAGCGATTCATTCTTCTGGTCGAGTTATAAAAATAAATTGTTATCTCAATTCTAGGAAATCAAGAACAAAGACGACGCTTCAAAGTCTATGCTTACAATTTTCAAGGTAAAAGAACATTCTTCTGGTCGAGTTATAAAAAATAAATCGTTATCTCAATTCTGAGAAATAAGTCTGTGCTTATAATTTTCAAGGTAAATGAATAAAGACGATTCATTGTTCTGGTTGATTTATAAAAATAGATTGTAAATACATCTCTTTCAAGAACAAAGGCAATCCATTGTCAGCGCTTTAAAGTTTATGCTTATAAGGTCACACCTCTGCAAAGACGATCCATTGTTCAGTTAGAAATAGATTGTTATCTCAATTCTAGGAAATCAAGAGCCCTGAGGTGCAAGTTTCAATGCCACGCCCTCTAAACAGGTGGCCGTTCCCCTAAATAGGTAGCCGTTTCCTAAAAACAGGTAGCCGTTTCCTAAAACAGGGGGTCCGTTTCCCAAAACAGATAGCTGTTTCGCAACCGTTTCCCCCGAAAAAGGCGGTCTATTGTTCAGGTCGAGTTAATACATCTCAATTCTAGGAAATCAAAAAAGGGGGCCCATTGTTCAAAGTCTATGCTTACAATTTTCAAGGTGTAAGAGCAAAGACGATCTATTGTTTTGGCTGAGTCATAGCTTCTAAAATTCTGAGAAATCAAGAATAAAGATGATGTATTGTTCAACGCTTCAAAGTCTATGCTTACAATTTTCAAGGTAAAAGAACAAAAGCGATTCATTCTTCTGGTCGAGTTCTAAAATAAATTGTTATCTCAATTCTGAGAAATCAAGAACAAAGACGACGCTTCAAAGTTTACGTTTACAAGGTCATACGAGAGAACAAAGACATTCCATTGTTCAGGTTGAAAATAGATTGTTAAATACACTTCTATTCTAGGAAATCAAGAACAAAGACGATGCATTATTCACAAAGTCTATGCTTACAATTTTCAAGGTCACATGAGAGAACAAAGACGATTCATTGTTGAGTCGTTGCTTCTGAAATTCTGAGAATAAAGATGATGCATTGTTCAGACTGGTCATCTAACAAGTAAAATATCTTTTTATAAAACTACCGCAATATACGGATAAAAAATCGATTTAAGTAAATATACATGGGACTTAACATACTTTTGCTGGATCATATTACTCCAACCATATGTAAACATGCTCATTTCGTAGTGTTTAGTCGTAGTGAGGTTGTGGACAAGTAAAGTCATGAAAAAAGCAATAAAATCGCTCCTGGATACTTCATGTAATAACAATATGAATAATAATTTAACATTTTGTTGTTCATGCTGTCAAAATAGTGATGGTAGTAGTAGTAGTAGCAAAAATGAAGAGAAACAAGATGAAGGTTATTCCGACTGGTCATCATCATTTCAAGATAGGGCTGAGGTGTATAAACAGGCAGCTAATGAATACTTAATTGATTGTGCTTCCTATAAACTATCGAACGATACGCATATTGAAATTGGATACAGTACACACCTTAACCTTGCACCAGTAGTGCGTATGAGATGTGGCAACAGCGTGATATTAGACGTGAAGGAATGGAATGAACTTCTAAGATGGTATTCATACGTAGAAATACAATTTCTTCGATCCCAAGAAATTGAAAGCCAAATTGATTGGTCACATGTAAACGAGGGGATATAATACATGAGCAAGATTACGAATCTCTATCTAGTAATCTCGGTATTTATTGCAATTGGGAATTGCTTAAAGGATATGAGAGAATTTTGAAAACTGTTATGATAGAAAACTACAACTGTTGTTCGTGTACATTCAATGCCCATAACATAGAGGAACTATTCGATTTGAAGGATATAATAAGCTATAGATTGGAATTTCTTGAATCTTACAATCTGGCCTGTTTCTATGAAAAATTCATACGGCAAGTGGTTGACTACCGTCGTTTTCGTGAGAAGGAATTCGGTGATGATGACATTTATAAAGACATTGATGATGTTATAAATGCCAAGTATAATATTAATTCACATAACACTGTATGCTTAATGGAAATATTGTACTATCGCCCTGCCTATCTAATGTATAGCATTTACTAAAAATAAAGTTTTTACACGATTTTAGGTATAAATACCCTACCCTATCCCTCAAGGTGAACAATGATAGCTAAGAAGCGGAAGAGTGCAGGTGGTTTAGTGAATACGCTAATCAATAAACTACCGGTGGAATTGCATTTACCCGGTTACCAGTATTGTGGTCCTGGTACAAAATTAGAGAAACGACTAGCACGCGGCGACCCCGGTATTAATCAATTAGATGCGCAGTGCAAACTGCATGATATCAGTTATAGAGACTACCAAGATTTAGAAAGTCGACATAGAGCAGATAAAATTTTAGAAGAAAAGCTTGGGAACGCTTTAAATCAGCAGACGCAACATTAGGTGAACGAGCTGCAGCTTTAGCAGTCGGTACCACCATGAAGGCAAAGAGAAAATTTGGGATGGGGTGTCGGCCCAAGAAGAAGAAGAATGGTGAAAGTTTATTGCATGTACGGAAAACAATAGCTAAAGAAATGAAAGCTAACGGAGATTTCACCGACACTATAAAGTCAGCACTGTCAACGGCAAAACGTGTAGTAAAAAGGTTGGGGAAAGAAAACATTAAAGTTCCTAGAGTAATTCCCTTGCCTAAACAAGGAGGAGTTTTGCCATTTCTTATTCCGTTATTCGCAGGATTATCAGCAATCGGTGCTTTAGCTGGCGGTGCATCGGGAATTGCCAAAGCAGTCAATGATGCAAAAAATGCCAAAAATTGCAAGAGGAGACATCGCGCCATAATCGTATGATGGAATCGATCGCTGGTGGCGCATTCTATCTAAAACCATACAAATCTGGAGGTGCATTATACTTAAAACCGTTTCCAAAAAACTGAGTAGATTACCCGAAAGAGCTTTAACAGATATTGATTTAATGAAATACACAAAAGGTGTACCATACTTTAGGGGTATTTTTATGAGAGATAGCCTGCCTAAATTACCACAGAAAAATGAATCTGGAATCATCAACTTAGATAGTCAGAGTGGACCGGGTACACATTGGGTTTGCTACAAAAAGCGTGGTGAAAAGGTATGGTATTACGATAGTTTCGGTAATCTTCGACCACCAGTTGAAGCGATTAACTACTTTCGGGGATGTAAAATTTATTATAATTACAATCAAGATCACCAATATAATAGCATTATTTGAGGGCACCTATGCCTACAATTTCTATAAAAATAATCAACATAACCTTAAATATTCTCAGTTATGTCAATAACATTCAGTTTAGAAGGTGTTGGTAACATAGCTAGCTGCAACTTCTACCCACCGATAGAGCTAGATTTGGAGAAGAAATACGTTGTTGGATTGGTGGGATTTTACGGTGCAACAGCATTAGAAACATTTAGAACAAATTCATCTCATTTGCGAGTGATTAATATTCCTCACGGTGCCTATGAGTTAGATGAAATTAGTGCTTACTTGAAATCAAAGATACCCACAGAAAAATTTTTATTAGGGCAAACAACTTTACGCTTAAGTGTGAGATAATCAGTTCATTTGTGATCGATTTTAGTAAAGAGAGTAGCATTGGCCGCATGCTCGGGTTTGAGCCTAGAATACTAAAAGCGAACGTTCTCCACACATCTGCGTTAGACATCCAAATAATTAAACATACTAATCTGCATGTGGAGTGCAACATTATAAAGGGATCTTATCGAAACGGTAAACCTGCAAAGGTAATATACGAAATTGACGTTTCCGTACCCTCGGGCTACCGTTTGGATAAAGTTCCAACCAACACACAATATTTAGAAATAAACACAGACATAATCAGTAATATAACAATCAAATTGACAAATCAAAAGGGTGATTTAATAGACTTTGGTGAAAGTGAACCATTCACAGTACGCTTAGAACTAAAAGAACATGGGTCTGCGAATTAATCACAGGACAATTCCATACAAAAGACCCAATCAACCCTCATTGCAGTTAACATCTGCAGAGAAATACTTTTTAACATCAATTGGATTGAAAGTTCTGAGTGAGCAAACCATTAAACGTGTTTCAAAGCGTACATTTTAATAGAATTAATGTATCTCTAAGAAATATTAAATTTGTTGAATGAAGTTTACTTTAATGTCTATCTCTTTTACACAATGATATGTCTCGCTCACACACACACACACACACACACACACACACACATCGCAACCTGAAATTATTGTATCACTCTGAATGTATTCATCTAAAATATGCAATGTTTTATTGAACAATGGGTTTTCTTTGTTAATAATAGCATTTGCATTCTTAAAAATTTGTAGGAATGTATAAAAAAAATTCAAGCTAATAAAGACTTTCTTTGTATAAAACACACACACACATCTGCATTCTTAAAAATTATTTTTAATAACTTTAAAACTTGCCAAAACTACATCGCATAATTAGTAATATAATAATTAATGAAAATGAAAAAGGTTTCGCTATAAATAACAATAGGTTTGCATTCAAAAGTATGTAATTTAAAAAATGCAATATTTAATGTGAACAAGGATTTTCTTTGCATAACAATGAAAGCTTTTATAGTGCATTCTTGAAAAATATAAAGTAAACAAACTGTAAAAGGGATAATTAATAACAATTAATTTAAAAGTTTGAAATTTATATAAAAGACATCATCCCTTTAGTAAATCTTTAATTACTCATCAACCCTCATTGCATCTACACAATGACTGAATCATTAAACATCTTTCAAAACGTACATTTTGATGATGCTATAATTAAATCAGATATTCACACCTATCTTCCGTATGGCTCTTCTAAGTATGGACCTTCCGAAGAAATACGCATTTTAATTCAAAGTCAGGATCTAATTACAGCTACTTATGATAGTTTTCTGTACATAGAAGGTAAGCTGAAGAAAGAAGATGAAGGAAAATCATGCAACTTAACCAATAATTTCCCCAACTTCCTTTTCGAAGAGATTCGTTATGAGTTAGGCGGTCAAAGAGTGGACGTTTGCCGAAATCCCGGCATAACATCTACACTTAAAGGATATATTTCTTATACGACAAGCAAGAGCAAAGCATTAAGCCATTTGGGGTGGTCACCAAAGAATGAGGAACCATTACAAGTAGAATTCAATGAGGGAAATGGCGAAAAATCCTTTGCGGTATGCATACCATTGAACCACATATTTGGAATAATGGAGGATTATCGTCAAGTGATCGTGAATATGCGTCAAGAGTTGATTTTAATTCGATCTAGAAGCGATACAAACTGCTACTATGGTGACGTTGATGCGGAAATAACCCTAAATAAAATTCAATGGAAAGTACCACACTTAACCCTTAGTGATGCCGCGAAACTGAACTTGTTTGAAGGAATAAATAAGAATTCTATTGTTACTGTTCCATTTCGTCAATGGGAGTTATATGAATTACCTGCTTTAAAACAAGCAACCTCTGATATATGGCCAATAAAAAGGTCAACGCAACTAGAAAAACCGCGCTGGATAATTGTTGCATTCCAACAAGGTAAAAGGTACACAAAGTCTGCAAGAGCCGGAAATTTTGATCACATTAACATCAGGAACCTTAAAGTACATCTGAATTCAGAGTATTATCCCTATGAAGCAATGCATTTGAACTTCAGTGCTAACCAATACATACCTGCCTATCGCAATTTTTGAACTTCCGATGTGACTTATGATGAAGATAATACAGATGCGTTATTCAACTACACCGAATTCAAATCATGTCCAGTATTTGTAATGGACTGTTCTAACAGAATGAATCCTTAAAAAACTCAACAGTAGACATCAAATTGGAAATGGAAACACTAACACCTTTCGATAATGGAATCGTTGCCTATGGTCTTATTCTCCACGATGCTATTGTGCAGTACAACCCACTCACCGGAGAAGTGAAAAAATTATAATTGTATTATATAAATAAAAATGTTGTAATTATTCGTTTAGTTTCATTTCATCCATCAAAGATGAAAGTAGTTGCGCAGAAACAAAAACTTCCAATTCAAAATCATGACTTTGATGAAAAGTCTGGTACTTCGAAACATGGCGATTTACTTCCTAATAGTATACGTGGCATTATATGTGGCCCCTCCAACTGCGGGAAAACAAACGCAATGATTAGTTTGCTTACTGAGAAAAACGGTTTGAAATTTAAACATGTATACGTATACTCCAAGTCATTAAATCAAAACAAGTACAAACTTTTACAGGAAATCCTACTTCCGATAAGGGATATAGGTTACTTTACGTTCAGCGATAATCAAGATGTGATTGAACCGAATTGTGCAAAAGCAAATTCTATCTTTATCTTTGATGATATCGCCTGTGAAAAGCAAAATAACATAAGGGCATATTTTTCTATGGGTAGACATAACGATATTGATTGTTTCTATTTGGGTCAAACTTACAGTAAAATTCCAAAGCAATTAATTCGTGACAATGCAAATCTAATTATATTATTTGAGCAAGATGAATTAAACCTAAAACATGTGTATGAGGATCATGTAAGCCCCACCATAAGCATGACATTGTTTCGGGATATGTGTTCAAAGTGCTGGATAGATCCGTTTGGGTTCATAGTCATAAATAAGGATGCTGAAGTCAATAATGGTCGCTATAGGAAAAGGTTTGATGAATATATAATACCTTAGCCTGATTTCAGTGGTTTAGTAGTTACACATCTGTTTAGGTATTAACAACCATTTTGCTACAATGGATAATAAGGAGATGATATTAAAGCGAAAAATTATTCAGGCTCGTAAAATAATACAGCAGAAATACAACAGTCTTAAAACTGCCCGCATTGATAATGAAAGAACAAAGGAGTCCGTTGAACCCAAAAACTCGCCCTTGTTCATATTTCGAAGAAAACATGCTACTACTAGCCCGCTAGCACACTCATTAGCAACGAAGACAAGCCCCTAGCTCAACTTCCGCTGTTCAAATAAATCCCTCCTCGTACACCACCTTTCCTAGAAACATCTGTCGTAGGAGAGATTACTGCCGAGGAAGAAGAACCTCTTAGTATCACAGATGATTCCTGTAATGAACCCATCTCTGAAGAATTTCTCGAGCAGTACCACGAATTACCTCGTATATATGTTGAACGTATTATGAGAGATCTTGAAGGTGCTATTGATCACACTTATGGAGTCCACTACGACGCCAAAACAGACAAATGGGCAATTGGTAATACCCCATCACAATTAAAGGAAAGGATATGATCATTAATGGTGTCACGTATAAAGGGACTCCAGGTTTATATGATCTGCTTATTATGAATGAACCCGATTTAAATCTAGTAAATTCAAAGGATAGAAAGAATTATAAACGTATTTTAGCAGCTACGAATGTTGCAAGGCGAGATTATGATGTAAGTGGACAGATTCGAGGAAGCCGCAGCAAAAAGTATACACAAATAATTAAACCCTTGCTGTCATCACCTTCAACTCAGGGAGGTGGAGCTATGTTTTTTAAGGAATTAACAAATAGGCCGATTGAATATAAGTATTGGAATGATGTACATGAACTAATTCGTGATCTAGAAGTATTGTGGGCAGAAAAATTGGCTGGAAACACCGGTGTCGTAAACGATATAATATCAATTGTAGAGGAATTGTATGAAGATGGATACATTGAAAGACCAAACACTAGTTTTCTGAACAATATAAATCAGACTGCATTGATGTCGACATATCATAACTAAAATGCCTCTTGATAAATTTGGACGGCCACATGCCCAGTATCAATTTAAGAAATTAACCCTCAGTTTCAACTTATTGATGATAATCAATTCGATATCGAGAATAAGAGACTCAGCAATGTTGCCAACCCCATAGATCCTCAAGATGTCATCACCAAGCAATACTATTTATCGACAAGGTTGAATTTGGATGGAAACCGTTTGACCCAGTTGGCGGATCCGGAAGAAGATGGTGATGCTATAAGTAAAGGATACCTTGATTTTGTCTGCAAGCAATTCAGAAAGTTGTTAAAGGGAACTTTAACGCTTATCTAGTGTTGGAGGAAAAACTACATCAACTTAAAGAAATTGTGGATCATGTCCAAATTACAACTCGTCAATGAATTGCACAAACCCGCAAGAAAAAATTTTAAACGAAGGCGCACAATAATTAAGGGATATGATGACCTCTGGCAAGCAGATTTGGCTGAATTTAACACATATGCTAAACAAAATAAGGGCTACAAGTATATTTTAGTAGTTATTGATTGTTTTTCGAAATACTTGTGGACCAAAGGATTAAAAACAAAAACGGGCTTGGAAGTTGCCAAGGCCATGCAGGCAATCTTCAAAACGGGCCGGAACCCTTCCAATTTGCAGACAGATGCAGGAAAAGAATTCTACAATGACCATTTCACTAAACTAATGCAGCGTTATGGGGTCAACCATTACTCCACCTATAGTACAAAGAAGGCAGCAATTGCGGAACGAGTGATCAGGACCGTTAAGTCTGCCCTATACAAGTCATTCAGCCTACAGGGTAAATATAAATGGATTGATACAATTGACACCGTAACGATGGATTATAACAATCGTAAGCATAGAACTACATGAATGAAGCCCAAAGATGTCGGTAATCATACAAAACTAGAGGCTTACACTCACATAACAACAGTTGGTAGGAATCGCTGTTGTGTGTGTGACAGTACGAATCAGTAAATTTAAAAGTATTTTCGCTAAAGGATACACTCCCAATTGGTCAAGTGAACTATTCAAGATTGTGAAAGTTTGCATTACTAACCCAACCACCTACATGTTGGAGGACATGAAAGGATCACCTGTACTGGGAGGCTTTTATGAACATGAATTACAGAAAACAATGCATCCGGATGTGTACCTTGTGGAAAAAGTGCTTCGCTCCAAGAATAACAAGTTATTCGTAAAGTGGTGGGGATTGGATGAAAGATCATGGATCAATAAAGACGATTTAGTGTTATAATATAGCTGTAGGCATTGTAACTTTTAGATGAATTAAAACCACATAAAACAATTATAATTGTATTTATTTAAATATTACATCATCTTATAAACCTAAAGTATTTCTATAATCGTTTAAATTACTAGAGGGCCATATTCCCAAATCTGGTCCATCCCAAGCAGGAATCACCTTTCTCAATGTTTTCCAAAATCCAATTCTATGGTGCTCCTCATTTTCCCATGGTTGAAACTTATATGTAATGTTTTGTTCCAATAATACTTAGCATAATATGCTGCTGTCTCGATACATTCACTTAGAGAAAGTGTCTTCATAAACAATATTTTGTAGGCTAACATTTTTACACAATGAATCACCCCATAATAACTTGTATATGTACATTTTAAGGTAAATTCATGTCAAATCCTATCTACATCATTAGAGGTTTACGAACCTTTATCGGTACACAAGTTCGTAAAACTTTTAATGGTATTGCCTAAGCTAATTTTTCTATCAAATAATGTCTTAATAATTACTTCATTTGCACAACAGTTAAAACACTCAATATTTTACAATATATTCAATATAAATGTATAGTTTTCAGGAGAGGCCAAAGAACGCTTCAGGTACTTTCTGTAGATTTGTTTACTGAAAGTTGTACCCCCAGGGTCTAGTATCAGTGAAATCAAAATTTACTAGGCGTTTATCATCATAAGGATTGAGTATGACTTTATTTTGTTTAATGGTAAATACATCATGCTTCTTTGATCTTATGAGGTGTTGATAGCGCCTTATTACGCCACCATCAAATAAAACCTGTTTATAATCATTAATAGTGATCTGCCTCACACTTGCGTGGGTAGAACCCTTTGATTTTTTTACAACCTTTTCATCAACCGCGTAAGCATACATTTTTGCACGAAGTCCTACAAATTCAACCATAATTTTGCCATGATTTTCATCTTTCATTAAGCCGGGGACCTTTTATTTACTAATGGGAGTCCAAAGATGTTGTCGGGACTATAATCAGATGTATCGAATTTATCAATGTCCTCTTTAATACATTCATAGATATCGGGAACCGAAAAGGCGTATATGAGACTATCCGTATCCGTGTACAAGAGCTTAGCACTATTATGGAACTTGGGTAGCGTGTAACCGTAATGAAAATTATATAAAAAAGTTTTTGAAACGTCTAAAACACTGAATCCTGCATATATAGGTTTATTGAAATATACTTCAAGCTTATTCATTTCAATGATGAGCATATCATTGTCAAATATTGTACAACTATGAAAATTTGGTTTTGATATGTAAGCACGAGCACCATAGCGACCCTCCCATTTCGTTACTAGCCGTATGTCCTTATGCTTACGTACATTTTCCATCAGCTTCCCGAAAACACTATTAATCATTAATTTATAGAAATTTTTATCGAATTCATTTTGAGATTGCTGACGCATGGCTGTATTTAAATCTATATATTTTTTAACCACGGGGACTGTTTAAAACGTAATATACGGTGTACTTTTACCAACTTCAATCCATATTTTAAATATACTTTTAAATTTCTGTAATGAATTACATAATTACGTTTTGGATACAGGGTAAGCAGTAATTTTTCATTTTGGAATCAGGCGTGGGTGGAACCATATGTTCGGGTGCCAGCGGTAGATCACTGTGACTCTCATGTAATTCTATAGGATAGTCTAAATCACACTCGACTATATAACCAATTTCCGAATCATCAGGATGGTTTATTAAATCTAAACTTTCAAAATTAGCTTCATCAGCAAAAGAAAAATCGCCAAATGGTAGAAATTCTGACATGGCGGCTCCATATAAATTATTCACGTCGTAGTACATTAAATACACACTTTCAGAGGTGGGATCAAATTTTTCCCCCATGTACTTATTGTTAGCTTTAGCATACCGATTTGAACATTGAGCTACACCACCTCTAATCCCTCTTTCAATAAACATTAACATATCAATGTCTGTAAATAATTCTAACTTTACTTGTGTAATTTTAAGCATAGCATCGAATGCTAAACCGGGAGCTGTATAATAGTGTAGAGGATCAAGTCGTAAGTACTTAAACAAGTTTGCCGAAAGTTTTCGAAAATATCTGCTAAAAGTAGAACGTCTGTTTTAAATACAAATCTGAGTACTCCCTAACGATTTAATACTAAATTTGTTCCAAACGTTAACCGCATGCGCAAAACTCTCATCACTGATTCCCTCATTATTAAGATGACTGAAAAATGCTTCTTTGGGAGGGAGCGTGGTCTCATTCAATTTATCCCACGTATCAATATACTCATAAGGAAACACACCTTTGCGAACTACTAGAGAAAATTCCTCCTCATTGTTGCAACTAGCGCGGGAAATAATTTTTTTACTATCCTCCAAATAGTCTGACAACTTTTCAATACTACTACTCATAAATCTGAAAGAGTCAATAAATCTAAACTTAATTTTGGTGCCTTCCATTACCTTCGTGAAAGAGATATATCTTTCTTTGTTTATGGGTAGCAGTGAAATCAAACCGGGAGCACTAGCCAATTCTCTAATGATGAAATGAGAATCATAACCTGATAAATTATGGAACACAACTGGCAGAATGTGGAGGTCTGTATAGTTTAGGTTACATACCTGGTGCGCTGCCCCCCGAAATGCTCCCGTAAGATGGTTATGGTCTCTAACTTTTATATCAGAGTTAGTAAATGGTTTCCGACAAATGTGACAAATCGTGGCGCTTTCAAATTGCTCAACCTGACTGAGACTTAAAGTAGCCATTGGAATAATTTGATTGATTATTTCGGTAGCCCAATGTGCAATACTTTGAAGCTCGTTAACAAACCATTGAATGCAATCCTTTCCTCTATAAAGCCTAAATCGAGATAAAGAATCATCATATGAACACTTCAAATAGTAAGCAATACTGAAAGGTGTGTGTTTGGAGTGAAAAAGAGTATTACCTTCGATACCATTGGCACACTTCTCTAAAATGCTTTCTAAATCGGCATAAATGACAAATGGCACCTTTTCCTGGAATGCAAAATTTTTGAACTGTATATTCATTTCTGCTTCGGTAGGTAGCCTAGTAGAGCATTGATTAAGTTGACTGCAATATGTTAAATGTTTTTCTAAAGCAACGTCAGACCAAAAATGATTCAAACACCGGTTACAAATTACTTTCTTATGACCACGCTTTGATATCTGTTTTGAAAATAAAGCTGACATATTTTTAATCCATGTGAAATGGTATACAGTATCATCCGCGGCAGAAAGTATTAAAAGATTTATGGGTTCTTTATCGCTTTGCTGATTACTCAATACAAGGGGTGCAACTTTTTTATCATTTATACAGTACAAATTAATTGCGAGGTTGTTTAGTTTCTCAAATTTTTTTACATCATCCAGCTGAATGGGGAAGTGAATTGAATCATACTTCAAAACATCTCTAAAATGAGGATAGCTAGTAGTTCGGTTTGAGCTTTGTGAAGCAGGATATAATGCCGAAACAACGGCCCACAGGAAGCAAAACTCATCGTTATTTTTAACATTAACAACAGCGTGCTTTACTGCTATGAAGCGAGGAACTTTAACATAAGTTGAACAACCACCTCTAAATGGGACATAGCTATTAATATTTACTTTTAAATGTAAGACTTCATGTACTGCCCAACCGGAATCCCTTTCAGAAAACTCCTCTAATTTTATCCGTAACTTATCATACACGTTTTCATTGTACCAGACACGTATATTGGTTGAAATATCAATAACGCAATTTTTTGTGGCAAAAGTCTTCAACTCAATACTATGATTTTGGGGTTGCATGAAATTGCAGCCTAAGACCACATTTACCTTTAGCATAGATTGCCTTAACATTAATTTCACCTTACGTGCAAAACTATTATACGTATTTAGTAAAAATATCAAAGGGTCCTTAATGTTTGACATATTGATTATAATTCCTGTAAGCAGCCTACCATTAAAACATGAGTCTAGGGGGTACCAACGTAATTTATGCATACCTTTTTTATTGACAATTCCACTACCAACTTTCCCTGAAGCGTTCTTTAACCGTCTCAATCTAACCAGATAGCACTTGAGCAATGCTAAATTGCTCTCAAGCTTAAGCAAGCTTTCATTGGTCTCATAATAAATTTTATGTTTAATTATATCTTGCAATAGCTTGATATTGGTGTTAACTATACGGATGTGCCTGGCAAATTCCTTTTTTGTTTTCAATAAGGGAACAATGCGCTTTGTTAAATTAACCATCTCACTACTACTTGGCATACTCATAGCTAGCAATATGAAGCACACACGTAACAATGAACTTGTAACAAAATGCTCTTCAGAACGGTTCTAGTCACGATTGTAAAAATATGATGCACAAATTGGTGAGTACTCTTTACTTTTAACAAATTGCTCTTCGGTTTACAATAAAACTTCACGATTGTAAAAAATATGATGCACACACTGGTGATTAATAATAGTTGCTTTTTACTTTAGGTAATTTGTTGTTGTGACGATTGTAATGTATCGACTGACGTTGGACTGTTCTTTATCTACTTATATAGAGATAAGATCGGGTAAGGTCGGATAAGTTCGGCTCACCTTTTCATAAGCTTCGACTCAGCAATGAATCGTCTTTGTTCTCTCACCTTGAAAATTGTAAGCATAGACTTTGAAGCGTTGACAATGGATCACCTTTGTTCTTGAAAAGATGTATTTAGAATGTATTTTTATAAATCAACCAGAACAATGGATCGTGTTTGTTTATTTCTCAAAGGTGTGACCTTGAAATTTGTAAGCATAGACTTTGAACCGTCGACAATGCATCGTCTTTGTTCTTGATTTCTCAGAATTTTAGAAGCTATGACTCATCCCCATAACAATAGATCGTCTTTGTTCTCTCATGTGGCCTTGTAAACATAGACTTTGAAGCGTTGACAATGTCTTTGTTATTGATTTCCTAGAATTGAGATAACAATCTATTTCTAACTGAACAATGAATCGTCTTTGTTATCAGAGGTGTGACCTTATAAGCATAAACTTTAAATCGTTGACAATGGTTCACCTTTATTCTTGAAAGAGATGTATTTAGATAACAATCTATTTCTAACTGAACAATAGATAGTCTTTGTTCTTTCATGTGGCCTTGAAAATTGTAAGCATAGACTTGAACAATGCATCGCCTTTGTTATTGATTTCCTAGAATTGAGATAACTATCTATTTTTATAACTCAACCTGTACAATGGAATATCTTTGTTCTTTAACCTTGAAAATTGTAAGCATAGACTTTGAACAATGGGCCCCCTTTTTTGATTTCCTAGAATTGAGATGTATTAACTCGACCTGAACAATAGACCGCCTTTTTCGGGGGAAACGGTTGCGAAACAGCTATCTGTTTTGGGAAACGGACCCCCTGTTTTAGGAAACGGCTACCTGTTTTTAGGAAACGGCTACCTGTTTTTAGGAAACGGCTACCTGTTTAGGGGAACGGCCACCTGTTTAGAGGGCGTGGCTTTGAAACATGCACCTCAGGGCTCTTGATTTCCTAGAATTGAGATAACAATCTATTTCTAACTGAACAATGGATCGTCTTTGCAGAGGTGTGACCTTATAAGCATTAACTTTAAAGCGCTGACAATGGATTGCCTTTGTTCTTGAAAGAGATGTATTTACAATCTATTTTTATAAATCAACCAGAACAATGAATCGTCTTTATTCATTTACCTTGAAAATTATAAGCACAGACTTATTTCTCAGAATTGAGATAACAATTTATTTTTTATAACTCGACCAGAAGAATGTTCTTTTACCTTGAAAATTGTAGGCATAGACTTTGAAGCGTCGTCTTTGTTCTTGATTTCCTAGAATTGAGATAACAATTTATTTTTATAACTCGACCAGAAGAATGAATCGCTTTTATTCTTTTACCTTGAAAATTGTAAGCATAGACTTTGAAGCGTTGATAATACATCGCCTTCATTCTTGATTTCCTAGAATTGAGATAACAATTTATTTTTATAACTCGACCAGAAGAATGAATCGCTTTTGTTCTTTCACCTTGAAAATTGTAAACATAGACTTTGAACAATGCATCGCCTTTTTGATTTCCTAGAATTGAGATGTATTAACTCGACCTGAACAATAGACCGCCTTTTTCGGGGGAAACGGTTGCGAAACAGCTACCTGTTTTGGGAAACGGACCCCCTGTTTTAGGAAACGGCTACCTGTTTTTAGGAAACGGCTACCTGTTTATAGGAAACGGCTACCTGTTTTAGGAAACGTCTACCTGTTTTGGGGGCGTGGTCATAGTAATCGTAGCTTGATGACCTTGAAGCATGCTTAGACAACAATCTGTATCATACCTCAGGGCTTGAGACAGAGGTCAATGGACTTCCTTGAATTGGGGGGCGTGTCCTTGAAAATTTCTTTCAAATTAACACTCGACAGGACAATTGATTGGTGACCTTGACCACTTCCTGGCCTTGAAGACATACACTGAACGTGGCCTTGAAAAACCTTGTACAATGTGATGATCTTGAGGAATATGTATAGAGGTAATGGGTAGGATGACCTTGAAAAACCATTGACCTTGATGTGCACTGTACGGGAAGGTGTATTATTATTATTATCAAAAGTGCTCCAGAAGTGACATAGCTATACTACTCATGCACAGACGCACACACACACACACACAGATGCACACACGCACACGCGCACACGCGCACACGCGCATACACGCACACGCATACACACGCTCACAAGCAAACACGCACACGCACACACGCTCACAAGCAAACACGCACACACGCACACACGCACACACTCACACTCGCACACACGCACACGCACACACGCACACGCACACACGCAAACACGCACACAGGCACACATGCGCACACCTGCAAGCGCACACACGCACACACGCACACACGCACACTCGCACACACGAACACGTGCACCTTCTACACACGCACACACACGCACACACGCACACACACACGCTCCCACATACACACGCACACACTCACACACACACGCACTCACGCTCACACGCATCTTGCACAGACGCGCACACGCACACACCCACACACGCACACACTCACACAGCACACACTCACACGTTTTTCGCCAATTATGTATATGTAAATCAAATAAAGGCCACCCTGTAACATTTGAAGGGGTTGTCAGGTTTTGTTCAAGTTTGAATGGGTAATATTAAACCCAGTTTCGAATTTTTTTTACATTAAAAAACAATATGACCGACTTCCGGTCTTACCGGAAATGACACATTGGCTGAAAATTTAAATGTAACAACCTGTATGTTTTTACAAGTTTAAATTCGACGGCGTCAAATACATACAGTTCATCTGCCACATGGCAACTCAGGCGCCATTTTACTTTGACTGAGTCGGCTTCAGCAGCATGTTGTGTTAATAAAAATTAGAGAATTAAAAATTACTGCTTTATTTAGGAACTAAGGAAATTAGTATTAGTATTACTAGTACTTGAAAAGTTGTGTAATATACAGGGTGGCCCATGTATGTTTCTATTGGGAACAGTGAGTTTTAGTTAGGAAACCGTTATTTTTAAATTTGATCGTTAACAAACTTCACAAAAATTAGTTGTTAGGAAAAATAATATTGTGGGGGTAATTGTACGTCAATTATCTATAATTTAGATGACGTCATAATGATTTAAAATTAAAATGACGCCTGAGTTAACATTTGGCGGATGAACTGTATGTATTTGAAGCCCTAGAATCCAAATATGTAAAAATGTACAGGGTGTTCCATTTAAAGTTTCAGGTTTCGCGTCATTTGCGTCGGCCATTTGTTTTGTATGCACTAATATAACCTACCAAAATTTCAACAAAATCTACCCGTTCAAAAGTTACAGGAGTGGCCTGGATTTGATTTTCTCCTTATATATATATATATATATATATATATATATATATATATATATATATATATATATATATATATATATATATATATATTATATATATATATATATATGTATAGAACGTAATCTGGCCTGATTTTATACACATGATACATGATCCATTCGTTGTGAATCCCGGCAGCGTTGTCGATTTTTTCTAGCTATTTTACATCGATATGTACTTATTATTCTCTGTTTTTCCTTACTTTGTATTATATTTCGGCGAATTACACGTTTGTTATGTATTGACAAGGTCATTTAATTTGTGGAGCTTTATTTTCAATTTTAACAGATCGTTATGATTAGATAACTATCAATCAATTAATAATTAATTTTGTAATTAAAGAAGGCATGAATAATCGAAATTGAATGTATATGGTTCAAAATCTTATTAATTAGCACAGCTTGAATTAAAGTAAATTAAATTTAGGAGTGCTAAACCTCTTTTGCATGGTATCTTATGAGGTTAGTTAAGTCAGTTCTAGTGCTATTTAACAACTTTTGCTCTGGTCTAACAATTTTTCACGAGCTCTGACTGAGCTACAAAGGCTTTGCACCCCTATCAAGCGTAGCATCTAAGATCAAAAGATCATGAAATGATCTTAAAAGAAAAAACAAGTATGTATTGCGCACACAACTCATTCCGATAACGCACAATTTATAGCACCCCAACGAACGGTTTTGAGCATGTCTCCTCAAAATTGTATCAACATAGACTTTTAGTTCTTTAGTTTTAGTTCTTGGCTATCGAGACCATAAGTTTGACGTTTTTCGAAGGAAATTGACCTATTTCAAGAATGCGCTAAAATAGTAGGTGACACGTTAGGTTCCTTAGTATTTTGTTCCCATTAACAGAAGGCTAATTTAATTTATGTATTATGAAACATAAGACCACTCGATACTTACAAATTTTCATGTTATCGCTAATGTCTAACGCTAAAAAGGTTTCTTACACGAACAATTTTAATTAGAGAAACAAATCCAATACGTTGTAATACAATTTCAAACAGGAAATAACGTAATGTGAAAATGTAAACCAACACCTTTATCATACATGTTAAAATACTTATCTTTCTTTTTGTTTTTTTAACTGCTGTATTTGTATATCAAAGTTATTCAATCTATCTAAACGTTTCGATAACAATAAAGGTGTTTCAAACCCATTATCATCTTTCGGAGTGTATAAGTTACCTTGTTCATGTGGAAAAGTAGATATTGGGACCACAAAACGTAGCTTTGATAAAAGACGTAAAGAACATGTGGGATTTTGTAGATTAGGTTAACCAGAGAAGTCTGAGGTAGCTGACCATGCCTTAAATAATTTAAATCATGACATTTAATTTGACAATATGGAAATATTGTTAAGACAAACTCATTATGTTCGTTTACAACGTGAAGCTATTGAGATATGTAAACACTAATAATTTTAACAGACAAGAAGAAAATCTTCGTTTAAATAGCTTTTGACATCTTATAATTAATAAGAAGGCATTATTTTAATTTTAATTTTAGCTATTGGTATGTCTAGGTATTTTGGTGTTTCTTCCTAGACCTTGAAGTAAATGCTTTTCCTATTATATCTTGAATTATCACAGCACTATAATTAACGCAATTAGTTTAAATTAAAACTAATCATTACATAAAACGTTTATCATTATGCATTTAATTGTTAAATAGCACTTACACCTAATGATAAGGCTATTTCACTGGACTATTTTAATCGATGTCAAGTTCCTATTTGCGAATGCTTCTATCAATTTCAAATTGAAGTTTTACACAAACTTACCGTTACATCATATTTTGATTAACTTTTGTTAAACTTGTTTTTTGGTTGACATTTTTCATTGTTAACCTTCGATCGTTAGAGGGTGTTCTGATTTCTCATCTTCAAGACAGAGTAACAATATTTAATTTTTTAATAAATTATATTCCACAGTTGGCTTTATACGTTTTCCAAACTGCTGTATTAATTGCAGGCTTATGTTTATGTTTTAATTCTTCAAATTTCTCAAAAAATAAACTAAGTTGAAGAATTTATAATGAATGTATTCTGGAAGGAACTGGATTGTAGATATCGCCTTCATTTACAACTTATTTAAAAATACGTAGAGCTTATAAATAAATTTTTTGATTACAGTAACTTACTAATATGGTATGCGGGAAGTACCATATTCAAAATGTGCAGATACGTACGTCAAGTAAACATTGCCAATGCTTTAAAGATGCGTTCACAAGGAGAATAGCTTGCGCACGTTTTTCAATTAAAAAGTGATCACAACGTTGCCGAATGCTGGGCCACACAACGTACCGTTCGTGAAGATCGAGAGTTTGTATGCAAAAGCGCCCTCTGAGGCGACCTCCTCAGAACTATGCTGTATACACTGGAGTTATAAATATGGAGGTTATGACGCCCGATCAAATTTTCGGTTTTACACGTTTTGATGCCCATACAGTCATATTTTGATGACATACACAAGGGTACGTTGTTGTGCCCGGGGTCGGGCTCAACAAGGTTTTTTCGGGCTCAAAAGGCGTACGGTTTATAAATGCTACGAGCTCAGTAATAACCATATATATATATATATATATATATGTATATATATGTATATATATTGTTATGAGAGGTTCAAATAAACCTTGCCTTCCCCCAATATTATTTACAAAATTTTTTTTTTGTGGTTTGTTAATTTGGTTTTAGATTTAAAACTTTAAAATTTGTTGTAATAACAGTTAATATGTTGAGCGCCAACCTGTATAAATTGTTTTAGAATTTTCTCTTTTTTTTTAAGCTTAATATTTCAATTCCAACAAATCTGATTTGACCAAGTAAGTTAATCCAATAAACTATTATTGACACATACAAAATTACGTAAAATAAATGAAAAATTTTAACTTGTTAAAAATAAATAGGGTTCAAATGAATTTCAAACAATAATCTCAGGGAACAAGTGAGTCTTAATAATGCGAGTGAATTAATCGACATAAAAAAATTAATTCTTTGACGTGGACGATTTCACAGGAAAACAATAAAATAACAAAGTTATTCCTAATTAAATTTATACTACACCTACCTAAGAAACGTCACTGGACTGATCCTGTAGTCATATGGTTATGCTCGCTAACAGGTGTCGAATGCAGCAAGTGGAAATTTTCTTTTTTTTCTTTTCTTCAGGTAAGTGATACTTATTAAATCTTCCCTTACTCCTTGATTGGCCAAACAAATTCCTTTGTGCTGTCCTCCAACACGTGTTGGGTACGATATTGTTAATAATACCTTTTCTTTTTGTTTTATACAAATCGTAGATGACCAGGAATGTCTTGAGGAAGGATTGTGAGAATTATGGTACCTTCACAAATCTTACTGCAGTGATTGTAATCGTGTATTCGAGTAAATCAACATACTCATTATGAAAGTGTGACAGTGGGTTAAAAATTCTACTTTTTATCTATTGATTAGTAGGAACAACAGTATATTATTTATTAAAGTTTTTTAATTTAGTCCTTTTCTTCTTGTGACAAGTTGAACACCATTCCAACCTTTATTCCACAATCACCGCTACTACACATTAACTTGTTTTTCATACACAATAATTATAATGGTAAGTGCAATTAAAATATGAATTTATTTCTTATTATTAATTATAATACATTTATTGTAGATGAAACCAGAAAACCAAAGCATAACGCATCTTATTGCAATTTCTAATAATGTGAATGTCCATATAAAATTGTATCAAAAAGTAAAGAAAAACTCTAAGTGATACCAAACACGCATAATATTTACAATTACAACTATTTAACTTAATCTGTCACATTTCTCTTTTTGAAAAATACATTTTAAATCTGATTTGATTTAAACTAAATTAAAACATTTAACCATTTAGATAACAAAATTAATTAACTTTACAATATAATTTAACCAACCAAAAATTTATTCTTATTTCATAGAAATAATTAACAAAGTCTGTTTTACGTAACAAAAGTAAAAATAAACTTTTATGAAAACTTCTAAAAAGTAAAAGTCCACGTACAAAAAAAATTATTTTTCTCTTTTTTTTTTTGAATAAGGAGCAAAAAATATCTTCCCTTTTATATGTTTAAAATATTTGACATCTACATAAAAAAAATGTGAAACAAAAAAAACTCAATTATTTTACCTGTATCTTATATGTGGCTTTGTAAATATTGATTGCATGAATTTTTTTTTTAAATAAAGTCATAAAATTCAGATTTGTTGTTATTGATATTTTAATGTGCTTATTTATGTAATAATTTGTTTATATATTTTTTATATGTGCAAAACAGGTCAATAAGGACATAACATGTCATATATATATATATATATATATATATATATATATATATATATATATATATATATATATATCTTTGTATTGCTGTATATCTAAGCCTACATACAAAATTTAATATCGACGAAAAATCCCTGAAATCATACAGATGCTAAGTTATGGCGCTTTGCGGGCAGAATTAGTTTTGCCTTTGTATGAGACAGTCGCTAGCCAGACTAGTTTTCATTTTGTGCTTAAAACTGCCAATATGAATTTATAAAAACATTATCGTTTTATTACTCATATAAGCTGCACTGTTAGAAGTGGTTTAAGAACGGAGGCCTCCTTACACAAGAAGTCGCTGGTGATACCAAACAACAAGGTAAGCACTTTATTATTCTTAGTTCTGTATGATTAGAACAAATTTGACGACAATTTATATTATAATAAACGGCCGAGCCAGTCGAAATTGAAAACTCTCCCTTCACCCTCCTGCTTCGAAACGAAGCGATAACCGGACATGGCGTTATGGGAGTAATATAGTTCTCGACGGTCCCCATCCATGCTTAAAGTTTAAATAATTTCTGAGATTCCGTTTTCGAGAAAATCCACAAGAAATCTTCCGACCACACCTCGACAACTCCCGCCGCCACCTCTGTCGTGGTGTTGCGATTGTAGTTTTGAGTATACGTCACGCCGCCTTAATCCCTCCCCACTTCTTCGCCGTCGCTCACGAACTCTCGATCTTTACGTCGGGCCGTCGGAGAATTTTCATTCCTCGCAAACGCGATCGAGGCAATCTCGAAAGGGGGCGCGATGGCCAAACCCAAGTGTTCCCGTGGAAACGATACCGGCACGTTTCTTATCTCGCCGAACTCGGGCCGTGTGAAAAATTTGATAAAGATCGGGTCGTATTCCGAATTTGAGAGTTTATTTTATAGTTCCTATTTAATTAATTAATTAATCAATATTAAAACAAAATTTATTATCTATCCTTTGCATAAACAATTGCTGTAGATCACTCTTTCTGTATCCCGTGGGTACTTTTTTAAGTAATAGTTTATGCAATCCCGGGGTTGCATTACAGTTTAATACTGAACCAGCTGGAAGAGCAATATGAAAATTCTCTCCAACAAAGCCTAGTTCAGCATCACCAATAAAAAATTTCTCTTTTTCGGGAAGAAAATGCACGCCTTATGTTAAGTCATACTCATTTTCGGGATCTCTAAATATACCTTCGACATAGTATTTCGCCCATCCTTCATACTGATTAAGATACTATGCAAAGGCCGGTTTAGATCCAGCAGATAACAGTTCTGATTTCAATTGTCGTAAAGTAGGCATCCCCACCTCGTCGTCATGTGCGGTATCATCAGTCACAGTTTCTTCTACAGTCGTGGAATGTGTTTCGGAATGCTCCGAATTCTGGTGTAAAGGGTTCAGTTTTGATGAGAGAACTGTCCTTTTTAGTATTCAATTGTTTTAATGGTTGTGTTACAGGTTTAAAGTGTGCCTCCACTGCGCGTATAGTAAATGCAGTATCTTCTTTTAAACTAGCATATGTTTCGATGGACACTCTTGAAAGCAGGCAAAATATCTTGTATTAAGCACTCCTTCATTACTACTACATGTTTGCACTAATATTATAGTACTTATATTGCAATGTAATAGCAAAATCCCTTACGGAGACCTGAATTAACGTCACTTTGTTTATCAATCACAAGAAATCCGAGTTTGTTACGTCAGTAACAGAAGCATAAGTCTTTAAATCTGCATTAACGTGATTATCATACAAATGCTTAAGAATGGTGTGATCTTGTTGAAAAGGAACAAGTAAATTCGCATTATCACTATAAAAATTTCTTAAAGATAACCGATTTAGTTCGTTCAAATTGGTATAGTAGAAAAAATCGTTGGAAAACAAGAACAGTCATGCAAAGAAAATATTGTTGGGAAGAAACCCTACAAGGACAAGATAATGGGGCTGATACCACTTCAACCGCTGTATTAATGGAGCATTTCCCTTTAACGTCACGTATGTATAATATACGCATTAATAAACACGCAACAATTTTTAGTTTTTAATTTTTGTGCTTAAACAATTAACCAATTAAATAAGGAAAAAAAAAACAAAACAACGCTATTTATACTTTGGGTATAATTGGTATATTATTTAGTATTTTTTTAATTTAAGTGCAGAGTACAATAATACATTATTTTATTTTGAAAACATTTAATTATAAAGATAAATAGTACTGTATAATAATAATAAATAATAAAGATTAATACTTAATTTAAAATTTTAATTTTAACCATGAATATGACCGGGACAAATGATTACCTGCAAGAATATAAAGTAAACAAGTCACAAGGGTTATACAACAGTAAGCTTTGTTTCTGAAAATCGTGTTGGCATTTTATACTAATCTATTACATTGATTAAATTCCCAAATCGCTTACTAAATAACTTCCCACTACAAATTGATGAATAAATATTGATTTGATATCAAAACCTCTTATGGATTTTTATATTTCTGTAGTTTTATTTACATTTATCAAACATAAGATACGAGTAAACCTACATGTTATACATACATTTAATATTGCAAATAATTAACTAATTACAAATTTTAGAACAGAATGTTAATTTAGTCATTTTTTGATAGCAGCATCATTATAACTCTATTACTAAGTAGTATGATCTATTTTTACAAATCTGGAAACCTCTTTAAATTATATGATAAATAATAGCGCAATTTTTTTCAGTACAGGTAGGCGGTGACAATGTAAGTACAAAACGAAAAGCTAATACTTGTTTTTTTAATGATTCTTTACAATAACGACGACGACGACGACGACGACGACATTTATTATACTAAATGCAACATGGTCAAAATCGTTTTATTATCATGCAGGTATCGAATGTCATTGTTTATATGAAATGCGAATTCCTTCGAAACTTGTATTTTAGCTGTATTTCGGGGACGTATGTTATTTTACGATAAATAATAAAAATTGAATATTTATTTAAAACTACTTTAAACAATTACGAAAGTAAATATTGAAGTTGCTAACATATTTGAAATCTAATTTATAAACTTTTATATTATTTTCTATAATGTATTTTTCAAGTTTCTCTTTTTAGTAATAATCATATTAACATGCATTATTTTTTACAGATTGTATTGAGTGATCTTGATGTGAAAGATGACAATAATTGAGGGTAGATAGAGAAACTACAACTAATTTAAATTGATTTTATAGAGTGTTAATTTAATTTTTTTAGAAGGTGCTGGACGTGTGAAAGGCATGATCAGTTTAATTTTAATTACAGGTTATCACATATGGTAGGCCTGTTGGTTATTTATATATATATATATATATATATATATATATATATATGTTGAGATGATTTAAATTACATTAGTATAGCTATGTAAGTCACATAGTGAGTAATTTCATCAATTTGTACAAATGGTACATTTCGTTATATATAATATTAGATAAGAATGATTGATTAACATTGAGATGGATGTAAATTTAAATAATTCATAATAAAATGTTAAATAATTATATTCGACAACATATTACACTTAAGTATAAGGTATGTTAGTTATCGTAATGCATTAAATCAAGTTCATATTTAGTTAGTAAGTTTATTTAAGCATAATGTTCCCTAAATACATGAGGTACAGGTTGTAGATTACAAAAATAATGTTAAAAACTAGGATTAGGCATATATCAATGTCACAATTTTAATGTACGCAGCCAAGAATTATGGAAACGTTCGTGTTTGTACGAAAAACGAATATAAGTGCTAAAATTATATAAAAACAGAATAGATACATTGGTGATTAACTATAAAACTTAAACAAGTCAGCAGTTCTGGAATAATTGTGATTAATTAACATTTATAGACATTAAATTAGTGATTTGCAACAATTCGATACAAGACTCAGAAGAACTTACAAACTTCTAAAAGTGTGAGAATAAATTAAAATAAGACATAAACATTAATAATATATACTTTCACAAACATTTAAAGTGCTTAAAAGTGTAAAATTATACATTAAAAATTATAGTAAGAATTTGAGGTTATGTCATTTCCTCACATAAAAATTATGTAAAAGTTGTTATAGATCGGGACAATTTGATCAAAATAAACTATAAGAGGCAAAAACAGTAAAGTAGCCTCAATTTCAAGTCACAATTCACTATTAGTGACTATTTTATCAAATTTAGTTTCTAAGGGTGTTTGAAAATTTCAGATAATTTTCCTTTCAAATTGGCCGTAGGCATTTAAAAGATGTATATTTATATGTAGTAGCATCCCGTATTCATGTGGACATCAATTCCAGTACATAAAATTAGCTTAAAATCAATAAATCAATGTAAAAATCAACATGGTTAATAATTAGAGGAATTAGTTCGTGTTTGGATTTAATTTATAGGAAAAATTATGTAGATTCCGAATATGTTGTTAGTTTTAAGATAGGTTTAGGGGTTCAAAAGTTATGAGCTTTTGAAATTAAATTGTAATTTAAGAAATGCTTTAGCCAATCAGAATTGAGGAAACATTAGATGTTGTTGTTGATAACAATCGAAGATTTGGTTTCTAACGCTTTGCATATAAATAGGAGTGCTGAAGGATTAGTAGCTCTCTCAGTTTTTCTCTGTTACAACAGCTTGCTAAAACAAGAGGTTGCCAAATTTTTCTTGAAACTATTTTAAACAAAATAACGTCACTTTCGATAAAAGTAAAGTGCGGTTTTAGTATCGGCAGTGTTTAAAAACAAGTGATATTCATTTGTCGGTAAATAATTTAAATTAAGGTTAGTTTACCTTTTTAAAATAAAAATCGGTTGTTATCGACAGCGAGTGAAAATATTTCCGGAGATTCGACATCGTTTTTAAGTTTTGTTTACGGATGTTGTTAATTGTGTTTTCTTCGTGTTTCTATTATTATACATTTTATTTACTGGAAGCGTGTTTAATTTTAAATAACCTTCAAACTATTGATGCATTTCAAAATTTATTTTGAAATAAAAATAATAAATGTGATGATCCTGAAAATAAAGATTTATCAATATGAAGAAAAATTAGTGAAACTTACTTAAACGTATAAGCATTAAAATTTGGATGTCAAGAAGCAGAGTTGTATTTCGAACGAGCTGTTTTCTACGGTCAACTACATCATCAGTGAAGAAGATAAGGACATTTTATGTGAGTGTTATAACTTTATACTTTATGCACGTTATTGTTGACATTGATATTTCATTGTTGTGTTTATGATTTCCATATTTTGTAACAAACATGATGTGCGACAACGTGTATGCATGTCCAAAGGGAATATTATTTGAGCTAAAGTTAAATGGTTAATATAATATTTAATAAATTCAAACATATTTATACTTACATGTATGGCGTATTTTCTTTTTTGCTTGTAATGAAAGGTCATATGAATGCGTATTCACAGCGCATGCCCAAGTATACATTTGAAGATTTTTTTTTATGTACAGGGAGTTTCACAGATATCGATGCAATTTATAAATTATAATTCTATTTCTTTGAATAATTTTAATATAATAAAATATAAATGGGCGATAACTCAATGTGTATTAATCACATTACCTATAATTATAATATTAAAAATCTTAGTATAAATCAACAAACTAATAATTTACTTTGTCATATAAATTTAAAGTATCTTCTAAATTTTGAACCCTATCCCCTTTGATGAGTCTTTACATGCGACTGTTTGTTTAAGTTAGTTGGTAGTATCATAAATATAAAATAAATATAAATATTAATACATGTTACTGTTAAGTTAAAATTAAAATTAAATATCATCGTAATATATATATATATATATATATATATATATATATATATATATATATATATACATATATTTGTATAATGTGCATTGTTACGCTAGAATTATATGTAAACCCTACATTATGAGGAGAATGGCGTCATTACTGCGCTGGCGTAGTAAGGTTAAAACAGAAATTTGGGCTTTTATCGTGTTCATGATACCGGAGACAATTGAAATTGTTATGATATACTAAGTTATGTTGCCAGTTAATATTGCCGTTGTCATTTTTTCATAACTTCCCTGAAAATTTATTTTGCGGAAATATAACCTCAACCTAAATTCTAATTATTTCTAATACCAATGCAGTAATTACTGTTCTAGTAAATTATGACTAATGTAGAAGTTATTTCAAACAAAGTAGTTCCTTTTGAAATTCTAAAAATGTTAATAAATGCCCTTTTAGGTGAAAATCAAAATCACCAGCGTAGTAGTGCACATTATACATATACATATATATATATATATATATATATATATATATATATATATATATATATATATATATATATATATATATATATATATATATTTTTAAACGTTTGTGATGAAATTACGATATTAACGTATAATCTACAACAGATTAACCCATATTGACTAAATTCTTTGAAAACCTGTGTTCTCAACTTAATAGGGTAATTTTCGAAATTGATACAAAAAAATATAATAATATGATACATACGTGATAATAGAGAAACTAATAAATTTTTACTTTGGTTTAACAACAACTTATGTCAATGTTCTAGAACTTTCTATTGTGATGTATTATGCTTTTTTTTGTGTGAAAATAAGTGTACAAGCTTCAATATAACATCATCCCTGAAAAGTTATTAGATAAATGCAACCATCTCTTAGCAACCCCTGAGTTTGGAACTACTATTACAGAACCTAGAATAATCCGCTTAAAAATATTTCATATACCCATAAGGGCAGTTTTTATATTAGGAGTAGCTCCCTCAATTTGATATATGTGGTAGGTATGTAAATAAGCCGGCCGAGGTGTTTGTGCAGGGGGGTTTCTTAAATTTATTTTTGGCTAATTCTGGCCCGTTTTCGAGAAAATTGACATTTTTATTTGAAAAAGCTGGAATGATCTGCTTAAATATTCTTGTCATAAGGGCAGATTTTTTTGAACTTGTCGGCAAACATCAAAGGGTTTGGCCAATGCCAATTGCCAAAATATGGTTCCGTTAAATTTTCCCACACTCTTTTCAAAATTTTTCTTAGTAGGTATTCCGCCACTTGACCTTGAAAACTGATTTCTAAGAATACCCCGAACGACCATCCCTACTTACCCTTTATGTAGACATCGACATGCAACCATTTACACACATCCGTCCGGTACCAGATACCTGAAGAAGCCACCTTCCCAATAAACAATGCCCTACCCCTCAGCAACCATCTCCGCACAGGCATCCCCCTACTTACCCCTTATGTAGTATGCAACCATATACAGACATCTCTTATGTGCTAATGTTTAATGTAGCTAACCACCACCAGCAATACTTCCTATCATCCCCTGCTTACCCGTTATGAAGACATTGGTATGCAACCATCCACACACATCCCTTATGATCCTTATTGCGCATGCGAAAGCTTGGTCACGTGACTTAAAAGACGCGTATGATTGGCTGCGGGGACAAAAAATGACCAGAACGAACCTTATAAAACTCCCATACGAAATACATGAGGTTTTTGTACAAAATGCGCTCGCTCCGATACGATTTTGTTTTTTGGAAATATGTAACACCATGCCATGCGGATGACTTCAAATACTGAAAGAGCAACGCCCGAAGACGAGGACGACCTAAAACAATATTCACGCTTTGGGAAAATTGCAAAGGAATTTTGTGAACCATTCCATTTAGCTGACTTAAAACAATACAAGGTTCAGTCTTGTGAACAACAGAGGAATTAGGGACAGTTGAAGTTGTTTCTATTAAAAAGTGGTAACATAGATCTCGTGGGAAAGAACTGATTTTCTATAAACAAGTAGGTTTGAAATAATGAAAAGGGTCTAAAAGATGTACAGAATGGTTAGTGTTGTCAGGGATTTTTGTGGCTTCTGAATTTATGTGAGATCACATGAAAACAGAATTGAGATATTGCAAGGTGGAAACTGAGACAGAAGATAGTCAACTTTCGAAATAAGGTAATAAAGGGAGTCTTGATAGTTACTGTCAGTGGGAGACCTATATATTCAATAGTGGAATTTCATAAATTTAGAACCAGAATATTTGAACCAAATGCCTCCTTTGTATAGAAAGTTAGAGTGAAGATTGCAAATTTTAAGTCGAGTGAAAGAAAGTTTTTGGAGGAAACTTGTTTCAAATAAAAATAAAACGTCAGATTGCAAATGTACAAGATGTTGGTGAACACCTTTAATACCGCGGATGTTACTATAATGCATCAGAAAGTAAGTGCTTTCGGTGACACCCGCCTTCTTGGATAACCGAACAAGATAGCATTTTATGTAAAGCATTTTTCGCTCTAGAAACCAGGGCCATATCTTTTTTTAAATTTTGGACTTTCAATACGATACGAAGAAGCGAGGGGGGAGGAGAGAGGATGATAACGGATTAAGGATAGAGAGCGGAAAGCCCTTACCGAGCTAAGAAAATCGGAGAGCCAATATTGAGGAATGGTGATGCCTTTCCGACTACCATGGGGTACACACAATAACCTTCAAACTATTGATGCATTTCAAAAATTATTTTGAAATAAAACTAATAAAGTGTGATGATCCTGAAAATAAAGAATTATCAATATGAGGAAATATTAGTGAAACCTACTTAAATGAATAACCATTAAGAGAGAAGCAAATTTGGATGTCAAAGAAGCAGATTTGGATTTCGAAGGAGCTGTTTTCTACGGTCAACTACATCAGCGTGAAGAAGATACAGAGACCATTTTCATGTGAGTGTAATAACTTTATGCATGTTATTGTTGACATTAATATTTTCATTGGTGTGTTAATGATTTCCATACTTTGTAATAAACAGAATCTGCGACAACTTGTATGCATCTCCAAAGGGAAC
Organism: Vesta saturnalis; assembly: GCA_036346205.1. NCBI lineage: Eukaryota > Metazoa > Arthropoda > Insecta > Coleoptera > Lampyridae > Vesta > Vesta saturnalis. The sequence continues at coordinate 635,779 of JARFJB010002107.1, read as the reverse complement.
ATTAATTGAGCTACGATTAAATGGTTATTATAATATTTACTAAATTCAAACATATTTATACTTACATGTATATGGCGTATTTTCTTTTGCTTTTAATGAAAGGTCATATGAATGCGTATTCATAGCGCATGCTCAGATATACATTTGAAGATTTTTTATGTACAGGAGTTGCACATATATCGATGCAATTTAAAAATTATAATTCTATTTCTTTAAACAAATTGGTTAGTATAAAATATAAATGGGCGACAACTCAATGTGAATTAATTATATTACTTATAATTATAAATATTCAAAATCATAATATAATTCGACAAACTAATAATTTACTTTATCATATAATTTTAAAGTGTCTTCTAAATTTTGAACCCCTTTGATGAGTCTTTACATGCGAGTGTTAAGTTAGTTAGAATAATAAATATAAATATTAGTACAAGTTAAATTATTTTCAGCGTAATATATATATATATATATATATATATATATATATATATATATATATAATCATTAACTGTATTAATTTCAAATTAAATTTTAAATTTCATACAGTAAAAGATTAACACGAGTGGGACTTGAATCCACAATCTCCACTTTGCTAGAGTGGGGCTCTTCCAACTGAGCTATCGAGAAGACAAGTCACAATCGTTTCAAACTTCAACTGGATGTACTTCCCTAGTTAAGATGTATTATAATCTTTATACACAAATATATATATATATATATATATATATATATATATATATATATATATATATATATATATATATATGTGTGTGTAAATATAAAATCATTAACTTTTAAATTTCATACAGTAAAAGATTAACAAGAGTGGGACTTGAATCCAGGATCTCCACTTTGCTGGAGTGGGGCTCTTCCAACTGAGCTATCGAGAAGACAAGTCACAATCGATTCAAACTTTAACTGGATGGATATATATATATATATATATATATATATATATATATATATATATATATATATATTACGCTGGCTAATAATTAACTTGAACTAATATTAATAATGCTTTAACACTTATATTTAATATGCCAATATGATGCCTAACTAACTTAACAGTGTTGAGTTGTCGCCCATTTATATTTTGTACTAACCAATTTGTTTAAAGAAATAGAATTATGATTTTTAAATTGCATCGATATATGTGCAACTCCCTGTACATAAAAAAAATCTTCAAATGTATATCTGAGCATGCGCTATGAATACGCATTCATATGACTTTTTATTAAAAGCAAAAAGAAAATACGCCTTATACATGTAAGTATAAATATGTTTGAATTTAATAAATATTATAATAACCATTAAATTTTAGCTCAATTAATGTTCCCTTTGGACATGCATACAAGTTGTCGCAGATTCTGTGTATTACAAAGTATGGAAATCATTAACACACCAATGAAAATATCAATGTCAACAATAACATGCATAAAGTTATTACACTCACATGAAAATGGTCTCTGTATCTTCTTCACGCTGATGTAGTTGACCGTAGAAAACAGCTCCTTCGAAATCCAAATCTGCTTCTTTGACATCCAAATTTGCTTCTCTCTTAATGGTTATTCATTTAAGTAGGTTTCACTAATATTTCTTCATATTGATAATTCTTTATTTTCAGGATCATCACACTTTATTAGTTTTATTTCAAAATAATTTTGAAATGCATCAATAGTTTGAATGTTATTTAAATTAAACACGCTGCCAATAATTAAAATATATAATTATAGAAACACGGAGATAACGCAATTAACAAAATCCATATCAAACGGAAACAAAAATTAAAAAAAAAAACAGTGTCGAATCTCCGGAAAATATTTTCACTCGCAGCTGATAACAACCGAATTTTATTTAAAGGCAAACTAACCTTAATTTAGTCATTACCGACAAATGAATATCACTTGTTTTTAAAACACTGCCGATACTAAAACCGCACTTTACTTTTATTGAAAGTGACGTTATTTTGTTTAAAATATTTTCGAGAAAAAATTTGGCAACTTCTCGCTTTAGCAAGCTGTTGGAACAGAGAAAAAGTGAGAGAGCTACTAATCCTTCAGCACTTCTATTTATATGCAAATCGTTAGAAACCAATTCATCGATTGTCATCAACAACTATTTTAAATTTTTCCTCAATTCTGATTGGTAAAGCTTTTCTTAAATTACAATTTAATTTCAAAAGCTCATAACTTTTGAACCCCTAAATCTATCTTAAAAGTAACAACATTTTTGGAATCTACATAATTTTTCTTATAAAATAAATCCAAAAACGAACTAATTCCTCCAATTATTAAACATGTTGATTTTTACATTGATTTGTTGATTTTACACTAATTTTATGCACTTTTCAGGCCTGGAATTGATTTTCCACATGAATATGGGATGCTACTACATATAAATACACACCCTACGGCCAATTTGAAAGGAAAATTATCTGAAATTTTCATACACCCTTAAAAACTAAATTTTGTAAAATAGTCACTAATATAGTGAATTGTGACTTGAAATTGAGGCTACTTTACTATTTTTACCTGTTATAATTTATTTTGGCCAAATTTTACATAATTTTTGTGCGAGGAATTAACATAACCTCAAATCAATACAATAATTTTTAAATGTATAATTTTACACTCTTGAGCATTTTAAATGTTTGTGAAAGTGTATATCTTTAATGTTTATGTCTTAATTTAATTTATTCTCACACTTTTGGAAGTTTATAAGTTCTTCTAAGACTTGTTGCATATCACTAATTTAATGTCTGTAAATGTTAATTAATCACAATTATTCCAGAACTGCTGGCTCATTTATGTTTTATTGTTAATAACCAATGTATTTATTCTGTTTTTATTTAATTTTAGCACTTATATTTCGTTTTTCGCACTAATACGAACGTTTTCATAAATCTTGGCTGCATATATTGAAATTGTGACATTGATATATGCCTAATACTAGTTTTAACATCACGTTTGTTATCTACAGCCTGTACTTCATGTCTTTAGGGAATATTATGCTTAAATAAACCTACTAACTAATAATGAAATTGATTTAATGCATTACGATAACTAACATACCTTATACTTATGTGTAATATGTTGTCGATTATGAATAATATTAACATTTTATTATGAATTATTTAAATTTATATCCATCTCAATGTTAATCAATCGTCCCTACCTAATATTATATATATCGAAATGTACCATTTGTACAAATTAATGATATTTCTTGCTATGTGAATTACATAGCTATACTAATGAAATTTATAATCATCTTAACATATATATATATATATATATATATATATATATATATATATATATATATATATATATATATATATATATATATATTATATATATATATATATATATATATATATATATATATATATATATATTGATGAGACTCAGAGCACCCTAGATTCCTCACAAGAAAATAAGTCGATTGCACCCAACACGCTTTAGTTCAAAGGTTGATATTTACTGAGATAAAATGTTAGTTGTAATGTAAAACAATGAAAAACTATGATTATTATTAAAACATAATATATTAAATTATATGATTATTATAATAATTATGCAAATATATTGTTTAATATAATTGCCTCGACTAGCTTATCATTCAAGATTAGTTCAGTATTAAAAGTATTAAACATTTACGTAAAGTACTTTTGCAAAATAAAATCAATTATTGTTTTAAAATAAAGTTGGAATTGCATAAAAATTCTTTTATTTAAACAGCTTGTATCATATGCATTTACACAACATGTTGCACGCATGCGATTATTAACGAGTTGCACCATGGCCAAACAATGAAGATCATATAATTTCAGTAAGTATACTTTGATTTTTAATATAATCTTGGATCAATATAAAATCAATGAATGGTTGTACTATTTGCAGACTAGAATATAATTTACTTGAATCCTTTACATATGTACACATAGGTGATAAGTAATAATCATCAACACAACCTCGAATATTAATATAAAATTCATGAATTTGCATAAATATTTATCTTCTTTCAGCTGTTCCAATTTTCTTTATTGAAGTTCCATTTTCCAAATCAGATGTAATTTGAATCCCCCGAAGTATACTGATCCAGCGGTGGTTGATATACAGCATAAGCTAATTCAGGTATGATGCTTAAATATTTCTTTGAAATATTTACTGAACTTTTCGTAAACACTTTTAATTTTGTTTATTATATAATTAAATATAATTATTTGATTTAAAGTTATTGTATAATTAATTCTTTACCTAACAACCAATTTGATTGGAACAATTTTTCTATACAAGCATAACAGAACTTAATTCTGATTGGAAAATCATATCTCTGAAATTCGCAAATTATTACTTTTACGCATGTTTTTATATGAGGACATATTTTAAAAACATGATTATTTTTGAAATCTACACAAAATTTCTATGACCCAAAAAACATAAGGATACATCCGTCGTTAACACAATTATAGTTTATTTTGACAATTTCCATCTCAACCTCCATGTTCGTACTTGACATGAACCTGGTTTCTCAACACTATTACAATATTGCCTAACGTAAATGTTTAATACTTTTAATACTGAACTAATCTTGAACTCTATCCCCTGATAGGCTAGTCCAGACAATTACATTAAACAATATATTTCCATAATTATTATAATAATCATATAATTTTAATCATAAAATGTGTATAATGTATCAAAATTGTTTTCGAGCATTTACGCTAAAAACCCCAAAACGCTATGCAAAATAAATGTATATTATTTCCCTCTCACAACATGATTATGTAACTGTTTGTAGGTTTATTTTCAGTTTTAACCTAAATTTCACAATATTTTTAATATAAACTTTATTTTTTGCTGTCTGTGTTTGCACAATCAGATAGTTAATAGATTTATAATTAATTTTATTAGTTTTATAGTGCTAATCGATTTCCAATTTTCTGAAAGATCCATTTAATCCAAACATGCTCGAATTTAATTCAGATTTTCCTTGTCGTAATTCTTCATTAGATTTAAATTGATCGTTTTCTATGAACCATTCTCTATAACTTTCTATTTTCTCTTTCCATGTAACTAAAGGTACTCAAAAGTATATTGTATTTAAACTTTTTCTGTATTTTTACCAATTAATTCCTTAATAGACCCGTTTCTCCCTCCGTATTCCACTGGCAATAAGTGTTGTGGAATTTTAGTGTAAAATTGTTCAAAATTGGTTTCGTTGAACAAAAACATCTGCAACAATTTGTTTAAATTTTAATACAAATTAATGATATAAACAAACCCTTTTAGCGAGTTTTTTGGGAAGAAAAATTTTAACCATGTTAAATACAAACTCTAGTATCGATGGACAGTGTGTGCCGTATATGCCTTTGACTCTAAATGGAAGGCCTTTATCACCTATGTATGTACATTTTTTTAAGAAAGATGGAGTAACTTGTGTAGCGTACTGCAAAGGGCTGCCTTGACAGTCTGACCAAGCTTTTAAACCATACGTTACAGAATTGTTATCTTCCATTAACAAAATATCCAAAACCATACAGTATACCTTTACTATATTGCTGCAATGCATTGTTTCGACATTAAGATTAGATCCATATCTGCTAAGCATTATTCTACATCCATCATTATCAGGACTTGGCAATGGAAGTATTACTCTAAAATTAAGCCCATTAGTTTGTCCAGAATTAGTCGTAGTACCTACCCGGCATTTAAGATTGTTTGAATTTCACTTGAAAAAGGATCCCTGTTAGATAAGATATCAGCAGCTAGTGCTCTTATGGTAAAGTAATTGTCGATTTTTTCTTTTGTACGTTCTATGCTAAACTTACTACAGCGCAAAAAAGATTGTATTAATTGATCATCTAAATAGATAAAAATATTGCATTAAAAAGATACGGTGCTAATTTGCTTACCGATAAGAAAATTCAAATGAGGTTGTTTTCGTTGCCATTCTTTTATGCTGTCCAAATTTTGTTCTAGTCCAGTCGGACTTTCATTAGCTGCTTGAGATTTTTTTTTTACTTGTTTTGACGAAAGCATCTTCGCTGTAGTTTGCTGGATTCAAATTCGACTGTAAGTGTGGGGATATTAGCCACGTTAGAATTACTTGAAATTACCATATAATTAAAAGCGTAAGGTATGTATGATATATTATATGAAATTTGCATGTACGTTCCATGATTATTTTCATTACGAGAATGTCGACTCTTTGGAAGATAGGCAACGGTAGATACGATATTATGCATTATATGTAAATTATGTACAACTTGAATATGTACATAATATATACATTATTAGCTAACTCCAAGAGTGTCGTTTTGTATGTCTCTTATTAACTCAAGTAACTAACAAGGATAACATCAACAATAAATTTCGTTTTCTTGTACGAACAGTTTTGATACCAACTTAACGTAAATGTCAAATGCACATGTTATAATGTTGTTTGCAAATAAAAGAAAAGTTTAATTTACGTATCTTAGATGTACGCACGTAAAAGCATATTATTTTCAATAAAAGTTACAATATAATAACGTAGCAGATGAATTTTGGTAAGTTATTCTAAAATTTTGCAAAAATATTGTAACTATTTGTAGGTTAAGACCAATGAACTCTTCCAAAGAAAGGAAGTAATCGTTCCAATAGTTTTACACTTGCTTGTGTAGATTATTATACTGCAATTCAAAATTATTGGTGTATTTAATGTAATTGAATTATAGCACTAAACTTATTCAAAGTATCGTTTTAAACACACTCAACACATTATAACCCAGTTTTTCTTACTTATGCAGTACATTATTACACCACAATGTAATAAAACGTATGACACGTTGTCCATTCACATTTAAGTATGACTGGTTGAAAATAATTTATTGTTATAAAATATAATGTTAATGTCCAATAACATATATGTTATTAATTAGATTATTATTAAGTGTTTGGGGAAAACTATTTGTTTGCGTTAAGAAAGAATTCAATTAAAAACAAAAAATTATAAATGTTCATTACACTTAATCTTCTGTATCTGTGTCATCGTTTGGATTTATAATAATTGAATTGACTTGTACATCATAGACTTTTTTCTTGTTCCCAACACTTCAGCTTCTGCATGTTTAATCGTTTTTGACCAAACTGAAAGTGATATTGTTTCTAACGCTTCTTTCCACATCTGTTTGACATTATCATCCCCAAAATTTTTGTTAAGAGCGTATCTAATGTAACATGTTCATGATTAATATACATGTTGTACGGATTTCACTTTTTTGTCGTTCATCAGTGTCATGCTTTTTTAGACTTTTTCGTTGAGGTTCATTTTCCTTGTTTTCTTCTTGATTTTTACGTCGTCGTAAAGCATTAGAAACAGGAAAATGTAAACTTTCACCATTATCACACATAATAAAAAACTTATCTTTTTTGTTTTTTTTTAATGGTGTATTCTAAATTATACAGTCTAAACGTTTCGATAACACTTACAGTTACCTTCGTCAGTAGTAATATCTATTAAAATTGTTAAAGATGTTGTAAACGATTTTGTCAAAGTTTGAAAATTAAAACATAAACATCAACCTGCTATTGATATTACAGTTTGAGAAACGTATAAACCCAACTATAGAATTAAATTTTAGTAGTAAAGAATAACTAGGTCATTGAAAATTAAATGTTGTTAAACTGTCTTAAAGATGACAAATCAGAACACTCTCTAACGGCGGAAGCTAACAATGAAGAATGTCATCCAAAAACACATTTAACAAAATTTAATCAAGTTATGATGTAAGTGTAAAGTTGTGAAAAACTTCAATTACAAAATGATAGAAACATTCACAAATATAGACATGACGTCAAATAAAATAATCCAGTTTAATCTAACAAAGAGATATCTTTGTCAATAAGTGCAAGTGTTATTAACCTTGAGAAGCATAATGCAGAACAGTTTTTTTTTGTAATTTTTTAACTTTAATCTTAATTTCAACTACTTATGTGAAATTATAGTGCTGTGGTAATTTAACATATAATTGGTAAAGCATTTGCTTCAAGGTCTAGGAAAACACAGCAAAAAACCTAGACATGTCAAAAGTCAAAATTAAAATCAAAATTAAGACGTATCATTATGCCTTTTTTAAATTATAAAATGCCAAAACCTATTTAAACGGATATTTTCTTCTTATCTATTAAAATTATTACGGTGTTTATATGTCTCAATAGCTTCACGTTGCAAACGAATATAATAATGAGTTTGTCTTGACAATATTTGTATATTGTCAAATTGAATGTCATTATTCAGATTATTGAAGGCATGGTCAGCCGCCGCAGACTTCTCTTGTTGACCTAATCTACAAAATCTGACATGTTCTTTACGTCTTGTATCAGAGCTACGTTTTGTGGTTCCAATGTATACTTTTCTACATGAACAAGATAACTTATACACTCCGGAAGATGATAATGGGTTTGACACATCTTTAGGCGATTTCGTGAAATATTTATATTCATCCTTCAAAAATTCAGGGTCACAAATTCGTTTTGCTCGATCTACTAAAGATTTAATTACACCAATTTTTTGAGGTGGATGGTGGTTGGATAATTTATGAAGGTATCTGTCGATGTGTGTCGGCTTTCTGTAAACCTTAAAAGATAGTGAATTATTATTTTTAGATATTAATATGTCAAAAAATGGTAAACTTCCATTAGTTTTTTTTCCATGGTAAATTGGATACTAGGATGTATAACCATTTACAAAAGCCAAAAACTCATGGAGTTCTTCTTCTCCATGTCTCCAAATAAAAAATGTGTCATCTACATGTCTATACCAAACTGAAGGTTTTTTAGGTGTATTTTGTAACGCTAACGTTTCAAATTTTTCCATGTAAAAATTAGCTATAACAGGACTAAGGGGACTACACATTGCTACACCATCAATCTATTCATAACATTTACTATTCCACTGAAAATAAGTTGTAGTAAGACAGTGCTGAAAAAGAATGGTTATTTTCTTTGGAAAAAGATGATCAATCTATTCAATAGTTTCTTTTAGAGGTACTTTTGTAAAAACTGAAACAGTGTCATAAGCGACCATTATATCACCCTCTTCAATTTTGAAACTATGCATTTTTTCATCAAAGTCGGCAGAATTGTTAATGTACTGGGTCGTTTTCCTATATGAGGTTGTAATAAAAGTGTAAGATTGTTTTGCAAGACTATATGGTGGTAAACCAATTGCACTAACAATAGGCCTTAAAGGAATATTAGGTTTATGAATTTTTGCTAAATCATATAATTTTGGTGAAATAGCTTCTGAGTTAGTTAGTTTCTTTTTTATTTTTTCAGGAATAGATGACAATTTAATTAGTTCTTTAGTTCTTAAAAGAAGCTTTTTTGTTGGATTTTTTGGTATTTCACGATAAGTCTCTGGTTCCAACAATTGTTCTGTTTTAACATTATAATCGTTCATATTTAATATAACAGTTGCATTACCTTTATCTGATGTTAATATTATTATACTCTCATTGCGTTTAAGATCAAGTAAATCACGTCGTTGACGCAAGGATAAGTTGCTCTTTGGAGGTTTTATTTTACGTAATATGTTAACGGTGTTATATCTAACTTCATTAGCAGCATCAAAAGGTAGTGATTTAATGGAATTTTCGATATTGGAAATTATATCTTCAAAAGCCATTACTCGCAAAATTTCCTCCTTTAGAAAGCGCTTCAATAGCGTAATCTGAACACCAATATCAGAAAGGTTCATAACTGTTCTTTATGATCAATAAATGGTCTATTATTTTGTTGTTTGTATAATTTATAAAATTTTTGATTTTGACGTTGACACGAGATGTCAAAATTTATTTCCATGGATTTAAACGTTATAGAAAAAAGATAAGTATTTTATTATGTGTGATAATGGTGACAGTTTACATTTTCATATTTCAGTCCTCTATGGGGAGGAAACTTCTATCAGACAATTTGAAAAATTAAGGAAACGTAAAGCACAATTATTATCGCCACTCACTTTTTTATCACGATGCCGAGACCAAAAAATTATCTCAGAGTTTAGCTACATTAAAAGAAATTGTAATAACAAACAAGCTAATAATATTTACAGAGGAACTGAAAATGCTCTTCTGCGTAATCAAATACATATTACTAGGAAGTTATTGGATAACACCGATAGAAATCTTCTAGATCTACATTTAGAAATTTCATCTATATTGAATAAAGAAGATTGGGATAAAATTGATTCTATAACGTTTAAATTTATGGAAATACATTTTGACATCTCATGTCAACGTCAAAAAGAAAAAATTAATAAATTATACAAACAAAATAATAGACCATCTATTGATTATAAAAACAGTTATAAACCTTTCTGATAATGTTGTTTCAGATTACGCTATTGAAGCGCTTTCTAAAGGAGGAAATTTCGCGATAACCCAAGAGATATAATTTTCAATATCGAAAACTCCATTAAATCATTACCTTTTGATGCTGCTAATGAAGTTAGACATAACGCCGTTAACATATTACGTAAAACAAAACCTCCAAAGAGTAACTATCCTTTCGTCAACGACGTGCTTTACTTGATCTTAAACGCAGTTAATAATAAAATTAAAATCAGATAAAGGTAATGCAACTGTTATAGTAAATATGAACGATTATAACGTTAAAATAGAATATTTGTTGGAACCAAAGACATCGTGAAATACCAAAAGATCTAACAAAAAAGCTTCTTTTAAAAACTAAAGAACGGATTACATTATCATATAATCTATTCCTGAAGAAATAAAAAAGAAACTAACTAACTCAGGATCTATTTCACCAAAACTATATGGTTTACCAAAAATTCATAAACCTAATATTCCTTTAAGGCCTATTGTTAGTGCAATTGGTTCACCTACATATAGTCTTGCAAAACATCTTACATTTTTAGTATAACCTCATATAGGTAAAACACCCCATTACATTAAAAATTCTGCCGACTTTGTTGAAAAAATGTATAGTTTCAAAATTGAAGAGAGTGATACAATGGTCAGTTTTGATGTCCTTTCACTTTTTACAAAAGTACCTCTAAAAGAAACTATTGAACATTTGTTATTTGGAGACAAGGAGAAGAGGCACTGCATGAGTTTTTGGTTTTTATAAATGGTATACATCCCAGTATTCAGTTTACCATTGAAAAAGAAACTAATGGAAGTTTACCATTTCTTGACATATTAATATCTAAAAATAATAATTCACTATCTTTTAAGGTTTACACAAAGCCGACACGCACCGATAGATACCTTCATCAATTATCCATCCACCATCCACCTCCAAAAATTGGTGTAATTAAATCTTTAGCAGATCGAGCAAAACGAATTTGTGACGCTGGGTTTTGAAGGATGAATATAAGTATTTAACAAAATATTAATAATGTTATTACACCTTCTTGACATAACCTTAAAGAAAAAACAGTTCTTAATGTTGGTACTGATTTTCTTACTTTCATAGCTAACGTTACACATAGAATTGAAAAAATCTTAATTAAATATGACATTAGGACTATTTTTAAACCTGCAAGAAAAATGAAAGAACATTTAAGATCACCTAAAGGTGTGTCAAACCCATTATCATCTTCCGGAGTGTATAAGTTATCTTGTTCATGTGGAAAAATATACGTTGAAACCACAAAACGTAGCTCTGATACAAGACGTAAAGAACATATGAGATTTTGTAGATTAGGTTAACCAGAGAAGTCTGCGGTGGCTGACCATGCCTCGAATAATCTGAATCATGACATTCAATTTGACAATATGGAAATATTGTTAAGACAAACTCATTATTATGTTCGTTTACAACGTGAAGCTATTGAGACATATAAACACTCTAATAATTTTAATAGACAAGAAGAAAATCTCCGTTTAAATAGGTTTTGGTATCTTATAATTAAAAAAAGGCATAATGATACGTCTTAATTTTGATTTTAATTTTGACTTTTGGTATGTCTAGGTTTTTTGCTGTTTTTCCTAGACCTTGAAGCAAATGCTTTACCAATTACATGTTTAATTACCACAGCACTATAATTTAACATAGTAGTTGAAATTAAGATTAAAATTAAAAAATTACAAAAAAAAACGTTCTGCATTATGCTTTTCATTGTTAATAACTCTTACACTTATTGATAAAGATATCTCTTTGTTAGATTTAACTAGATTATTTTATTTGATGTCATGTTTATATTTGTGAATGCTTCTATCATTTTCAATTCCAAAGACGTTGCATAAGTATCATAAAGAAAACGGATTATTCCATTTCATTTAATTTAACGTTGTAGGTTGAAATGGGTGCAGTTTCTGGTTTTTATCAAATATTTCTGAAACATTTGCATATTTGAAAAATATATAAACACTATCACGCCTAATTAAAAAATATAAATTAAGTATGTTATGTGTAATTTTGTGATGCGTCACTTGGCGACAAAAAAAAATTCTAAGTGGAGTTTGTTTACTTTCATTTTTTTTTCAATATCCGAATAACGATCAGGTGTATAAGAAAATGTATGGACATATTGTTTAAAGATAGTTCTATTTTATATAAGTTTTATTTGTAGAACTTCTTGATACGAAACCAAGTAAAAGTTAAATATGAATTTAATTAATTAAGATTTAAACGCGTAAACTTTATTGATAAAGTTTTTATAGAAGTATTAAATTTCTACTAACGTCTATCTTACATCAATCATAATTGTTTTGAAGACGTTGCCAATTTTCATTATAAACTATTTCCAAAGGTTACATTATTATCTTCAAAGGTTGTATTATTTCATTTCTTTTAATTTCCATTTGTTAGGTTTGAAGGACGTGTACTGTTCCATACCAGACATGTTATCTAAATGATAATGTTAGTGGTATAATTTTGTAGATCAACAAATATGTGAAACATACCTTTTAGAGTACTAATTTAAATTTTTATCGTGTATAATAATTATTTTGTAAACGTTTTGAGAAAAATAACATTATAAAAATCTGTTAGTTTAAATTGAATAACTCACCTTGTTTCACGTTACACTGTAGATTAAACTCATTAAACGGGTTCGTGTACTTTATTAGGTTTTTGTAATTATTAAAATGATTTGTGTACCAAGAAATGAGTTAATTTGAAAGGTACCGCATTAACAGAACTCCACACTCTGATTGTATCGATACTTTGTCAAGGTGAAATTTACAATCAAAATGTATTTGAGTATTTATATATAAATTCTCCATGAATTGTATCAGTTTTGGATACATTTCTCTTCATACTACGTGCCTTGGTTTCATAAATTAACGTTAAAATTTAGTTAATTTTGAATCACACTGTGTCATTGGAAATAATTTCTATTGTGAAAATATTTTTATCACGTTTTTCCATAAACAAATCACCTAATACATCACCGTGACAAATAAAAAACATTTCAACACCTTGGTCATAGTGTGCGAAAGCGGGAGAATATATTTAAAATCTGATTGAGGTATCTTAAATGGTTTGTTTATGTTGGTCTATAATTTGTACCAAAAAATAAATTTGTAAACATTTTAGAAATTGATGTTACGTTGTACAAAAATAAATTTTTCCCAGGAAATTTTATTTTTTTACATATTTCGAATGCTATTATTTTTCTGAATTCAATCTGCCCAAAAACTCTTTTCTACCTTGTTGTGTTCAAAAGTTACAGGGAAAAATATGATTAATAAAATTTGCGAAAAAATCGTGTTAGCCAGTTGCAAATTGATAAACCTACAAATTTATTCTTGTCACATTTGACATTTCGCTGTTAAGACAGTTTATTTGACTGGTTACCATTAAGTTATTTTGTTATTTACAATATTTTTTCACAATAAAACTGTGGACATGTTGTTAATTTATGGTCAATCTATCATTCAGTGCGAGCATTCCAGATATACCGTGAAATACATCCCGAACGGCTACACCCTGATGCAAGAATGTTCAGTTGTTTGGAGTTTCAAGTAGAAAGGAATAATCTATTTCAAAAAGAATATTCAACGACAACAATGTCGCAGTTATTTTAAATTATTTTGAGAACAACCGTAGAAATTCTATAAGGAAAGCAAGTCGATAATTAAATTTAAAGTATTTATTATTAAGAGAGTTTTGAAAAAATGTAAATATCACGATTATAAATTACATAATTTGCAACTTTTAACTGAAACCCGTCAAGAAAAAAGTCTAAATTTTAATACTAATGTAATGACTGATCATGAAGTAAGGGATCATCGACTGTTTCACCATATTTTATTGACAGATGAGAGTCTATTTATAAGTAATGGCAAGCCTAATCGTAAATAATAACTCCCCCCCCCCCCGTGATAAACGAAAAATTCAAAACAAAGAATATTTTGATATCAACGTTTGGTGTGGTGTAATTGATCAAAGTTTGATTGGTCCACATTGTTATAACCATAATCTTGGACGATCAAAGTTTAATTGGTCCACATTGTTATAACTATAATCTTGGACAGAAAGTATTTTAGAAATATATTGTTTTAGTGTTTTGTATGGGTACCACCAACCACATCAATAACATCTTTCACTAAACAGAAATTGATTCCATCACATAAATGTTCGAACATTAAAAACTTTATTGAGTTCTCCATCATTTCTTTTTCTGAGATGTTTAGTTTTTTTATTAGTGTTCGACATAAATAAACTCGAAAACTTATGTATTTGCGTTTGGCTAACACGATTTTACAGCTTGTTTTAGTTTTCCCCGTAACGTTTGAACCCAACTGAGAAAAGAGTTTTTGCGTTTGAATGTAGAAAAATGATAACATTCGAAATATATATAAAAAAAATTTCTTGGGAAAATTTTACTTTTGTACAACATATCCTCAATTTCTAATTTTTTTGGCGCATAATTCATTTAGGATCCTTCAATCAAATTTTAACTATCTTCTCCAGTTTTTGCACAATAAGACAAGGCGTCGAGTTTAAATCTCCCTGTACTGCAGCGATCACCGGTTAAAATCCTAATTTGTACATTTGGGCCAATCGAATTTCAAAATTTGTGTGATAACAACCAAAGAGATATGAAAATGTAAACTTTCACTATTATTAATTACACATATTTGAAACACTTAGTTTTTGGGTTTTTTTAATGGTCTATATTTGTATTTATTTTTATACAAATCTAAACTTTTCGATAATACTTACAGTTAACGTCCTCAGTAGTAATAACATTTTTATGAAATGTTTAAGATGTTGAAATAAATTTTTAAAATATGAAAGCTAATAACGGAAACATAAGATTGCTATTAATATAACAGTTTGGTAAACATATAAAGCCAATTGTGGAATATAAAATAATAAATTAAATATTGTTAGTCTGCCTTGAAGATGACAAATCCGAACATCCTCTAACGGTCGAGGCATGTGTTCAGCCCGTGGTAAGGGTGGTCCTTACATGAGCTCATTAATGTTCGGTTTTAGATTTTCTGACCTCGGTAAGGGCTGGCAGTTACACTTTTCCTTAGCCTTAATCTGTTCTTATCCTATTTTTCCTCTCTCCCTCACTGTCACCCTGTCGGATTGAAAGTCCAAATTTAAAATGAAAGATGGCTGTGGTTTTTAGGGTAATAAACGCCGGACGTAACATTCTGCCACGGCATCAGGTCAGTACTTTGAACAATTACAAGCTGACATTCCGTTTCTATCTGAACCGCAATTCTCCTTAGTAAGCTCCGATCCACCCGACTTGCAATTTCTTCAATACAATCTTCATTCTAATTTTCAATGAAAAGGTGGAGTGCCTATCTCAAGGACAACATCGCTTAAAAAACTATATCTTAATTGGAAAAGAAAAGATTTTACGTGATCTAGATTAAACACTCATCCTAAATTTCAGAAACTCTACTGTTTCATTTGTAGGTCTCCTGATGACAGTAAGATTCAAGACTACCTTTTGTCTCAGTGTCCATAACATAACATAACATTGGCGCTATTCCCTTGAGGGGTGGAAAAAACACTCCCTGTCTCGTTTATTTTGAAGTCTTTCTCCATGCCTTCCTATCCTTGCATACCTCCCTAGCTTCCGCAAGATTCATACATTGTCTCTGACATACCCTTTTATTTTTAAAACTCCTTATCTTTCTTTCTTCATCATACATTCTATTGAATTCAGTCAAGTTTTACGCGGACTACCAGACCCGGCCTTACCTCTAACACACATAAATTTGCTGTGTAAACCTTTCGTTGTTCATTCTTTCGAGGTACCAAACCAACGTAGTGTACTACCTTTATGCCTATCTATCATCGTCTTTCCTTCGCCACACTCCTCCATTATACACTCATTCTTCATCTTATCCCTTCTCGTTGGACCGCATGCGCTCCTCAGCAATTTCATTCCTACGGCATTTATTTTACTTTCTTACTCACTTCCATACAGTACTGACTGGACAAACACGACATTATAGATTGCTGGATGTGCAGCTACACTCATGCTTTCGTTTTACATTATCGTCCATATACTTCCAATCACATTCCTTACAGTATTGATTCTTCATCCAATCTCGCTATTCATTGCACCGTCTGCAATGAACATTCTACCCAGATATACCAACTTGTCCACTTGTTCAACAATGTCATCATGCAGGCCAAATACTCTACTCTCCTTTTCACCTTCCCCATTCAACACTACAATCTTTGCTTTGTTCACGTTTACCATTAGAACCATGCTCTCACAGATTAATAATACTTCTTCAAAACCGTTTGTAGCTCGTCTGCATTCTTACTTAATAAGACTGTTTCATCTGCATACACTAGACCATGTATATTTCCGTGCATTACACCATCTGCATCGGTGCATGCTTGCCTAACATATCTATCCATGTATACATTGGACAACCACGGTGACTTCCCACAGCCTTGTTGCAATTCTTGTGCAATATTAAAGTATTCACTCATACATTCTCTCACTCTAACCATTCCCGGCTACTATTGTACACTGCTTTTGTTCCGTTTATTAAACCTTTACTTACACCATATTAATTTAATATTTCCCACAGCTTCTCCCTGTTCATTCGGTCATATGCTTTCTCCAGATCTACAAACGCATAGTACAACTTCTTTTTTTACACTTAAACACCTTTCGATCACCTGCAGGAGAGTAACCTTCTGATCAACCATCCTCTCCCTGGCATGCAGCGACCCTGCACATTCCAAATCTTAGCGTAAGTAGTTTCACTCCGCACTTTTCCACACTTAAGGCATACATTGAATAATTCACACAATCTATGTGTAAGATTTGCACCTCCATATTTTAGCATTTCACCAGTGATCTCATCTACACCTGCTCCCTTACCGTTTTTCAACTTTCCAACCGTTTTCTCTATCTGATTTAACCCAATATCCTTCTCAGTTTCATTCACTATTCCTTCTATATTCTCCTTATTAAACTCTTCAGTCTTATTTTCCTCACCACTGTACAGCTTTCCGAAATACTGTAGGTAGCATCTACTCACATCACAATCATCCCATATGATTTCGTTGCTCTTATTCATCACTCCGGCAGCATTCTTTTTTGTGCCACTTTTTGTATATTTGACTCACTTCCAGAATATTTTTCTGTTTCCCTCAAAATCATTCTCAATTTTCTCTCCTTCCACTTCATTGTATCTTAACGTGTACACCTCATACAATTGCTTCTTCTCCGTCTCATTTTAGGCAGCAATCATTGCCATGTAAGCATCCTTTTTCTTACATAATGCGCTTGTTTTACGGATTCATTCCATCAAGCACATTTTTTCAGTCTATCTATAGTCGCTCTTCCACATATCTGCACGGCACAATTGACAACAAGGTCTTTCAAGCTTATCCTTACACCTTCAACGTCATTGCCTTTTATTTGTTGATTCCACGCTTCATTCACACTCAACCCTTTACTCACAGCATCTGCATATTTCATTCTCGCACCATTATCGATTGGTTTATCTACCCCAATTCTGAACTTTTGCGCTGCGTTTGACTTCCTTCTACAGACCCACCTCTGCTCTAAACACACTATAACCATGAACTGTTGCGATCGACACTCCGATCCGCACATTGCTTTTGTATCTCTAACCAGGTTTCTAAGTCGTTAATCATACACTACCAAGTCAATCATACTTTTAGATTCATCCCTTGGCCATGTATACATATGCATATTTCTATAGTTAAACCACGTATTAGGTACAAACAGGTTTCTTTCCATACAGGCGTTCAACATTCTCATAGACTCTTTGGTCTCCGAACTTTCCTATGATGCGTTCAGTATGTACTCTCTGTACACCCACATATTCATTCATCTCTTCCAAAATCACCACTTTTGTGTTTGGCTGACATACCTTCAACACTTTCTGTACATCATTCCTGGGGTTCTCACACTCTTGATCTTTTTCTCCATTCATCGGTGTGTAACATACAATGAGAAATTTCGAAATTCTACTTTGATTCTTACCCAAATTACCCGGGGGATACCAATTTTCATACTGTTTAACACATCTTTTCACTCTTTCACACACTATCACCCTAACTCGCAATTTCAAATTCTTTACCATACACACCTCTAACATTCCACGTACCAATTAGACAGTGCAATAAAAGAATGGTAAGTTGGTACGAGTTGTCTCAGTTTCCATCTTGTGATACATCAATTTTTAAATTTCAGTGTTTACAACTCTAATTGGCTCCACTAATCATCTACTTCTAATACTGCTGGTTATAGCGCAGAAACATTTGCTATTTCATGTAATTAACACAAATTATTTCTCAACAAACAAGAATCCCTGATAACCCTAACCATGTTCCACATCTTCTAGATCTCTTTCTTACATGAAACCCATTCGTTTATAAAACTTCAGTTCTTTCAACAATAGGTCTATCCGACCGACTAGACGTAACTTCTACTGATCCTAATTTCTCTGTGTTCGCAACACTGATAGGACCTTGCGGTGCTTTAAGTCAGCTAAGTGGAGTTATTTACGAGACTTATTTGAAATCTTTCCATGGCCTGAATATTTTTTTAAGTATACTCATCTTTGGAATGGAGTTATACATTCCCAAAAAACAAAATCGTATGGATCATTCTCGTTCCCAACTCTTGTAACAAGTAATTTAAAGATTTATTAATGCTACATAGAACCATGGTACAATCATGACCTAAAAATATGACGATTTGCCAAACATGACCTTAATAAAATGTTGATAATTAAGAAGTTACAGGGTGTTAAAGTTGAAAATTATTAAACTGTTAACAGTTTTAACTTTTTTAGTACTCTGTATCTTTGTACTAAATTTAGTGGAAAGCTTTATTGACCTAAGGCGCACCCAACCGTAGAACAATATATTGTTGCTTTTGTCGTGGCGTACAACATAAATGATACATTCCTTCACCTCTCCTAAATATTACGCCACTGTGCAAGTATCAATTTCAACTATAAATTCATATTTTAAAATGTCTTGTACGTAAAGATGTACACTTGTTAAGAACCCATAAAGTGGATAATAATCGAGATATTAACGATTAAAGAGGTAAAAACACTGTAATTTTAACTATATTGCATACATATAGTAGTAGTAGGTCAGGATTGCTCTGTTTACAATTCACTATTTTGACATTGAAATTGTGCACTTTTGTTAGGAATTCAGAATAATAAAATAAAAAAAAAAATAAAACATGGTTTTGGTTTTTACTACCAAATGCACTGCGTATAGGCAGAAAAATAAGTTATAATTACTGTGTTTTTACTTCTTTAATGGCTAATATATCGATAATTATTCACTTTATGGGTTCTTAACAAGAGTACATATTTTACGTACAAGACATTGGAAAATATAAATTTATAGTTCAAATTGATATTTGCACAGTGGCGTAATATTTAAGAGGGGCGAAAGGGTTTACCACTTATGTTGTACGCCACTGGCAAAAGCGATTTAATATAGTGTTTTACGGTTGCTCAGTAAAACTGTCCACTAAATTTAGTATAAAAATACAGGGTATTAAATAAGTCAGAGACATTAACAATTTAATAATTTTCAACTTTAACACCTTCGTAACTTCCTAATTATTAACATTTTATTAAGGTCATATTTGGCAAATCGTCATAATTTTAGGTCAGGATTCTACCATGGTTCTATGTACCATTAATTATGGGACATCCTGTATAGTAGTTTGCAAAATTACATTATGACAATTTGCGTTGCCCATCCTAAAGGAGTTATCCTTCGGGTCAACCTCAAAAAGACCTGGTTAAAATTTTCACCATCTAATGCCATTTTGTTGGTAGTGTGGTTTTTAATTAATTATTCAGTCGTTAAGATTGCTACTAAGTTTAAAAGTAATTTGTTGATTAGCTTACTTCCGTTAATTGGATCAAATGTACTTTTCTTACATCGAGGCCATAACACCTGGCTTCAGCGTTTCCATCATTCAACAGTCCATCATTTTAATGTTAGTTTGGACAATATTGTTGTATAAAGTAATGGCAATTGGCGTAACAATTAGTGCGGAGTACACATAGTCTTTACAATCTGAAAATCAGTACATCGTAGAACCTGTCATTTAAGAACGGCTAGGAATCGTCCAACCGTCTACACTCTGTGTGTTGATTTCGTGCAGGTCCTAATAGGGACTTAGATTGAGAAACCGTATTTATGTTTTTTCCTTTATTTTGAATTATTAATTACATTGGAAATATTCAGGCATTATACGTTTTTAAATTATTCCTGGTCTGGCCCTTTCCAGGAAAAGATAATCTTACGGCTCCAAAGGGCCTGGCGCCTACTAAATACATACGATTAAGTATTATATCGTCTCTTACATCTGGTCAATTAGAGTATTGCCCACGCCCGGACTGAGTAGGCTGGACGATTTTATGCTACCGTACGCGGAGCTGAGTTATAATTTCATAGCACCCTAATTCAATAAGGCTTGTGCTGATGCAATATATTTGAAAAATAAACCTGATACTAAATTTAAATCGAATAAAGCGGTCGAGAGTCATGCAGAATACGTTGGTGAACAACAAAGATGCAATGAACTAGCTACGTCTACTTTGGGCAGTCGTAAATTTAGGTCTTTAGCTAAAGCCATCTTTATTTCCGCCGATGACATCCTTTGACGGATCTGTAGTTGCTGATTCTGTAGACAAAGCCACTCTATTTGTAGAGTTATTTGCATCAAACTCGCATCTTGGTGATTCTGGAAAATATGTGCCTCTAGTCACCTCTTCCTCACACGCTATGAATCCAATTCATTTTCGATTAGCGGTAGAATTGATTTCAATAAGGCGACTGGTTCAGACGGTATCTTAGCGGTTCTTTTAAAGATATGCTCCCCCGAACTAGTACCAGTTCTACCTAAGCTCCAAATGATCTCTATGTCTTCTGGGGAGCTTTTCTCATCATGGAAGTTAACAAATATTTAACCTATTCGCATCAAATGCGATAAGACCGATACCTTCAACCACCGACCAATTTCCATCACTTGCATTTTGTCTGAAATCATGGAAAAAGCTATCAAAAGCTCTCTTTCCTTGAAACTAACAAACTCCTTAGTGACCACCAATATGACTTTAAGCTGAAGCGTTCAACAGGTGATCTTCTTTCATATGGCAACCAAGTTTAAAACAATACATTAGAACGATCCGGTGAAACAGTTGTAGTCGCTTTAGATATCCCAAAGGCATTTGACCAAGTTTGGCATAAGTGTTTACTTGTCAAACTCACCTCATTTTGGTTATCTTATACGCTCATCAACTGGGTTTATAGTTTCTTTGATAAAAGTCCAATATGTGTCGTAATTGATGACTTCTTTTCAAGTAAAGTTGCGATTAACATGAACTTCCTACAGGGACCAGTTATAACTCCTACACTTTTTGCTATGTACAGATGATCTTATTTCTTCAACCACTAACCTGGCCCATTGTTTTGCTGACGACTCCACTCTTCATTGTACTTCATCTCAATTCCTATCAGTATAAATGGTTCAGATCTTAAGTTTGCAGGCACTATTGCGATGTTGGGAATGACTGTATCTTCAAATCTATCGTGGGTTCTATCAGTTACTAAAGCAGCTGGTTGTAAAATGGACTTCTTGTACAAACCTAAGCAGTACTTTACCTCACGACAACTCTTTCTGCTGTATAAGGCCCAAATTCGATCTCATCTAGAATACAATTCCCACCTCTGGGTTGGTGCTCCCCAATACGCTCTCGATAACGTTGGTCGTATTCAAAAGAGGGCGATTAGGCTTATAAATGACCCGTCTTTAACTTCTGGCATACAGTCCCTTGAGGATAAAGGAATCGTTTCAGTTATTTTTTTGCATTACCGCTACTACAATGGCTATTGCGCTGCTGAATTACATTCTTCAGTATCATCTCGGACTACCTTTGAAAGGAATACTCGGTTCGCTCATTCATATCATCAGTATACAGTACAAACCCCCACTTGTCGTACCAAACAGGCGCATTCTAATTTTTCTACACGGTTTCTAAACTCTGGAACGATCTCCCTAGTTCCTGATTTCCTCTCACTTATGATACGAAAAAATATAAGATATCCGTTCATAGTCATCTTTTGGCAATTTAATATCCCCCTAGCCATCACCATAAGTGTTCCTAACTTCCTGACTGCTTTAGCACGGTAAGCCAAACTTAGCCTGTTTAGGACCACAATTTTAGAGAAAATTGTATTACGTGTTTACGTGGTTGTTTCTAAACTAAGCGCTTACATTTTTCTGTTTCATTTGTTATTGATCCTTTCTATTTTAACTTATTTTCTAACTTGAGGTATAAATTTAGTAAATTTTCATGGATGTTCAGCAAACCAGGGTTTGATTTTAAACCTGCACAGCAATAAAGCCAGTGTATAAATTGTTTAAATATTTAGGAATATTTCAAACTGTTTCAAATCGGTTTTTGGTGAACATCATCATTGCTGCATAGTTTCTCTTTTTTTGTTGTGTACAATGCAAAAGCCATATAACTTCAATGATTATTTTACCATCCTTTAATCGATCCTGCAATCGGTATACGTTAATGAACAAAGGATTTATTTCTTCAAATTATGAAATTGCGTCTAATTCAACTGCAAATGTGATGTCACCAAAATAAAACTTTTCCAGGTAATGTAGGTACGAGTCAGAGTTCCATGGTTTACCCGTTGGAGTGTAGATCACTGAAACCAATGCATTCCAAAACAACCTTGAATGCAATTTATCATATTAGTGATTGTATTTTTTTGACAAATGAATTTAGGAAGCTGTATGAAGGACGAAGCGCGTAGTAGATTATATTTGTTGATGTTAAGTTCAATATATAACCTAGTTCGTAGAGCACATCCTATAAAACGGAAAAATATAAAAATTTAACGGCCATTCATATATACATTTACCTGAACTTCTCTCTTGAAACTCGGAAACTTTTTCATCGAAAGTTGTAATTATTCAATTAGACCAGTCAGTTAAATTGGAACTTAAGAGTTAAAACACTATTTCGAATGTTGAACGATATCTTCACGTTCTTTAGGCTCTAAAATAAAATGTCCAAATAATTCACAATTAACTTTGACACCACTTGTTTGTTTACGAACTAGGTTTTTTATTACACTTTCTAAAGCAAACGAGAAATCCTTAATAAATTGTAATTTGCTAGACATCCTGTAGCTCTAAATTCTACAATATAAGGCCGCCCTTATCGCATTAACATTAACATTTTCGCCCCCATCACCACTAAGAGGTAAATCTTTATGTGTAGCACTATGTAAATGTCCTGAAAATTCTTGTCGTGGCATATACTGGGAACAAGTATTGCAACAGTGTAATTCTACAAAAAAAATTTAATCTAACTAAATTAACAAATCATACCTTCACCAGTTAAGGTCTTTAATTTCTTTGAAGTTGTTGCTTCAACTTGAACACCTCCACTACTATTACAGACATTTCAAATATGTCTCATAAGATTTCTTTTATCTGTAAATGTTTTACCATATCTAGGATACGGAAACATCTTAACGTTCATAACTGTCAATATAACGCGATACAAAGTACTAACGCTGGACTGAAGCTGTTTATAACTTGTGTTGTGAGAAGTTGAATATCCAACAATATTTTGCACCTAGTTTCAATAAGTTTGTTTGCTTGATCTTGGTACCACTGAATATTAAATTAATTACTTTCCTCTTAACAGTTAAGACTATCAACCACCGCTGTAGTTTTTCCTCGACTTCTACTAATTCACTACACAATTTTTGTCTGTAATTCCTTTCAATTTCTTGTACCTCTTTTAGAAGGAATGAATCGTCATCATCTATTGTCACATTTTCTTCATCGACACCCAAAAATGTTAAATCAAAATCAATCAGTTCTAGATTTTCCCCAACAACATGTAACATGTAATCAAATCAAATGTTTTCTGATACATCCACATTTTCAGACATTCACATCATCTATTGAAATGCTTTATTATAAAACAAAACGCATAAAAAAATGGTTACATTTCAAATATAGTAGACATTACAGTTAAAAATTCAGAATACAAATTATCTATCAAAAACGTTTACCCAATTAACATAGAACCCATAGAAAAAAAAATGCATATCAATTTCATATTTTGGAAAAATATCCGAAAAGGTAGCTCATGCCAAAGATTCAAGTAACGCCATTCTGAAGTCGCGTTTTATAAATTGCTCAGCACATTCTGTAATTCTCTTTATATTGGACAAGCACTAAGAGCTTTGGTATTAGATACAAGGAACACATTAGATTATGCCAGGCATCTAATAGTAAATAATCACCTTATGACTGCACAAAACAAAATTCAATTTTTACACTTTTGTAAAAAAGAGACAAATTAGATGTTTTGGAAGCATTCGTTATTCATAAACATAAACAGAAGGTAGCTTTAATGAATGAACAGGTTGAATTTATAGACTAACCTTTCTTTTTCTTTAGGTGCTGCCTCCGTTACGAAGGTTGGCAATCACCCTCGCTATTCTTATTGTAGATACTGATGATCTATACAATTACCTAGTAGAACAGTTAAACCATCCTCTTAGGTTCTTTATCCACGAATGTCTTCTTTCCACGCTTATCCTCCCTTGAAGTTTCCATTGTATTATTACCTGGTGCAGATGGTATCTATCGTCTCTCATTAAGTGTCCGAGATATTGTATTTTTCGTTTTTTAATGGTGAAGATGACTTCGGCTTCTCTCTTCATTCTTTCATCACCTCTATGTTAATTACATGTTTAGTCCATGATATTTTTAATGTTCTTCTGTATACTCAAACGGATTTAACTTCTTCACATCTGCTTTGTTCAGTGTCCACGTTTCCATTCCGTAAAATAGTACAGAGAGTGTAACGTGCCAATTCTTGTCTGTCGTTACCTTAATTTAAATTTCGAAATTTGCATTATTATCGATAAGTATATTTACATTACCTTAGTATTTTTAAGCATTTCTCTTTTCGTTCAATAATAAAATTTTTATATCCCAATATTTTCTCTTCAGTCTACATAATTACGAATGTCCCTGTGTATATTTTAGACATCCAATTTCAGTTCTATGCGCAACGTGAATTAAATCACATGCTTGTGAATCTCCGTATATTATGCCGTGAAGTTCAGACGTTATCTTTTTTAAGTTTTGCTTCCCTTTTATAAGGTATGTAAAGGCGTTTAATTACATTTTCTATATATTATATTTAATAGGGAACAAAGGTAGGAACAAGGAAACCGTTTATCCTAAGAAAAAGCTTTTATTTTGGTAAATTTACGTATCATTGAGTGGCGTGGGTAGACGTCACGAACAGTTACTTTGTTAAAATGGCAGGTTAATGCAATGTCATCTTTATGAACATAAATGGAGATACCTTTGTTTTGCATCAATCACATATGCTGTTATACATATTCTGCGTTTGTCGTTACATCAACAGCTTTTGTCATTCTAATCTGCGTTCGTTATTTGTACGTTAATTACAAATGGAAATTACCTTTACATTATCGTATATTAGTCTTGGAATTGGAAATGAAAATTCTCAAGCTACAGTTCGTTCAAGACGAGATTAAAATATTTGTTTTGTACAAGTAAGTACTTATCCTTTTAGTGCAGTTAAGTAAATAACAAATCAGTTAGTGTTATTTTGATACGGTTAAGAAAAGGAACAGTTGAGTCCTGCTCCTGAAATAAAAACATTTGAGTTCATAACCTATCACAACTGTAATTTGTTGACATTGATCAATACACGTTTCATTATGAAATACATGTTGAATAGATTGCATTTTGAATTCTAAGTAAACAATAGATTGTACGTTTATCTACTGTGTTTAATTTAGTGATTTTAAGATTGTAAGGCAGTACAAGAAGTATCGTTTTAGTTATTTTATAAATGCAGATGTTTAGTGCTTATTCAGATTACCTATTATGTTCTGAGATACAACCTTTCTCAATTTTTGTTGTATTTTATTTATTAAACCTAAAAATTGAGTGGTGCCCAATTAAAACAAATGCTAATACTGATTATATCTATGAAAATATCTCTGCTTTCCTCACACCTGATGAACGAGTTCTCAATTTTAGTAAGTTTTATAAGTTTGTACCTCACTGAGCTAGACCGTGGTGCAATTTACCTTTGTAACAACAAAACACATTTTTTCTTATTTTTTATTTGTTATAAGAGGACGTAGCACTTCAGTGGCATTGTTTTTGTCTCTAGACGAAGATCTCTTGCACAGACTACCCTTTTTCATTTTAATAAGTTACTCTTGTTTTCTCTATCCTTGACTTTATTTCTTCCTAACAATTGTATTTGTTATATGAAAATGTAAACTTTCACCATTAACACTCATAATAAAATACTTATCTTTTTTGATAACACTAACAGTTATCTTCGTCAGTAGTAATGTTTGTTAAAAATTGTTAAAGATGTAGTAAACAATTTTGTCAAATTTGAAAAATTAAAACATAAACATAAGCCTTATGTTTATCTCTGGGGGATCGTTGCTTATATAAAGATTTCCATTTAGTATTGTCGCTGTTTTATTTATTCCACTGTACTATGTATTACCTGTAGGTCTTCTAGGCTAGTTGCCATCATGATGGTGTCGTCATCGTATCTTGTGTTGTTAATTGGTCTTCCGTTTACCTTTATGCCTATTGTTTCGTATACTAGAGCTTTCTTCATTATTTATTCTGCGTACATATTGAAAAGTGTTGGTGACAACACTCAACCTGTGGCAAAAATTAAATACCAAATAACTTACATCAAGTTTGACGTTTTATCCTAATGATATGTTACCGTAACTACTTATTATTTTACTTGCATATTTTCTCTGTATAATGATACACGTTGTAATGAAACCCATTGAGAAATAGATAATTATATAAAATGAATTGCGAAATTCTATTGTGCTAGCAAAGATAAGTATTTATTATCAGTATATTAAACATGCAATATGAATATGTAAAGGAAGTAGGACATACGCATAAAAACAACGCATACTTTTATGAATTATTACCGATCGAACTTTCATTAGTTAATCTACCCGAGGATTTACAATCCTAATACATAAAGAGTGAGATTGTCACTATCTTCCCCAGAAACGCTAGTTGACAGCAGTGCAGATGACCTGGATCTGTAATAAATGTTACTGAATAGATTGTAATAAACCTTGTTTTTACATTTATAATTACGATTTAATATCATTGTTAGAAACATTAAATTGGTACTTACGTTCACATTTGTTAAAACGTAATTCCCACCTTCTATCGTACACCAGGCCATATCTATTTTTTCGGCGTAACGGACACACCATCAACCTACATATCATATGTAGGTATATAAGGTTATATAATCGACGCTTTTTTCACTATCGCCGAATCAACGTATTACCTCATTTTATTACAATATTTTACAAAATTTCACCAAGATGTGTGCGTGTGCGTGTGCGTGAGTCTGCATGTGAGTGCGTGTGCGTGTGCGTGTGCGTAGGCGTGTGCATGTGCGTGTACGTGTGCGTGTACGTGTGCGCGCGCGCGTGTACTTGTGCGTGTGCGTGTGTGTGCGTGCGCGTGTGCGTGTGCGTGTGCGTGTGTGTATGTGCGTGAGTGCTTGTGTGCGTGTTGGCGTGTGTGCGTATTGGCGTGTGTGCGTGTGTGGCATAATTTAACAACTTAACATTTAATAATTAATTGGCACTATGGACGATAGAGAAAGTTAAAAACTAATAGGAACAATTTAGCTCAAACTTTGTTAATGTTAAAAGTAAATGGACATTTTTTGCAATTTTCAATATTAATATTTCTTAGTGAATTATTTTTTAATTATACTTCTTTGTTTGTAATTTCTCTAAATGTACTAGTACTTGGTATCTGTGCATTGTCACTTTCTGTAGGCTGAAATATCTGTTTTGCAACATTGAGATTGTTTGCGTATCCCTCCGCTACTGTCGACGATTTCCATCCGCCGTGCTGTTTAAGCTCTAATATATCTGCTCCTGTATCTGCAAGAAGTGTCGCGAATGATCTGCTGAAGCAGTGCCCTGTATAGAGCTCAGAATCCTCCAAATGCAAAAATTTTGCAATTTCATACGGGATTTTAGCAAACGTATTTACACCAATAGCTTGAACAGTGCACTTTTCATATCGATAATTGATAAAAAAACTTTTATGTGAAATATTGAGCCTACTTCTTCTATGTCTTCGATAGTCAATCTCACGGCATGCCCCTGCGATTCCAAATATTGCAGCGACCTACAACAAGCAGTTTTAAGATATTTTACAAAAGTTACAAATTACCGACTTACTTCTTTCATCAAATACTGGGAGTCCGGAGCTTCTTTTAGAAATTTAAAAATTTGTCCCCTGTAAAATACCTTTGACTTTTTTGGCCGAAAGCCTACAGAGTTCTGCTTCATGAATACCTTTAGTTTGTTGCACTTTTAATAGCAACGTTTTCTTTTACAGAAAGGCAAGCTCTTACCATTGAATACTCTGACCAGAGTGATGAAGGTTTAATTTCATTTGATCTTTTAGAAAATATGCAAGAAGCACATTTTCTGTAATATTTACCCTTTTTATCGAAGCACCACTCTTTAAAACGGCTAAATCTTATTTCGTATTGCTTCCTTGATTTTCTGGGTAATAAGTCTAAAGACGCCGTATTTGCCATTTCACTAATCTCTGGTGGGGTCCCAACAAATCCTTCATAACTATCATAAATGTTTTCATTATTATTGCTCACTTTAAAGCGGTAAATCTGTATTCGTCAAAATTAATTTTTGACTGGAATTTCTAGAACTGCAGTTGCAATGACAGCTCATGTTTTAATGCTCATATAATAGTAGCCATGACTGCGTATGTTTGAGGTATTTTTACGTGACAGAAAAGTAAATTGTGTCGATTTCAATATTTTATCTACAACTGTCATGTAATGACACTGATTTGACACTAATTTAAATTTTGTAATGACGTATATTACCGCACTAGTGCGGTATTGAAATCATTACCGCACTAGTGTGGTAATGATGCGGAACTAATAGTTAATCAAAATTAATCATTTAATTAACAAAACAGAACAAATATAACATTAATAATGAACTCAATATAAAAAATTATGTGTTAAATATGTTAATAGTGCAATCCATACAATCGTACAAATTAATGCCAGATGGGGAAATGCCCGATGCCCGATAATTGCAAATATTAGTTTCCATATGTTTTGAAGTCGATGGTATATTTTCTTGGTTTTCTCCTAAGATTTTCATAGCTGTTTTTTCTTATTTTCTACCGAAGTCTCAATATGTCCTTCAGCGACAGAATTAGACTTCCAGCCGCCATGTCTTTTAATATTTAGAAGATCTGCACCAGAGTCGGCTAAAATTGAAGTTGAAGAACGCCGTAAACAATGCCCTGTATACTGATTTGGATGGGACAGTTCAAGAAATTCGGCAATTAATCTAGGGACACTACCAATAGTATTTATTCCAATAGGTTGTGTTGTACATTTTCCTGCTCTGTATCCAACAAAAATCGTTGGATGGCCACAACTTTTAGATCTTAATGTAGAGTATTTTCTAACAATTGTAACTAAATTAACACCATCAATGTTCCCAGATGTAACAAAAAATTTACGCGATATTTTTGTTTTGGTATTTGGAATGACAATTTGATAGCACAATCCTTGATATTTTACATTTTCTATCAATAAATTTGTCAACTCTTCTCTCCGACATGCACCAGCCAAACCAATAATTAGCACAACCTTAAAATATATATTACATTAATATTTATTTACATTTATACAAATATCTATTATATATTACCTTCATGCATAAAAATTTCTCATCTCCTGCATTTACAATAAATTTAGATATTTCTTCTTTCGAAAATACCTTAGATTTCTTAGGTTTGTACCCTTCTGATTTTCGTTTTAACAATGCTATCAAATTGATATATTTTTTGATATCGATATTTTGTTTAATAAGCAATTCTGTCCTCAACATCGAGTAGTAACACCAAAGAGATGTAGACTTCTGCAATTTACTCAATTCGTTGAAATATACCAGTAATGGTTTTTCGTTTGTAATATTTAAAATTTTCTTCTCTTTACACCGTTTCTCATATTTGTCATAAGTTAAATGATATCTCTCACGTGATTTCTGTGGTACTAAATTTTCTATTACGCCTGTTGCTACATTTTCAATATCTTGTGGAAAATCATCTTCACTTCAAGACATTATAATTGATAAATATATGTACTTGTAATGGTTATTTAAGCGATATTAAGTCAGAATTTTTACAATTTTAAACGCCACTTTGACAGAAGTTGATTATTAATTCCGTTGCTATGGTTACAAAATACTCACATGTTACTTGTATTCTCAAATACTAAATTTTAACGATATGAGTAGTACACAGGCACTATCCCTCCCTTCTTTTTTACGTCACAAGCTCCGCCCCTTTCAATTTTTATGTGCTCACGTGGGGACCAAATTTTCCACCCTTATTTTTACTCGCTTATCTGTAGGACATGTTTTTCATCCCTATTTTACACACTCACGTGTGAGACCGTATTTTCAACCCCTGGTGGAATTTTTATCCCTAATTATTTTTATATACCCTCGTGTAGGACATGTTTTTCATCCCTATTTTTACATTCCCACGTGTGAGACCGTATTTTTCCACCCTATTTTCATCCCTAATTATTTTTGTTACATATACCCGCGTGTGAGACCGTATTATCCACCCTAAGGGTCAACCCTAATTAGAATCTTTTATGCATATGTTCACGTGAGTGGCAGGTGTAGGCCTTGAGCTTGGACTCGGGGTTGGGGCAGGATACTGGTTTCTTTTCGGGATCTTTTCCTGCCCTCTAATTAGCGCCTTTTTGACTATATTAAGAGCCATTCATCCCCTGGAGTGTATGCAAATGGACGCGCAGGTAGGATCGTATTTTATATTTTTCTGATATTAAAAGAAACTAATCAAGGTAAAGGTAACGTATACGTTTGATTTAAATACACTATTAAATTCTATAATGACAATAAACAATTAATGGTATTGCATAATCAGTTAATTACCCTGTTGTTGTTGTCATACAATGTGAATGTACGGTTTCGCAACTTTTAATCTGTGTTTATTAATATTTATTAGATTCCGTTTTTATCGAAAAAGAGATTGTATAATTGTTGTCATTAAATTATTATTACATTTCTTTTAATTCTCATTTATAGATTGTAACCTTATGTCTATGTGAACATTTTATTTATACATAGTTTAAATTAAACTGCTTTAAAAACGTGTGATTAACTATTCGATTAACCAGCTTTACAGTGATAGTAAACATAAAAAATAATTAATATCGCGTTTTATTTATTTACATTTTAATACGACTTTTCAAGAACTCATAATTAAAACCATAATAAGTGGAGTATAACAGGGCTTTATAATGTAATTTGTAATATGTTTTATTATAAAACGATTGTCTAATTAGGTTAAATGTTAGCGCACTTTTCTTTAATTGCATGCAACGACCTTGTAACTATACATGAATTTATAACGATATCACCCGATTACGACGACCTTCTACCTATATATACAGAGTTTATAACGACAACACACGAGCTACATTAGTTTATAACACAATCGCTATGTAGCGTATTTTTGATTTACATCCGTACTTCTATAAGCTATTAACGCATCATATTAATGAGGCTATCAACTATTTGAAAAGGTTAACTGTTAAAGTATACGATGAAGATCGTTTAAAGCAAACCTTGTATTATTCTTATATACGAATGATACTTCAAAATACTAGCATAATTAACATGAAGATTTTATAAATCTACATTCAGAACAAGGAAACAGTTTTAAACACAAAGAATTTTATCTGTAAGGGCAGACAATGCTATTACATAAGACGTTTTTACAAAAACGTACTTATTCCACATTGAGAAAATTGTTAGTCATGAGGAACAAGCTGGTCTTGAAGTTAGCTAGTCATAGGTTTTGAAGTTTACCTTGAAGTTAGCCTTGCGAGCAACTTTTATAAAAATGTACACTTGAGTTTAAGCTGACGTGTATTGGTTTATGTTTATTTTATTATGCTAAGAAAAATGTTATTAAAAAATGTTTCTATTAATTACCATTTGTAGACTGTATGTTTTATCTATATACGAAATTTTATTTCACAACAGCATACTTATTCTACCTTGAGAAAATTGTTAACCTTGAGAAACAAGTAGGCTTGAAACTCAAAAAACTCCGTTACCATTCTCGTCAATGTAGATAGCGGTCCAATGCTGACCTGGCTTGTTTGCAGGATCCGTGTTTACGATAATTGCACACGGTCGAGGTGCGTGTCTCGGTAGCTGATCAGAA
Source organism: Vesta saturnalis (assembly GCA_036346205.1). Classification (NCBI taxonomy): domain Eukaryota; kingdom Metazoa; phylum Arthropoda; class Insecta; order Coleoptera; family Lampyridae; genus Vesta; species Vesta saturnalis. The sequence continues at coordinate 602,890 of JARFJB010002107.1, read as the reverse complement.
GCACATACAAGCCGAAACACATTCTTCTTGTGGCTGGGGATCGATTTCAAGCATCTCAATACTTGTACCGCATACATCTTTGTGGATTTTTTATCAGATGGGATTAATAGCAATGTCAACTAAACGTTTTTAAAAAATTTCTAATCTGAAATAAGAGTGACGTAATCCAATTTATTTTGAAATTTCATAGAGAGCATCACTATCATCGAGATTTTGAGATACTATCATCTCATCGTCTTCACCTTGAACGATTATATTGTAACAACCTATAAAAGTAGCTAATAATCCCTGACAGTTTTTATCAGACACTATTATTATTACATGGACATGAGGTTAGCCCTAAATTAACTGGTTCCAACGTGGCTCTGGGAATGCTGCACACACTTAAAATCTTTAAGTTCGCTCGCAGATGTTGTACCGTATTCATTTCCTTCAATTTTATCTGCAATCATGCTTCGAGACTGTCGTACGTTTTCTAATACATAAACAGAATCTTCAATACTGTGATGCGTGTAGCAGCAAAACACATTAGCTAGTTAGTTTCACCTCTATATTATTTTACATGCAAGCCTGACCTTATCATAAATACACCTGTCAAAAAGCTAATTATACATAACTCAACGGACTGGGCATAGCAAGCAGCGTTTCCAATTATAGCTTTTTAGTCAATACAATATTGCCTACAACTACATACAATCGACTAGCATTGCTATAGCACGAGGATCAAAGGAAAACACACACGCTCGTACGTACACATGTTCGCGCGTACGCACGCTTACTCGCACGAGCGTACACAAGCACGCACGCTCGCACGTACGCACGCTCACACGCCCCTACGTAAGCACACATGCACACGCTCGTACGTACGCACGCACGAACGCTAGCTCGCACGCACGTACGCACGCTCGTACGTACGCACGCACGTACGCACGCTCGGTCGCACGCACGTACGTACGTACGCACGCTCGCACGGACGCACGGCCGTCTTAGGAGAAAATACCTCGACTATAAAAGAGGCATTTAGATTTATAAAACATGTCCCTAGGGACAACAATAGAGTGTGGTTACGTCAATACGTCAGACTTCCACGAAGATAACCGGTTCTACCCAAACATTGACGAGCGCATTATTATAATGTATTCTCCTATTTATGAGCTAAAATCAGCGGGCATTAAAGATTTTACTGACTTGTTAATAAACTATTATAACATAACTGTTCAAGATAATGATGAAAGCGATGACGTGGTTGAGCTGAATGTATCTTACATCCAAGGTAATGGTGATGATTCACAGAAGAGAAAGAAAAGCGATGAGGGAAAAAGGACGAATCTCAAAACCATGATGATGATGACGAATCACAGTTCAAGAAGAAGAAGAAAACCGATAAAGAATGTTATTAAATAATAATTAAATTAAATTAATATTAAATAATAATTTTGTTTATAATAATAATAATATATTTTCAAACGATAAGCTTTCCTTCAATTTTGTTAATAAACTTGTTTTTCCTAACGGTGCTTCACCGTTTTGATTCATGTTTGTAGGTTTACGAGTTTTCGCATTAGCGTGTTTTTCGTATTTGCGTGTTTTTGTTTTGTGTGTTTTTGTGTTGACGTGTTTTGGTTTGTGTGTTTTCGTATTTGCGTGTTTTCGTTTTACGTGCTTTCGCATTTGTGTCTTCGCGTTTGCGTATTTTCGTGTTAGCGTGATTTCGTGATAGCGTTTTTTCGTTTGCGTGTTTTCGCGTTAGCGTATTTTTCGTATTTGCGTGTTTTCGTTTTACGTGCTTTCGCATTTGTATGTCTTCGCGTTTGCGTATTTTCGTGTTAGCGTGATTTCGTGATAGCGTTTTTTCGTTTATGTGTTTTTGTGCTAGCGTGTTTTCGCGTTAGCGTATTTTTTCGTATTTGCGTGTTATTTGTGTTAGTGTGTTTTGCGTTTGCGCGCGCGCGTGTGTGTGTGTGTGTATGTGCGCGCGTGTGTGTGTGTGTGTGTGTGTGTGTGTGCAAGCGTGCGTACGTACGTGTGTGCGAACGAGCGTGCGTACGTGCGTGCGAGCTAGCGTGCGTGCGTGCGAGCTAGCGTGCGTGCGTGCGTGCGTGCGTACGTACGAGCGTGTGTGCGTGTGTGCTTACGTAGGGGCGTGTGAGCGTGCGTACGTGCGAGCGTGCGTACGTCCGAGCGTGCGTGCTTGTGTACGCTCGTGCGAGTAAGCGTGCGTACGCGCGAACGTGCGTAAGTACGAGCGTGTGTGTTTTCGTTTGATCCTCGTGCTAAAGCAATGCTAGTCGATTGTATGTAGTTGTAGGCAATATTGTATTGACTAAAAAGTTATAATTGGAAACGCTGCTTGCTATGCCCAGTCCGTTGAGTTATGTATAATTAGCTTTTTGACAGGTGTATTTATGATAAGGTCAGGCTTGCATGTAAAATAATATAGAGGTGAAACTAACTAGCTAATGTGTTTTGCTGCTACACGCATCACAGTATTGAAGATTCTGTTTATGTATTAGAAAACGTACGACAGTCTCGAAGCATGATTGCAGATAAAATTGAAGGAAATGAATACGGTACAACATCTGCGAGCGAACTTAAAGATTTTAAGTGTGTGCAGCATTCCCAGATCCACGTTGGAACCAGTTAATTTAGGGCTAACCTCATGTCCATGTAATAATAATAGTGTCTGATAAAACTGTCAGGGATTATAAGCTACTTTTATAGGTTGTTACAATATAATCGTTCAAGGTGAAGACGATGAGATGATAGTATCTCAAAATCTCGATGATAGTGATGCTCTCTATGAAATTTCAAAATAAATCACTCTTATTTCAGATTAGAAATTTTTAAAACGTTTAGTTGACATTGCTATTAATCCCATCTGATAAAAATCCACAAAGATGTATGCGGTACAAGTATTGAGATGCTTGAAATCGATCCCCAGCCACAAGAAGAATGTGTTTCGGCTTGTATGTGCTTCTGATCAGCTACCGAGACACGCACCTCGACCGTGTGCAATTATCGTAAACACGGATCCTGCAAACAAGCCAGGTCAGCATTGGACCGCTATCTACATTGACGAGAATGGTAACGGAGTTTTTTGAGTTTCAAGCCTACTTGTTTCTCAAGGTTAACAATTTTCTCAAGGTAGAATAAGTATGCTGTTGTGAAATAAAATTTCGTATATAGATAAAACATACAGTCTACAAATGGTAATTAATAGAAACATTTTTTAATAACATTTTTCTTAGCATAATAAAATGAACATAAACCAATACACGTCAGCTTAAACTCAAGTGTACATTTTTATAAAAGTTGCTCGCAAGGCTAACTTCAAGGCAAACTTCAAAACCTATGACTGGCTAACTTCAATACCAACTTGTTCCTCATGACTAACAATTTTCTCAATGTGGAATAAGTACGTTTTTGTAAAAACGTCTTATGTAATAGCATTGTCTGCCCTTACAGATAAAACTCTTTGTGTTTAAAACAGTTTTCCTTGTTAGACAATCGTTTTATAATAAAACATATCACAAATTACATTGTAAAGCCCCTGTTATACTACACTTATTATGGTTTTAATTATGAGTTCTTGAAAAATTGTATTAAAATGTAAATAAATAAAACGCGATGTTCATTCCTTTTTATGTTTACTATCACTGTAAAGCTGGTTAATCGAATAGTTAATTACACGTTTTTAAAACAGTTTAATTTAAACTATGTATAAATAAAATGTTCACATAGACATAAGGTCACAATCTATAAATGAGAATTAACAGAAATCTAATAATAATTTAATGACAACAATTATACAATCTCTTTTTTCGATAAAAAACGGAATTCTAATAAATATTAATAAACACAGATTAAATAGTCGCGAAACTGTACATTCACATTGTATAACAACAACAACAGGGTAATTAACTGATTATGCAATACCATTAACTGTCTATTGTCATTATAGAATTTAATAGTGTATTTAAATCAAACGTATACGTTACCTTTACCTTGATTAGTTTCTTTTTAATATCAGAAAAAATATAAAATACGATCCTACGTGCGCGTCCATTTGCATACACTCCAGGGGATGAATTGCTCTTAATATAGTCAAAAAGGCTCTAATTAGAGGGTAGGAAAAGATCCCGAAAAGAAACCAGCATACTGCCCTAACCCCCGAGTCCAAGCTCAAGGCCTACACCTGCCACTCACGTGAACATATGCATAAAAGACTCTAATTAGGGTTGACCCTTAGGGTAGATAATACGGTCTCACACGCGGGTGTGTAAAAATAGGGGTGGAAAATATGTCCTACACGTGAGCTGTCATAAAATAGTGGTGAAAACACGCGTCCTATACGTGCGCGAGTAAAAAATAATTAAGGATAAAAAGAAAGGGTTGAAAACACGGCCTCACACGCAGGTATATGTAACAAAAAATAATTAGGGATAAAAATAGGGTGGAAAAATACGGTCTCACACGTGGGTATGTAAAAATAGGGATGAAAAAACACGTCCTACACGAGGGCAGATAAAAAATAATTAGGGATAAAAATTCCAGCAGGGGTTAAAAATACGGTCTCACACGTGAGTGTGTAAAAATAGGGGTGAAAAAACACGTCCTACACGTAAGCGAGTAAAAATAAGGGTGGAAAATCCGGTCCCCACGTGGGCATATAAAAAAGTGAAAGGGGCGGGGCTTGTGACGTAAAAAAGAATGGAGGGGATAGTGCCTGTGTACTACTGATATGCCGACAATTTTATTCAATATAATTTCGAATTTTCGGAGTTGTTACATGACAGTTGTAGATAAAATATTGTACAATATTCGTGCGGGTAACACATTATTAATATACTTATGTGATTACCCAATGAGTGCGTCAGCACGAGTTGGGCAAGTTTTACATGCGTATATTAATAATGTTCTTACCGCACTTATATCGTAAATATCTATTTTATTACGCATGCATCATAATCAACGATTATCGCACGCTGGGGCGTGCGTAAAGTGATGTTTATGATGCGCCTACTTTTTTAAAAGTTGCTATAGAAACGTAAGACTGTTTAATGTTTAAAACATTATTTGAGATTATGATGCATTCGTAATAAAAAATTGCGTATGATATGCGTGCATAAGAGGCCTTTAAAGCCCTTGCGACTTACAAAACATTCCGAGGCGCACGTGCTTTAAAGGCCCTCTTATACACTTATATCATAATATACCATTATGTGTCATGATTACAAAACGCTGCAGTAGAATGAGATTACAATCAAATTACTTATATTAATGGATGTGAGCCTGCAATATCGCAAGGACTCACGCATACCAAAGCAACTTGACTAATATTAAATTATTATAAGTTTTGTTATGAACGAATAAGTTCAAAAGTAAATAGGTAATTAAAAATTATTATTAATTTTATTAAATACATAAGTAAGTACCATATTTCCGTGGTTAGCTACATTCCGAGAGCTAACCTGGTTATATTTTTAGTTATTTAAAATGTTGAAAAACGTGGCCCGTTAAAAATCGTACGAATTATTATAAGAATAAAAAATTTTGTGTATTATATTTAAATTCAAGCAAAAATATACAACAATGAAAATCAGAGTGTGATGTTATTATGAACACCAGTAAACCTGTTAGTCAATTGTTAGCTGCCTGAAGGATCCCTCCATACCAAGCTCATTGGCTGAGGTTTTCGGTTTATTAGGACGTAACTCCTCAATGGATTTGTATTGCTTGTCACTAATGAACCAGTCTCTGTAGGACTCTACTTTCTTTTTCCAAAGTACTAAACAATTTAAACTAGTATAAATTTTATTTAAATTTCTATCTTACATGCTAATTCTTTAACAGAGCCATTTTTCCCACCATACTCAATGGGGAATAGATCTTGTGGAATGTCCCGTTTAAAGCTGTTAAACTTACGTTCACTATATATATGAACCTGCAAAACGAATTAAATAAATATGTTCATCTGCTAATAGCTTTATCATATAACTAAGACCATTTACATTAATTATCTAATAGTGGAATCCACCAGGCTTATTAAAAACTTGACTATCAAACACAAAGGAGTCACCCCAGAGGATGGCCAAGGTGCACTTTTTTATGGGGTAAGTACTTTTCAGTAGGGAAAACCTGAAAGTGCCAACTAATGGCTGGAATCGATAGAAACTAACAGTTGAAGAGAGAAATGTTATGTAAACTTTTCCGTTGAGTTGCCACCGAAGAAACTTATCTGATTTGAAGAACATGCGACTTTTATGAAACATGATGGAGTTAATGGACGGTTGATTTATAAGTGAAACTGAAATACAATTGATTAAAGTTAATGTTTGAAAGTGAAAATGTATTTGGAATATAATTGATGTAGGAAATAAATAAAATACCATTTTTGACTTACATAGATTCAGTTTAAATGGTTTTGTACTCCTTTTATGGATTAAAAAAGTAATAGATTATTGAAACAGGAAAACGTACTTTTCATGCATGAACATACATATAAGAGCCATTTGAGACGTTGATATTCAGTGTTGCCAGTATAATCTAAATTATAATAGCATCATTAAACATGTTTTGAGAGAGTCAGCACAACAAAATTTATGTATTACATGCCCATAACCTATTTTGGCGGATGTGGACAGAACTGTGGGAGGAAGCGTTAGCCGAGCGTTACAACTTTTCTGGTCAAGCGGTAAAAATAACTATTTCTTCTTTTATATACTACAATGCACTACGAGGGATGTACAGTATTTGTTTTTCCTGGCATAAATAGCTTTGAAATATGTTTCCACTAGTAAACGCATTTGTTTTGTTATTTTATTGATAAACAAACTGCCAAATTTGGTTAGTCGAGCTTTAATAGTGTCAAAGTGGTAGAAGTTGAAAGTAGTGGTTGCACGATGATTTTTGGAAATGGAAAAGACAGAGCTTCATGATGTCACCAAGTACCTACAAAAAAAAAGGTTTAACACCTAGAGAAATTCATACAGATAGTGCTTAGAGATTCTGCTCCTTCCTATAAGGTAGTAAAAAATTGCCGTATGAGAGTCACTTCTTCAATAGCCAATTTACCCTTGTTTAACCGTAATCCTAAATCTTTCCTCGATAGCTGCGTTACGGTTGATGAAACTTGGGTTCATCACTTCGATCCCTAGTGTAGACCACAAAGTACGGAGTGGCGTGATCTAGGATCTCCCCCTCCACCCAAATTTGGTGTACAGGCTTCAGTGGGCAAGACAATGGCTACAGTTTTTGGGATGCGGAAGGAATTTTACTGGTAGATATTTTGGAACGTGGCCACACAATCATTGGTCAATATTATGCAGCATTAGTCACAAAACTTCGTTATTGCACTAAAGAAAAAAGAAGATGAAAACTGTCAGGCAGAATTATTTTTCATCAAGACAACGCCCCAGTTCATAAGAGCCTTATTTGTATGAATGCAGTTCATGATGCTGGGTTTTAAGTTATGGAGGGTCTATACTACTCCCCTGACCTAGCTTCTAGTGATTATGATTTATTTCCAAAGCTAAAGGGGATACTTCGAGGAACATAATTTGAGGGCGATGACGCAGTTATGGCAGCAATGTAGGACTTCTTGTGTGATCAAAACGAGTTTTTCAAGAAAGATGTTGCTGTGCTTGAACATAGGTGGAATAAGTGCCTTCACTACATTCAAGAGGATTATGTTGAAAAATAACGTTGCATTCTATGCTAGGGACATTAAATACTGTACATCCCTCGTAAATATAATGAAAACAAAAGATCTACATCGTTTGAAAATGCTGAAATTGCATAAAACAATCGAAAACTCCACAACGTTTTTTTTTTCACCCAGCGCACTTCACTTCGCGTATAATAAAGTAAAAATTTGCTAACCCTTTGCCTTAATTTGTCATTAAGGGATATTTGGACAAAATTAAATATTGCTTCCATTGCTGTCGGACAATTTGTAGCATATATTCCTTTGAGTTTTAATGGATATCCTATTTCCATACAGTATACGTGCTTTTTAATATAAGCAGGAGTAAACTGGAGAGCATATTTCAAGGGACATTTCGATAATTCTACCCATAAAGCAACTCCTGTTGCAACTGTATTTAAGTCCTCCATCATCAAAATATCAAACATCATCAAATATGTTTTAATTATGGTTGCATACGGTACAGTTTCTGGATGACAATTATCAAATAAGATCATAATAATTCTTGGGCCACAGTCACCTTCCGTTCTAGGTAGCGGAATCATAGCACTAAGATGGAAAATTTGGATATTAATTTCACTATTAAGGTTAAAATCCTTACCCAGCGCTTAATATGGCTTGCAAATCCGGGCTAAATGGGTCTCGGCTCAAAAAGAATTCAGGAACCAATGTTTTTATTGAGTAATAGTTATCAAGTTTTTCTTTGGTACGCTGAAGGCTGTACTTTGAACTTCGTAAAAATATTAATAGCGAGGAATCATCTGCAATATAAGAATATTAATTGCTTTAACTATGTCTGTTACTACATCGTTTAAGAAAACTAACAGGGAAGATAGCACAGCAACATGTCTATATTATAAACATACCAGAAAAAATATTTTTAGTTGGTTATGCAACAATACAAATATAAAATGTGTGGAAGTGGGGGTGAATTAAATAATTTGACTTACATCAACATTAATATTTTGGTTACCTTTTCTACCACTCTTAACTATAAACGTCTATAGCTAATGTGCCCTTTCTAACTTACTATCTCGAACACTCCGATGTGCTTATTTTTTTTAATTATTCACAAACATAGTATAAGTTAGGACAAGACATGCATAGCCCCTCTAATTTTTCCTACCGTGCCTACCGCTATACTCGGACCACTTTCACTTTTAGGTTTCTTACATTTTACGTTTAAACCCTGCTACCTCTCAGTTTTAAGCTCCGTTTAGCTTTGTTTCGCCTATATTTTCAAACTATTCTATTCTGCTTGCTTAGATATACAACCTTTATACTTTCCGATTTCTTGGACTTTTCATCCACCTGATTTTGATTGGGCCCCTTCTTTGGATTAATCACTCACCATGGCTCACTTTACCTGTGATGAACTTTACCTTGTCTAAATCTACGTAATACGTTGAGGGCCTCTAGAACTTTAAGCACACATAGCCTCTTCTGATTGGTCTCCTCACCATACTTCCTTCTTATAGTCTTCCGCCATAGTTCGCCTTCTCAAGTGTCTCATCCTTACACCACTTTCTGGGCCCACCTACACAGGTTGCATATCTCAAAGTGTCTGTATATTTAAAATAAGGTCTTTAATTTGGTCTCAAAAAGTCCGTTTGGGAGAATTCAACATATAGAAATCGGTGCAGTACCTTAAAACTGGTTTTAACATCTTGTATCAGCTTTCTCAACTCTGGTTAACCATTTTGAAATTGGTCCATCATGCTGAAATCTATTCTAGTCAGTATGCAAGTTATTTACCTCAACCAAATTCCATGTTGTAACTAGCAGAAGCTTTTTTCATCAGCATTTGAGAAAAGCCATTTACTGCATTCTTTATTCACACCAAGTCTAACCGTTCATTTGTAAGCCAATATCCGCACTTTCATTGGATATGTAAAAACCTCGCTTTTTAATTACACGACAGTTAAATGTTTCACAAAGTTTACTGTTGTTTTTCTTTCGCTACCAAGGAATGCTGCAGTATCATTAACTGGTAACACTTAATAAAGCAATTCCCAATCATCGATAGAATAGCTATGGTACAACCGACTCAATAAAATTATTGACAAAAGTAATTTAAAACAATCTCCCGAAATTAACACGCACGTAGAAAAATAAATTTTGATTTAACCCTTTATGTTGTTAGCTTTTCGAGTTATAGTGCAATTTTCCAGTTCGGCTCACGAATTTCATTTCGTTTTTGGAGTAGTTTAAAATTTAAGTAATAAATGGATATGATTGGTCGAAGGAAATAAAATGCAATATGGCGAAAAGTGAGAGATGTCTATCAGTCCTAGATCTGATGCTGTAGGGTCAAGGCTAATTGACATAACGTTCGTGCAGACAGGGTGCCAATAAAATTCGTGTTGACGGAACCGTCTCGTTAGGGGTAGCTTTTCCAATCAACCCTACAGAGGGATATGAAGTAGTTTCAACCAACACGCGATTCAATTATGGTAAAGTGTCGACTGCCCAGAGAGGAAAAGCGAATTAAACACTGCTTCCAAGATAGAAAAGCATTCAGAGTCACAGCTCGATAACAACTAGAGAACTCGCTGTAAATAGAAAAATTTCGCGTAAAAGTAATTTACGTTTAATTAACTGTATATATTTAAATGAAAGTTAGTAAGCACCGTTGAGTATAAACGTTAGTGTACCATATAACCAACTGAAGTGTTAATCAAACGCTATAATTGGATTTAAGCAGGATGACCGATATCCAACAGGTGGGTTACTACCAAAACTTCGAGGTTTGAGTCGGCGAAGATCACGAAACAAAAGTTTCCTAACCTACACTATACACGCTGATTTAAATAATTATGCCTCTAGGTCCTCTAATGTACGCAGCACGGTTTCAGTTTTTGGTATATTTAGTCTAATTTCTTCTTGTTGCTTGTTGCTTAGCCTCAGCTAACTCAGCAGTTAATTGCACAACACCTCACTGTTTGTATATTCTGCCAGAATATTGTTTAACCACCTCACGCACGTCGCCCTAAATTCCAGCAATCTTAAAGGACATTGCGTAAGCTGTGTTCGGGGCATTGGAGCTGTTGCATGGTCCTCCTGGTAATCAGGGATAGATTTTACCTCGATATTGGAGTTGCCAAGGTGGTGATGATAGAGGTGATTGTGGTGTGTTAACAAATGTTGTTGCTGGTGTGATACTACAAAAATGATAAATTAAATTAATAATGTGTTAATCAATACATAAATCAATAAATGAGAACTCGCATACTTACTTTTCATAGTATCGAAAAAAATGATGATCCTCCACATCACTATCTCTGATAGAAATAACTAGAGGTGTCGGGAAAGGTGCCGTGGTGGACTAGTGACTCAAACATGGCTGCACGAAGATATCGTGTAGTATATTACCTTTCTTCTTCATTGGTAATTTAGATTTCTTGCTAGTTGAAGCCATCTTGACTACTACTACTAGGTAATGAATGAGTATTCACATAAAACTTTAACATTATACACGTGTCAATCTGTTAACCTTAACAGAATTGGCAAAAAGTGGAAGTGGTTACTACGATGAAGCAAAGGTGATGCAGCATAACACATAAGAAAGTATTGGTGTCAGTAAGGCTAATATATATTCTGAGTAAACGCTGCAAAGTTCAATGTATGTGTCTGCCTGTGGAAACTGTTGCAAACGTAATTAACTAAAGTGGGGGAAGTATTTCGTCAGCATAAGTAACAGGTGTCAATCGCCTTACTAGTGTAATTAGCGTGTGAAAGCATTCCACAAGCGTCATTAACAGGTGTAATTGTCCATCACCCTAACAAACAACGATAAAGCACTATACAGGTAAAATATGATATCAAACGTTATAATGCATAAACCAAAAGTACAGCTTTTGATGTCATTCAAAAAACTAACTGTAAGGGTTTACGAAAGTTATCTGTACCGTGCAAAATCCCCTTAGTAACCTTGACAATTACTTTATAGCTTTGATCTACAATTTTATACAAGTTATTTCCAGTTTGACCTTGAATGCAGGTTTATATTCCTATATAAGCCGATAACGAGCAGTTTTATACCAGTCAGTATATTGCAATCGTGGCGGGAATTTGAATTGTAAACCTAAATCACTTCTATAGTTACTTATAATAAATAAAATATTTGCCGTATTACCGCATAATCGTCAGCGTTTCATATTTTTGCCTTGTTGAAGGTAACTATGGTTATACCAAGTAGTAGTGATATAGTTAATTTAACAGGACGTATTACTCCATTGTTGAAAACAAAAAGTGAATTTGTAAAGCACATCCGTATAATTAACACTAATATTAGGATATTGAAAGATATAATTCAAAATAAAATGTATTTAGAGGCAAATGAAAAGTTACTTAAGCTCGAAAGCAATTTATTATTGTTAACGTGTTATTCTGTAAGATAGTTAAAGTTAAAGTAAGCTTCAGAGAAAATTGGTAGTGGAATTATAAATACCCACTAAAAACGTCCACGTAAATTAGGTTTGTACTCTCTAGATTCATGATTTAATGGTAGGTTACTTAAAGGCAGTCGATGCTAAAGGTGAATGTTGTTTTAGCTCAATTTCATACAACCTCAAAATCATGTTATCGAGTTGAAGACTTTTGCCATAAAAAATTATATCATTGATATTGCGACCAATTTACGTGTGTAGTATAATGATAACATTTATTATAAGCTGCAAATAAATTATAGTTTTCCGAAAGGGGTTCCGGTTGAGTATTACACGAAGTTTTACATTTAAAGGTGGCCCATTTTTCTTTTAACTTACGTTCAAATTCCGAACTTCATAGCAGTAAAGCGTGCGGTAGTGAAAGTTAAAAGAGTTTACAGTTATCCTCATTTTAGAGATATTTTGAATTGACTCACGTCACATCAACATTCAACTATATGATGAGAAAAAATGTGAAAAGTTAAACAACCTCTCCATTAATTTGTTTTGCATTCGGGGCAAAAGTATATTACCATTTGTATTAAGTGAAAATCAAAATAGTGTCTGGGAACCTATAAATCTTTTAATACTTTCTGCAAATTACCAATCCACGGATGACATTAATACGAAAAATAATACTGTTTTCTATTTGACGTGGATTAAAAATATATAAGCTACTTTTTTAAACATCTATCAAATACGGAACACAAGAAATACATGTGTTATCGATATTTGAACCACTTTTCTTCGAATCACCTTCTACAAAGACTTGTCGCTCACTACCATTAATTTAATCGATACTCTGCCAGGCTACCTACCGAAGCAGAAATGTTTCTGTGCTTCAATTTCGCATTCCAGGAAAAGGTATCGTTTGTAATTTATGCTAATTTATTAAGTGTTTTAGAAAAGCATAGAAATTTAACAGACATCGAAAGTAATACTCCATTTCACTCCTACTACCCTTTGAAGTATTCATACAATGATTCGTTATCACGATTTAGACTTTATACAGGAAATGATTGAATTCAATGGTTTGTTAAAGAACTTCAAAGTATTGACCATTGGACCACCGAAATAATCAATAAAGTTATCCCTATAGATACTTTAAGCTTCACTCAGGTTGAGTAATTTGAAAGCACTGTGGTTTGACACATTTGCGGAATACCATAATAGTTAGAGACGATAACCATTTTAATGGAGCATTTTGGGGAGCATCACATTACAAATGTAACCTAAACTACAAAGACTCCCACATTCTAACGGTTGTATTTCATAATTTGTCAAGTTACGATTGCCATTTGTTCATTACAGAACTGGCTACTGTTTCTGGTGAGATTTCACTGCGGCCTATAAACAAAGAAGGATATATACCTTTCAAGAAGGTAATAGAAGGCACTAAAATTAGGTTTTGATTTATTGACTTAAAAATTTATGAGTAACAATATTGAAAAATTGTCAGACTATTTGGAAAATAGCAAGAAATTATTACCCCGCACTAATTGTAACAATGATGAGTTATCGTTATTACTTCACAAAGGTGTGTTTCTTTATGTATATATTGATACTTGGGATAAATTAAGCGAGATCTGGCTCTCTCCCAAGGAAGCGTTTTTCAATCATCTTATTAACGAAGGAATTAATGCTGCGAGTTTTGCACATGCGGTTAATGTTTGGAGCAAGTTTAATGTTAAATCGTCAGGTAATACTCAGATATGTATCTAAAAACAGACGTTCTACTTTTATCTGAAATTTTCGAAAGTGTTTCCCCAACTTGTTTATGTACCTACTTGCAAATTTGATGCTACACATTATGCTTAAAATTACGCAAGTAAAGTTAGAACTATTTACAGACATCGATACGGTAATGTTTATTGAGAGTGAAATTGGAGGTGGAATGGCTCAATTTTCTAATCGGTATGCTAAAGCTAACAATAAGTACATGGGAGGAAAATTTGATCCCACTTCCGAAAGTGCGGATTTAATGTAGTACGACGTAAATAACTTATATCGACCCACCATGTCAGAATCTTTACCATTTGGTGAGTTTTATTTTGTGGATGAAGCTAATGCAAAAGCTTTGGATCAATAAACCACCCTCATGATTCGGAAATTGGTTATATATTCGAGTGTGAGTTATACTATCCCATAAAATAACATAAGAATCACAGTGTAAAGGGACGCCGTCAGATATCTCAATTTTTTACTATTATTAATTAGTTTCCTAAAGTTTATTAGCAAGACGCCGTCCTTTATCAAAATTTTCCTATCATGATTAATTATTTGCTAAGTAAAATACCAGTACTGATATAATATTCACGAAATTTATTAACATAAGGTGACTCGCTAAATGCACGGGTGCAGGCAATTATAAAAATTCGTAGAAGTTTTAGTAAAACTTAAAACATATTTCATAACGTTGCAGAAAATTGCACAATAATTAATCATGCATTCTCCCTCCAGACGTAAATCCCAAAAACGTTTAAAAGTTTGTATACGTCAGAGCATCTTCCGCCAATACTGGCTTACGGAATCTCACCACCAAAGTTTCGTAACCACCCTCGCGAATTCTTTATAAAAACACGGCACGCGTTGCAAAAAGAGAGAAATAAATCGGTCGGTCGAGAAATGAATCGGTCGGCGAAAATAAATCGGTCTAGAAACATATCTCGCTACCAGAAGAATCCGAATAGAAATCGTGCGCTCTATCGTCGCGCTCGCGCCGACTACTACCGTTTAAAACCGCCAACCTGTAACCGCCGTCCGAAGTAGAAATCGCGACTTCGCGACTTGATAGCATCACCGAAGTCAAAGGGTTGGAGTTGCAGAGATCTAACGTTGAATGCACGTAAGTCGAGATAAATACAACACTATACACCTGGTGAGAGGGATATGCGGGGTTGTAAGCCCGACATACTCTTTCATTACTAGACACCTACACTGTGGAGTTTGGAGGGTAGTTGCCCGACATTCTATTGACCGCCGGAGATCCTTTTGTTTAGTTTAACGGGTGGTTGCCCAGATCGCTAGCAAAGGAGACCCACACACACACCTACACTGTGGAGATTGGAGGGTAGTTGCCCGACATTCTATTGACCGCCGGAGATCCTTTTGTTTAGTTTAACGGGTGGTTACCCAGATTGCTAGCAAAAGAGACCCACACATACAAATTTACACTAACACTAACACTAAAAACACCTCGACAAACGTTCCAGCAACCGCAGAGTACGTATAACTAAAACCTCGTCGGAAGATTAAGCTGAACACCTAGTTAACGCCGTTAATCCAGTAATGTAGAAACGTAACCGTAAAAACTAGACATGTTCGTCAGTATTAAATTTATCGCCTGTAATAAAACCGCCGCAGCCACCACCGAGAAACGTAAGTTACACCGTTTGCAATTAATAAGATTATAAACCAGAAATTATCCGATAGTATATTTCGTGTTAAATAATTCAAATCATTATTGTTAGACGCGAAAAATTCACTTTAATAAAAAACGAAGGTTTTCTATTCGGCCAACATAACAAAAGTATTGTCATTTAAATAAAAACCTGTGTACTAAAGTAATTAGTATCGGAAAAGAAACAAATAATCCGCAGCTACCGTATAGAAGCTACCTTCAAAACGAAAAGCTTTCATTTATTTAAAAGGGCAGAATTGAATTTAAACGTGAAGGAGTTTATTTTCATAAGAAAAGCAGTTATAAAATTAGAGTACTTTTATACATTTGAAAACCGACCGCTTTAAAATATCGATTATTTCTTTAAAGGCAGAGCATTGAACTCGGTGTTTTATCGTACACGTGTTTATAACAGGGTTATCTTGCTACCAACTTCTGTAGTTTATACAGGGACGCATACAGGTAAAATTATTTATTTTATTTCGGCAGTTAAACAGTATAAATTGAAATCGGTCAAAGGACGTAAATTAAAAGTCAAAACCCAACCCTTCTATTAATGTTACATTGCACAAACTCCAGAGGACCACCTAACCCTCCGTCCCAGGGCCAACCAGAAAATAGCTAAGTAGTTTAAATTAACAGTATTAGATTTATAAAGAAATAATAGGGAATAAATGTGTATAAACTTTTTTTAATCTATTTGTTCAGTGTTGAGAGCCTGAATAACGAACCCCGATCCTTATTTTACAAGTACAAAATTCCGACTGAGCTAAAAGGGCAAAGTGAGAATTATTCATTAGTAGTAATACACTTAACAGTTAAACCTCCATTTCCGTCACGAGGAAAGGACCCACATTACAACAGTGATCTTCTATTGGCACCCGAAAATATGGTCCGTCCGGACCTGATTCCAAAATTAAAGAATTATTGCTTACATTGTATCCAAATGTAATTACATAATTCATTACAGGAATTTGAAAGTATGTTTAAAATATGGATTAATGTTGGTAAAGGTACACCGTATATTACGTTTTAAACATTCCCCGTGGTTAAAAAAATATGTCGATTTAAATACCGCCATGTGCCAGTAATCTCAAAATGAATTTTGCAAAAAATGTTCTAATTGATGATTAATAGTGTTTTTGGGAAACTGATGGAAAATGTACGTAAATACAAGGGTATATGTTTAGTAACGAAATGGGATGTGGCTATGGTGCTTGTATTTGCATATCAAAACCAAATTTTCATAGTTGTACAATATTTAGCAATGGTATTCTTATCGTTCAAATGAATAAGCTAGAAGTATATTTCAACAAATCTATATATGCAGGCTTCAGAGTTT
This sequence comes from Vesta saturnalis, assembly GCA_036346205.1. NCBI lineage: Eukaryota > Metazoa > Arthropoda > Insecta > Coleoptera > Lampyridae > Vesta > Vesta saturnalis. The sequence goes on along the minus strand of JARFJB010002107.1, from coordinate 586,016 downwards.
TAGACGTTTCAAAACCTTTTTATACAATTTTCATTGTGGTTACACGCCATATAAATTTCCTAATAATGATAAGCTCTTGTACGTGGATGCAGATAGTCTCATATACGCCTTTTCAGTTCCTGATATCTACGAATGCACTAAAGAAGACATTAATAAATTTCATACATCTGATTGTAGTCCTGACAATATCTTTGGAATTACATTAGCAAATAAAAAAGTCCCCAGCTTAATGAAAGACGAAAATCATTGTAAAATTATGTTAGAATTTGCAGGACTTAGAGCAAACATGTATTCTTACACTGTTGATCAAAAAGTTGTAAAAAAACCTACCCAAGCAAGTGTCAAACAAATCACGATAAATGATTATAAACATGTTTTGTTTGATGATAACGTAACAAGGCGAGGCGATATCACCATTTGATAAGGTCAAAGGAGCATGATATGTTTACAATCAAACAGAATAAAGTATTACTTAAACGATTAGTAAAGTTTAATTTTACTGATTTAGACCTTGGTGCTATAACTTTACATAGAATTTTCTCTTTTGTTTCAGAAAACAATTTATTATGTGTAGTCTTGGAAACGACGGTATAGTACTGATCAAATGTAACGAAAGTACCTGAAGCGTTCTTTGATGGGAAAGTCCTCCCCTGAAAGCTATTTATTTGTACCGAACAAATTACAACGTATTGTTATTCCGAATGAGTGTTTTAACTGTGTGCTATAAACTCAAAGTGTGCAAATGAAGTTATTATTAAGACATTATTTGATAGAAAAGTTAACCTAGACAATACCATTTTATACAATTTTGTGCCGATAAAGATTACAATTCAGAAACTATTAATGAATTAGACAGGATCTTAGACGATTTACATGGTGACATACCGCTTAAAATGTTCGTATACATGTTAGCTTACAAAATATTAGTTTTGCTGATAGCATCTATTATAACTGAATGTATTGAGCAAACAGTATATTACACTAAGTACAAGTGCCTCGATATTTTGATTGAAATATTATTAGAACAAAACATCACATAAGTTTCAACCGTAGGAAAATGATGAGCACCACAAAATTTTCTACTGCATATTAGAGAACATCGATAAAGGTGAAACAAATTCCCGCTTGGGATGGACATGTGGACCAGATTCGGGAGTACGGCCATCCAGTAATTTAACTGATTATGGATATACCTTAGGTTTACTATACAAGATGATCAAATCTTAGAAAAAAGTTGTAATATTTAAAATAAATTACAATCATATTTTTTAAGTGTTTTATTTCATCTAAAAGCTACACTCATGATCTTTCATCCAATCCCCACCATTTTACAAATAACTTATTATTCTTGGAGCGCAGCACTTTTTCCTCCAGGTACACATCGGGACACTTTGTTTTCTGTAATTCGTGTTCATTAAAGCCTCCCAGTACAGGTTTTCCTTTCATGTCTTCCAGCATGTATGTGGTGGGGTTAATAATGTAAACTTTCGTAATCTTAAATAGTTCACTTGACCAATTGGGTGTGTATCCTTTGGCGAAAATTTTTTAAATTTACTGTTTCGTACTGTTACTCACACAATATCGACTCCTATCGAATGTTTTTATGTGAGTGTCAGCCTCGAGCTTTGTATGATTGCCAACACCTTTGGGCTTTATTCCGCTAGTTCTATGCTTACAATTGTTGTAAACCATCGTTACGCTATCAATTGTATCAATACACTTGTATTTACCTTGTAGGCTGAACGACTTATATTGAACACAATTAATGGTTCTGATAACATGTTCCACAGTTGCAGCCTTCTTTGTTCTATAGATTGAGTCATGATTGACTCCATTACGCTGCATAGCTGCATAGTTCTGTCTGCAAATTTGTGAGTTTCCTGCCTTTTTTGAAGATTGGTTGGATGACCTTGGTAACTTCTTAACCTGTTTTGATTTTTAATCCTTCAGTCCACTGGTATTTAGGGAAACAGTCCATGACAACTAATATATACTTACAGCCCTTATTTTGTTTGGCTTGTGTTAAATTCAGCCAAATCTGCTTGCAAAGGTCATCAAAACCTTTAATTATTAGTAAAATCGATCTCAAGTGTATTGTCCTTTGCCCTAAAGATAAACTTTTCTGTGGGTATTTTAGATTTCAGATAATCACTAATTTCATCCAACCGATATGCACCGTGTGAAATATTAATCACTCGCAAGTAAGATGGATGTGTTCTAAAATAAAATTTATCGTTGCCTGTACACATGTTTCTAATGCTGTTGCAACCGTACAATCCAACCAATCTGATATCGTATTTCTTCCCTAAATCTATTCTATCGGTGGATAGAAGTTGTGTGTAGCCGTGTTACCAACATTTTTTAAACCGGATATCCACAAATAATAATAGCAGTATAGCTATAGGGGTGCTAACGCACTTTTGTCACTAGATAGCTAACTAGATTTGAAACAGTCACTAGAAAGACACTAGATTGGTTTTTCAAGGTCAAGGTCGCTCGCGCCTCACTTCTGACGCACTTTCACCACTAGAAAAGTAACTAGATTTAAAAAAAGCCACTATATTGGCTTTCAAGGTCAAGGTCGCTCACGCCCCACTTCTGACGCACTTTCACCACTAGAAAAGTAACTACATTTGAAAAAAGCTACTATATTGGCTTTCAAGGTCAAGGTCGATCACATTACCTGCATATTCTTCAAGGTCATCCGTTGACGTACGCGCTCTCCGCTTTAAGGTCACACGTCTCATGCATCGAAGTATATTCCTTAAGTTCAAAGTCATTTAAGTAACTAGATTTGAAAGAAGTCACTAGAAAAGTTACTAGATTGGTTTTCCTAGGTAATTGAAGGTCTCGTACAGATTGTCCACGTCGAAGGTTTTAAGGTGATCACATTGTCTGTGTATTCTTCAAGATAATCGTACATTTTCCCGAAATCAGAGTGTATTGTTCAAGGTCACGTATAGGTAGGCGGATCCTAACTAACCGTGTACGTACGCGCTCCCCGCTTCAAAGTTTATTCAACGTCACCAAGCAATTCTTGGAATTTGGCCGAGTCAGGGTCTGGTGTTAATTCTTAGAAATCAATGGTCACCTGCACGGGTATCCGGATCTTATTCGATCATATCCGATCTTACCCGATCATATCCGATTTTACCCGCTCTTACCCAATCATATCTTATTTTACCCGTTCTTATCCGACCGTATCCGATCTTACCAGGCCTTACCCGATCTTATCCGATCTTACCCGATCTTATCCGATTTTATCCGATCTTGTCCAACCTTATCAGATCATACCCGATCATATCCGATCTTATCCGATCTTGTGCTATCATACCCTATCCGATCCGGTCGTATTCGATCTTATCCGATCTTACCGGATCATATCTGGTCATATCCGATCTTATCCGATTTTATCCGATCTTATCCGATCTTAACCGATGTTTTCCGATCTTATCTAATCTCATGCGAACATATCCGACCATATCCGATCATATCCGATCATATCCGATCTTATCCGATTTTATCCGATCTTATCCGATCCAACCCGATTTTACCCGATTATATCCGATCATATCCGATTATACCCGATCTTACCCGAGATTACCCGACCTTACCCGACCTTACCCGATCTTACCCGATCTTAGCGTTGTTTACACAAAAAAATATATGTATTCCAATGATATAGAATTAAAATTGTATGCCTTAATTTATTAATATTTGTAAAACATTATAGGAAATGATTGAAAATGGGAAAAATGGTTAACGCTCCTATAATTACTATTGAATTATTCATAGTTATTAAGCCCCTCGGGAGTCAAAGACGCTACACAGAGGTTTGAGGTAAATAGTTCGTAGCACGTGTAGGTTTACCGCCAAGTGACGGCTTTTCAGAGGAATTTCCCTAGGCTTATGTATTAGCTAGGCCTCCAGTATTGATAGATTCCCTAGGAAACGTTTCGGTATCAAATGTTACTATGAACCTCTTCAACCGATGTAATGTTGTTTCATTAAATTGTAATAAGCGAGATAATAATTGATCTACCAGTGCAATTAAATTCAAAAAATTAAAACATACGTTTCAGATAAATAGTATTCCTCAAGTTAATCCCAATGGCTTGCGCCACTGCTTTTTATATAACCGCACCGACTAATTGCCAGAACAAAAATTGTTTAAGCGTATACGTAACTAAGTTTGTTAACCTTGGCAAAAAATTGTGAGCAACTGCAAGTGATCTATAAGAATGAAACACCTGTATAAAGTAATGTAGCATAATCTATAAGTAAGAAGTCTACATTGTAACGCATGCGTCTAGACTTGCATACTTGATTTATTTTGAAATTAAGTGATTAATAAGGAAACAACATTGTTTCTCCCTCATCAACAGACAGAATTTATCGCACTTAGTACTTCCGTTTGTGTTGGTTACCCGATTTATTTCTGAAAGTCTCCATTAAACTATAATTTTTGATCTTGAATGCGGTTTATGTGTATATAAGTAGATAGAGAACAGTTTAGGCTCAGTCGATTCATTGCAATCGTGACGACCAATTGCAAACCGAAAGTTTTTTGAAGATCAATTAAAAGTTCACATTATCACCAGTGTGTGCGTCATATTTTTACAGTTGAAAGTGAATCCATACATTGCAAGTCTTATTGCAAACCTAAAGTGTTGTGGAGAGCGATTAGATATTATTATGTAATCTCCAGTGTGTGCTTCATATTTTGTTGGATACAGTTGAAAGTGAATATGAGTAGGGTTATGCCAATTAGTAGTGGTATAGTTAATTTAACAAGACAGGTTAGTCCATTGTTAAAAACAAAAAATGAATTTATTAAGGACATCCGTATAGTTAACACTAGTATTAGGATGTTGCAAGATGTAATTCAAAATAAAATTTATACAGAGGAAAATTAAAGTCTGTTTAAGCTAGAAAGCAATTTATGATTGTTAAAGGGTTATCTCGTAAGACTGAAACGGTTAAAGAACGCTTCAGAAAAGACGGGTAGTGGGATTGTCAATAAAAAGGTATACATAAATTACGTTAGTACTCCCTAGCCATGTCTTAATGACAGATTACTTTCGGAATTATAGTTAATATACCGAACGTCAAGGACCCTTTAATTTTTTTACAAAATGCGTAAAATAGTTTTGTAAGTAAGGTTAACTTAATGTTAAGGCAATACATGCTAAAGGTGAATGTCCTTTTAGTCTGCAATTTCATGCAACATCACAATCATATTTTTGAATTGAAGACTTTTGCCACCAAAAATTACGTCATTGATATTTCATCCAATTTACGTGTGTGGTACAATGAAAACGTGTATTATAAGTTAAAAAAAAATTAGAGGAGATTACTAAGAGGGATTCCGGTTGGGAATTGTATTAAGTTTTACATTTAAAAGTGAATATTAATAGCTATGTTCCATTTATAGGTAGCCTTTCAACCTACGTCAAAGTTTTTCACTTCATAGCACTAAAACGTGCGGTTCCATGAATGTTTTGAATTTTGATTCAATTCACGTTCCCATTAAACTAGATGACGTGAAAAAATTTGAAAAATTAAGCAACGTATCAATTAATTTATATTGCATTCAGGGAAAAACTATATTACGGTTTGTATTAAGTGAAAAACAAAATAGTGACAGGGAGCCTTTAAATCTTTAAGTAATTTTTGTTAATGATCACGTCACGGGTGCTGATGTTATTAATACAAAAAGTAATACTGAATATCATTTCACTCGGATTAAAAACATGTCAGCTTTCATGTTTAATTAACTATCGAATAACAAATGGAAGAAGTTTATCTGTTACCGATGCTTAAACCATTTTTCTTACGATCACCTTCTACAAAAACATACCATTCTCTATCATCAACTTAATCACTGACCTGATAGGCTGCCTACCAAAGCAGAAATGGATTTGCAGTTCAAAGATTTCGCATTCCAAGAAAAGGTACCATTTGTAGTTTATGCCGATTTAGAGAGTACTTTAGAAAAGGGTACAAATGGTATCGAAGGTAATACTTTATTTTACTCCAAACATACATCTTTCAGCATTGCTTACTATTTGAAGTGTTCATACAATGATTCTTTACCTCGATTTAGGCTTTATAGGGGATATGGTTTGTTAACGAGCTTCAAAGTTTTGCACATTGGACCACCAAAATTATTAATCAAATAATTCCTATGGACACTTTTTTAAGTCCCAGTCAGTTTCACCAATTTGAAAGCGCCACGATTTGACACATTTGTCGTAAACAATTTATTGATTATGGTCAAAAGTTAGAAACCATAATCATCTTACAAGTGCATTTCGGGGGGCAGCGCGTCAGGCATGTAACCTGAGCTACACAGGCTCCCACATTCCACCAATCGTGTTTCATAATTTATCTGGTTACGATTAAAATTTCATCATTAGAGGTTCCCAGTTCAATTTCACTGCTGCCCACAAACAAAAAAGATATATCTCTTTTGCGAAAGTAGTAGAAGGCACTAAAATTAAGTTCAGATTTGTTGACTTTCAGATTTATGGGCAGTAGTATTGAAAAGTTATCAGACTACTTGGAAAATAGTAAAAAAAATGATCACCCGCGCTAATTGTAACACTGATAAGGAATTTTCTCTAGTAGTTCGCAAATGCGTGTTTCATTATTAGTATATTGATACTTGGGAGAAATTAAGCGAGACCGTGCTCTCCCACAAGGAAGCATTTTTCAGTAATCTTAATGATGAGGTAATCAATGATGCAAGTTTTGCACATGGGGTTAACGTTTGGAACAGAATTAATATTAAATCACTAGGGGAATACACGGATTTGTATCTAAAAACAAACGTTCTACTTTTAGCAGATATTTTTGAGAACCTTCAGCAAACTTGTTTAAGTACTACTTATAAACTGGATGCCGTGGACTATTATACAACCCCCGGTTTAGTATTCGATGCTAAGCTTAAAATTACACATGTAAAGTTAGAACTATTTACAGACATTGATATGCTAATGTTTATTGAAAGAGAAATTAGAGGTGGTGAAGCCAAATGTTCAAACCGGTGTGCTAAAGCTAACACTAAGTACACGGGGGGAAAATGTGATCCCACTTTCGAATGTGTGTATTTAGTGTACTACGACTTAAATAATTTATATGGAACCGCCATGTCAGAATTTGGACTTCCGTTAGTAAATAAAAAAAATCCCCGCCTTAATGAAAGACGAAAATCATGGCAAAATTATGTTGGACTTCGTACAGAAATGTTATAACAAATAAAAAATTTGGTGTTGTTATATTTTAAAAGGTAAATTGTACCACGGTCTAGCTCAGTGAGGTACAAACTTATAAAACTAACTGTATTTGAGAACTCATTCATCAGGTGTGAGGAAAGAAGAGATTTTTCCATAGATGTAATCAGTATTAGCATTTGTTTTATTGGGCACCACTAAATTTCTAGGTTTAATAATTAAAATACAACAAAAATTAAGAAAGGTATCTCAAAGCATAATAGGCAATCTAAATAAGCACTAAATAACTGTATTAATGTGTATGTTTAATAAATCAAAATGTCTGATTAGCATCAGCATAAAATAACTAAAACGATATTTATCGTGAAGCCTTACGCTCTTAAAATTGGTAAATTAAACACAGTACATAAGCCTATAATCTAGGTTTACGTAAAATTCAAAATGCAATTTGATCAACATGTATTCATTAATGAAACGTGTATTGACCTATGTCAAAAAATTACAGTTGTGATAGGTTATGAGCTCAAATGTTTTTTTATCTTAGAAGCAGGACTGAGCTGTTCCTTTTTTTAACCGTATCAAAATAACACTAACTGATTTATTATTTAGTTAAACTGCAGTAAAAGGATAACTACGTACTTGTACAAAATATATACCTTAATATTTCCTTAAACGAACTGTAGCTTGAGATCTTTCATTTCCAAATCCAAGATAAACATACGATAATGTAAAGGTAACTTCCATTTGTATTTAACGTACTAGTAAACGAAACATAAACGTATGGGAAGGCACTATAACATTCATGCCTTCACCATAAAAATAGACGAATGGTAGCATATGGTAACATAGATAATTGGCACAAAATGTTGACCCTACAATAATGGAAAGGTATAAACAACTAACGCAGATTACAACGACGAAAGCTATTGATATAACGACGAACGCATGATATGTATAACAGCATATGTGGTTTATGGAAAACAAAGATATCTTCATTTATGTTCATAAAGATGACATTGCATTATCTCGCTATTTTAACAAAGTAAAGTTTGTGACGTCATACCTAGCTTCCCAACGATAAGTAAATTTTCCAAAATAAAAAGTTTTTCATAAGATAAGCGGTTTCCTTGTCCCTACCTTTGCTCCTACCTTTGTTCCATGTTAAATATAATATATAGAAAATGTAATTAGACGCCTTCACATACCCTACAAAAGGGGAGCAAAACTTGAAAAAGATAACGTCTGAACTGCACGGCATAATAAACGGAAATGTGTAAGCGTGTTCAATTCGCGTTGCGCATAGAACAAAAAACGATATCTAAAATACACACAGGGACGTTCGTAGATATGTAGACTGAAGAGAAAATATTGAGATATAAAATATTTAATTATTAAACGAAAAAAGAAACGCTTAAAGATACTAATGTAATGTAAATATATTTAGCAATAATAATGCAAATTTTGAAACTTAATTCAAGGTAACGATAGACAAGAATTGGCACGTTACAATGTATTCTTAGACGGTTGATGACAAGGTTGTAAAACAGATAACGATAAATGATTATAAACAGGTTTTGTTTGATGGTAACGTAATAAGGCAATATCAACATCTGATACGATCAAAGAAGCATGATGTGTCTACCATTAAACAAAATAAAGTAATACTTAATCCCTATGATAAACGCTTAGTCAATTTTGATTTTACTAATACTAGACCTTGGAGGTATAACTTTTAGTAATTTCTCTGTTTCAGAAAAGAATTCATTACGAGTTTTAAAAACGAGTTGCAGGTACAGAATTGATCAAATCTACAGAGGGTAGGGATGTCCTCCCTGAAAGCTATTTATTTACATCGAATATCTCGCATTATATTATTATTATCTATGAGTGCTTTAAGTGTGTGCTATAAACTCAAAGTGTGCAAATGAAGTTATTAAGACATTATTTTGTAGCAAACTTTTTATGCTATGTTGAAATTTGCAGTAATGTAAGCAACTTCGTTCATTTTCGTGTCATGTAAATTGCATACCATATTGGCTGAAAATATGCATTAAATTTATTTTCGTACTGTTTGCACTTACGGTTCGGGCAGGTCATGCGCAATAATTTCATTAGCATCGTTTTGGTAGATGATTAAAAGCGAGAAGAGCATCCATTTTGTTCTCTTAAATATTTTGTTGAAACGTGCTGTATAGTTTTTATAGTAAAAGCTATTTGAACCTATTTTACATTGTTTGACATGTTTGCCTTTTTAGGCACTTTAATTTTTACGGTAACTTTTCCTTTTTACGTATTTTCATTGTACAACTAAGTTTGACGTTAATTGTACGTTATATATGTTTCAATTGACCGAGTATGACGTAGTAAAAGTTTGTTGCTATTCAGAAGAATTATAAACAAATAGTACCTTAACCCGTTTAAATAAACCAAGTTTGGCTACTTTCAAAATCCTGTTATATTTCCATTTAAAGAATTATTGTGCGACCAAATTTGAAAGCGTGTATTCAGCAGTGTTTAGTTATTAGTAACATTATAACAGTGACATTAATTTATAATTAATTCTTTAATTTAATCCAGATTTACTAACATTAGTATATATATATATATATATATATATATATATATATATATATATATATATATATATATATATATTACATTTATTTACAAGCTGAGGCTACATCAATGCTGGAAAGCGAACGTATCTAATCACAATTAGTTTTAAATTAATACTCAACCAAATCTGCTTGCCAAAGGTCATCAAAACCTTTAATTATTGTTCGCCTTCGTTTAAAATTTTTTCTTGCGGGTTTATGCCATTCGTTGACAAGTTGTAATTTGGACATGGCACTAATTTATATAAAATTTCTTTAAGTTGATCTAAGTTTAGCTCCAACACTTGATAAGCCTTATAGTTGCTTTCTTTAAAAGCTTTATGAAATGCTTCTAGAAAAAAATTAATGTATTGTTTACTTATAGCATTACCATCTTCTTCGGCGTGCGCCAAATCTGTTAAACGGTTTATATCCAAATCCCACCTTGTCGATAACTGGTACTGCTTAGTGATGACATCTTAAGGATCTATATGATTGGCAACATTTCTGAGCATCTTTTTCTCGATATCGAATTTATTATCGCCACTCAGTTTAAACCGAGGGATTAATTTCTTGAATTGATCCTGGGCATGTGAACGTCCAAATTTATTAAGGGGCATTTTAGTTATGATATGTCGTCATCAATACATTCTCATTTATACTATTTAGAAAACGATTGGTTGATTTCTCAATGTATCCATCCTCATATAGTTCTTCTATAAATGATATTGTCATTTACGACACCTGTGTTTCCCGTCAATTTTTATGCCCACGATACTCCCAGATCATGAATTAGCTCATATACATCATTCTACTGTTTGTATTCAATCAGCCTGTTTGTTAATTCCTTAAAAAACATAGCTCCACCTCCCTTAGTTGTGGGCGACAACGATAGCAAAGGTTTGATTATATGTGTATACTTTTTGATGCGGCTCCCTCGAATCGGTCCACTTACATCATAATCTCGCCTTGCAATATTGGTAGCTTCTAAAATACCTTTGTAATTCTTTCCATTATTTGAATTTACTAGATTTAAATCGGGTTCATTCATAATAAGCCGGCGTCCTTTTATACGTGACCGCTTTAATAATCATATCGTTTCCTTTAATTGTAACGGGAGTATACCAATAGTCCATTTGTCTGTTTTTATCATAGTGGAGACTCCATAAGTGTGATCAACAGCACCTTCAAGATCTGTCATAATACGTTCAACGTATATACGAGGTAATTCGTGGTACTGTTCGAGAAATTCTTCTGAGATGGGTTCATTACGGGAATCATCTGCGATATTGAGAGGTTTTTGTTCCTCAGTATTAATGTCTCCCACCATAGATGTATCTAGGAAAGATGATGTACGAAGACCTGGAGGGGGATTTCTTTGAGAAAACGGAACCTGAGCTGGTAGCTAGAGGGTAAAGTGAATCCTGGAAAACATTTTAGGCTAGCAGACTAGTGGGCGTAGTAGCATGCTTTCTTCGAGATATGAACAGGAGTGGGTTATTAGGTTTAACGCCAATGGACTCCATTTTTAGGTGTTTTTTTTTATTACGATCGATTTTATTATATTAGAGGCCTATACGTACTTTAAAATGTTCTTTCATTATCAATGCGGGCAATTTTAATTGTTATATTTCTGCTGTATTATTTTACGAGCCTGAATAATTTTTCGCTTCAATGTCATCTCCTTATTATCCATTGTTGTTAATACCTAAACGGATGAGTAACTACTACGCCACTCAAAACAGTTTAAGGTATTATATAGTGTGTAGCAAAACAAGTTTACCGAAAAGGTGTCGGTTTACCCTGAACCGATAGCTGTTTACACTAAATAGGTAGCTGTTAATACCTAAACGGAGCAGTTAATGTATTACATATTCATCAAACCTTTTCCTCTGGCGACCATTATTAACTTCGACGTCCTTGTTTATGACCGTGAAATCGAACGAATCTACGCAACACTTTGAATAAATATCCCGAAACAACTTCATGCTTATGGTGAAACTTATATGATCTTCATACACGTGTTTTGGGTTTAATTCAACTCGCTCCAAATAATACAATTAGATTTGCATTATCACGAATTAATCAAATAGAAACAGTCAATATCATTATGTCTACCCATAGAAAATAAAATCGAAGATAAAAATAGAGCTTGATTTTGCACGATTAGGCTCAATCACATCTCGATTATCACTGAAGGTAAAGTAACCTACATTCTTCACCGGAAGTAAGATTTCCTGTAAAAATTTGTAATTGTCCTAATTCAATGACTTAGAGTATACGTATACATGTTTAAATTTAAAACCATTTTTTCTCTGTAAGCAGACTGATCATTGTGTTCATTTTACCGCAATTGGAGGGGCCGCCTATAATTCCACGTACACTATTAGGAAATAAATCGCTATGTTACGGAGTACTAGACTTTTCCTCATCAGAGTCATGATTTTGATTTTGAAGTTTTTGTTTCTGACCAACTACTTTCATCTTTGATGAGTGTAATAAAACTAAATGAATAATTACAACGTTTTTATGTATATACTCGTCATACAGAGTGTATATTATAATTTTTTCACTTCTCCGCTAAGTGGGTTGTACTGACAATAGCGTCATGGAGAATATATCCCATTATCGGAAGGTGTTAGAAATTCAATTTCCAATTTGATAAGTACCGGTGAGTTTTTTATGGATTCATTTTGCTTAGAGCAGTCCATTACAAATACTCAACATTATTTGAATTCGGAAGGGTTGCCTCGTTTTCATCATAGTAGTCACATCGGAATTTAAAAAAAATGTGATGGGCGGGTATGTATTGGTTAGCAGTGAAGCTATAATGCGTTCCTTCATATGGATAATACTCAGAATTCAGATAAAATTTAAGATTTCTGGTGATTAAAATTTCCTGCCCTTGCCGACTTTGTGTACCTTTTACCTTGTTGGAATACCATAATTATCTAACGTTGTTTTTCCAGTTGTGTTGACGTATGTATGTTGACGAAATGGATCAGTAATAATAGGATTCTTATTTATTCCTTCAAACAAGTTAAGTTTTGTGGCATCCCTAGGTGTTAAGTGCGGCACTTTCCATTGAATTTTATTTAAGATTATTTCCGCATCAACGTCACCATAGTAGCAGTTTGTATCGCTTCTGGATCGAATTAAAATCAACCCTTGACTCACATTCACGATCACTTGACAATCCTCTATTATTCCAAATATGTGGTTCAATATACTGTAAATGATTTTTCTCCATTTTGCTTATCGAATTATACTTGTAATGGTTCCTCATTCTTTGGTGACCACCCCAAATGGTCTAGTGCATTGCTCTTGCTTCCCGTATAAGAAATATATACCTTCAGTGTGGATGTTATGCCCGGATTTCGGCAAACGTCCACTCTTTGACCGTCTAACTCATAACGAATTTCTTCGAAAAGAAAGTTGGGGAAATTATTGGTTAAGTTACATAATTTTCTTTCATCTTCCTTTTTCAGCACAAGCTTACCTTCTAGTGTATAGAAAACTATCGTAGATAGAAGTAATTAGATCTTGCCTTTGAATTAAGGTGCGTATTTTTTCGGAAAGTCCATATTTAGAAGACCTATATGCAAGATAAGTGTGAATATCTGATTAATTATAGTATTATCAAAATGTACGTTTTGAAAGAAGTTTATGGTTGGCCCATTGTCGCTGACAACTTTTAAACCAATCGTCGTTAAAAATTATTTCTCCGCAGATGATAGGGATGATGTCTTTTATATGAATATTTATATGATTAATTCTCAGACCCATGTAACTTTAGTTCTAGGCGCACTGTTAATGGATCACTTTCACCAAAATCTATTAATTCGCCCTTTTGATTAGTCAAATTGATTGTTATGTTACTAATTATGTCGGTGTTTACTTCTAAATAGTGAGTACTGCTGGGAGTTTTATCTTGACGATAACCTGGTGGGACTGAAACGTCAATTTCATGTTGTACTTTTTCAGATTTCGCGTTTCGATAAGATACCTTTATAATGTTGCACTGTACCTGTAGATTAGTGCATTTCATTATTTGGATGTCTAACGCTGACGTATGTAAAATATTTGGTACTATTATTTTAGACTCAAACTATGGCATGCGAACAATGCTATCTTCTTTAGTAAAATCGATCTCAAATCAACTGTTTATCTCACATTTAAGTGTATTGTTTGCTATAACGCTAAACTTTTCTATAGGTATTTTACACTTTAGATAATCGCTAACCTTATCTAATGCGTATGCACCGTGTGGAATATTAATCAATCGCAAATGAGATGGATTTGTTCTAGAATAAGATCTACCGCTGCCTGCATAAATGATTCTAATGCTGTTGCAGCCATAAAATCCAACCAATCCAATAACGTACCTCTCCCCTAAATCTAGCTCTATCTGTGGATAGAAGTTGTAGTTACCTGTATTACCAAGACCTTTTAAAATGAATTTTATAGTGATAACTGAGAAAATTTGACGTTGTATCCATTATTTATATAAAAATTGTAGGCATGTGTCCGAAAATAATAGTATTAAATTCTTGATCTTGGTTGTAATTGTAATAAATTTTACATCCCCGAAAGTAGTTAATCACTCGAACGGTGATCGAAGATTACCGAAACCATCGTAATTCCATACCTTTTTATCTCGATTTTTGTAGCAAACCCTATGCATACCTGGCCCGCTTTGACCATCTAAGTTAATAATTCCATATTCATTATGGTAGTTTAGACATGCTATCTCTCATTTTTGGTGTATTCCTTTAAATCTATATCCGTTAACGGTCATTCGGGTAATCTATTCTGTTTTTTGGAAACGGTTATATGTATAGCGCAACACTACCAGAATTGTATAGTTTTAGATAAAGTGCGCCGCAGCCTTTCTTATTTACGGAGCCTATAGCGATCAATTCCATCATGTGATTATGACGCAATTTCTCTTCTTGCAATTTTTGACATTTTTTGGATCATTGGCTGCTTTAGCAATTCCCGATGTGCCGCCAGCTAACGCACGGATTGCCGATAAGCCTGCAAATAACGAAATAAGAAATGGTAAAACCCTCCTTGTTTAGGTAAGTGGACTACTCTAGGAACTTTACTGTTTTTCTTGCCTCACAAACTTTTTAGTACACGTTTTGCCGTTGGAAGCACCGAGTTTATTGTGTGTGTGAAATTTCCATTAGCTTTAATTTTTTTAGCCTTGGTTTTGCGTAAATGCAATAAATTTCCACCACTCTTCTTCTTGGAATGACGTTTGCACGCCATTCTTAATTTTCTCTTTGCGTTAATGGTGGCAGTGACTGCTAAAGCCGCAGTTCATTCACCTAATGTTGCGTCTAATGATTTTAAGCGACCCCAAGCTTTTTCTTATAAAATTGGATCTGCTTTATGTTTACTTTCTAAATCACGGTTACCACTGTAACTGATGCCATGAAGTTTGCATTGAGCATCTCATTGATTAATGCCGGGGTCACCGCGTGCGAGTCGTTTCTCTAACTTTGTACCAGGACCATAATACTGGTAACCAGGTACACGCAATTCAACCGGAAGCTTATTGATTAGAGGATTCACTAAACCACCACCACCTGCACTCTTTTGCTTCTTACCTAACATTGTTTACCTAGATGGATACGGCAGGGTATTTATACCTAAATCAAGATCACAAAAAGTCATTAATATTTCTTTATTTAATAAATGCTGTACATTAGATAAGCGGGACGATAATAAAATATTTCCATTAAGGACAGAGTGTTATGTGAATTAATATCAGATTTAGCATTTACATCTTCAATGCTTGTATAAATGTCATCATCGTGGAATTCCTTCTCGCGAAAACGACGGTAATCGAATGAACTTTTCATAGAAACAAACCAGATTGTATGATGCAAGAAATTCCAATCTATAGTTTATTATATCCTTTAAATTCTATAGTTCCTCTACATTATGAGCATTGAATGTGCAAGAACAGCAGTTCTAGTTCTCAATCATAACATTTTTCAAAATTCTGTTATATCCTTTAGTCGATTCCCAATTGTAATAAATATCTAAATTGCTACATAGAGAATCATAATGTTGATCGTAGATTATATTTACTTTTTCTTTTACATCTGACCAATCAATTTTGTTTTCAATTTCTTGCGATCGGAAAAATTGTAATTTTACATATGGAATGCCATCTTAGAAGCTCATTCCATTCCTTCATATCTAACACAACATTGTTACTTCGACCACAGTTGCCACACCCCATACTCACTACTGGTGCAAGGTTTAAGTGTGTACTTTATCCAATTTCAATATATTTTGCATGAGGAGTATCGTTCGGTAGTTTATAATAAGCACAATCGATTAAGTAATCATTAGCTGCTTGTTTATACATTTTGTCCTTATGTTGAGATGATGATCATTCAGTGTTAGAAGAAGAATAACCTTCACCTTGTTCATTTTTATTTTTTCAACCATCACTATTTGAACATCACCAACATCTGTAACTATGTGGGGTATCCTTATATAACGTTGAACTTCGAAATTTGGATCGTTCTAGAAATGATTTTATCGTTGCTTGCATTATAACGACGTTACTTGCTCGCAATTACACTACGAGTAAACACTATTTAAGAAATTAAGCGTACTTTACGGGGTTGTTGCACCAGTACAAATAAAATGTTATGTTTGTCGTTTCGGCTGCTCCCAAATTACTTATGAACATAGCCTACACGTTTAGCAACGTTTTAAAATCTTTAATGCGAGAGTTTCTTCTTTGAACTACTCATAAAAGCGCTCAGGCAATGCACATTTAAAATCATTCATTTCCATCACTATACGTACACCGTATTTAGTATCAATTACAGCCACATTTACCTCTTTATACTATTTCGATACCTCGAGGTCACACATGTTTAATGGATTTACAATAGCTGTTTTGGTTTAACCCCTCTAACTCCATAAATGCTAACTGATTTATCTCAACATAACTCGCTGCGGTTTATATAAGCTGAAATTTTTTAGATTTCTAAGTTTTCATGATTTTAGGTCTGACCTTGAAGGAATTGGCATTTCTATTTTTGACATTTCGACTTTGAAATAATTGTAACGTAATGACCTTGACATTTCTATTTTTTGTTGACGACCTTGTAATTTCTATTTTTAAATGTTGACCTTTAAGCAGGAAGCGTGTACGTGTACATTGGATTAACTAACATGACCTTGAATAGGGAAACGCGTGCACGGTGGATTAGAATCGACTCTCATAGTCTTTGACCTTAAATATTCTATATTTCTAAGAATTGGGGACCTTTAAATTCTTACCTTGAAGCGGGGAGCGCATATGTGCACGGCGTATTAACTGAATTGACCTTGAAAATTCGTATACTATGGTTTAGTGTCGGCCCTATATCACTACTACAATATATACCGAAGGTCCTGTAGGAGTTGGACAAAGTTTTTACCAGTACTGGTAAGTGATGTGAATTGATCGTAGCGCCTATAAGGCACTTTCGATCGATATAAGGGGCTATGGGTACATAAACGTGGTAGTCTGTTATGGAAGTGCCGAGATGAGCGAAAAATGTGGACTCTCTGTTGGCGACTCGAAAAAGAGGTAACTGTAATAAGGTCCATGACAGCCTGATTCCGTTGCTATTGCTTGTGGACACACCATATTACGTGTGCGTGCATCCAGGTCACCTGACATTACTGAGTTTAGTTTCAGTGAGGATATATGTATGTTGTGTGGGTGTGTGAAGGTTTTTGGGTATGGGGAGTATCCCGTGGACGCGTTAATGCCCATAGTATTAATCGTACTTGAGATGATATCTGTAATGATGGAGATTAACGATTCGGAGAGAAATTTACGGCTGTCACTGTACGGACACATGTTACGGAGGCATATGTGCGACAATGAAAGATGGTACGGGATGTTGACTCAATGATCCGGCTGAACTTGTCTCGTTGGTCAGGAAAGGTATGTAAGGGTGTGAACTTCAGTGCCTGTAAAAGTGTTTTATTGCGAAAGGTTGTGTCTGGTCTCCATGTAAGTGTAATGACCCTTATATCGGATGCTGGAGATGAGAGGTTGGGGGTCGACGGATGCCATCTTCAACGAGCAACTGAGTGTTGTCCGCCATTTTCGGCACTGCAACTAGTAGTTTTTCGGTGGGCTCCCACACAGGTGTTACACCACGGTTGAGAGGCGGATTTACAGGAAGTGTATCCGTGACTTTCGTCACAGGGAAAACGGATGGAGCGGGTGGGACATGCCGCAGGAGTGTAGGTAGAGCAATACTTGGGGGGCAGTGGTGATATTAGGGAAGGTCCGCATTGGCTGTACCCGATCTTTGCAAGCTCAAGGGATGTGGGTAAGGTGATTCAGATGTCGAACCGAAAGCAGTGATTCAAATGAGGATCCTTTGGGTGAGGATATCTTTACCTGCATGAAGAATCACTCAGTAAATAAGGGAAGGTCTCGAATTGGTGGTGATAGGACGAGGACCGGAGAGCTGTGAAATGATGATAGTAGGTTTGCAAATAGTGTGGTTTAACGTCAAGTTCGCCCATGGAAGGTTCAAGGATTTAAGGTAGTTGAAAAGGGTTTTTCAAGAGGTAATGGATTTTGGGATACTGCGGATGCAATACTTCGACGATTTGGGTAAACGGGTTGTATTAGGTAGAGCGGGTGTAGTGGTCTAAGTAACATGGGGGGTATTTTGTGTTTTTGTGGGTTTGTGAGTGGGCTTTACTTAAGTGTTCGATAGTATGGAAATGTAGGAGTATGTGGAGGTGGTTGAAATGAGTGAACAATTGGATTGAGATCGGATGCGTGCAGAGAGTGATGAGGTAAGGTTATTGACGTAAAAGGATGTGCGTGCTCGGGCGGCTCGGTGGTTGCAGAGCGCTGTGACGACCGTGCTTAATTATCAATGTTTGTGTTTGTTTACGGAGTCGGAAAGGGTAGTAAAAAGGCTTGGAAATCAGTGACCTAGTAGAAAAGTAGGAAAACAAATGTTTAAATAAATTGCATGCAAAATTAATAAATTAAACTGTATCTGATGTCTCGTCGATCTTCTTTACTGTTGGCGGTTGCGGTGTCCCGAATGCGGTCTACTGCAGTGTATCGATATCCAACTTTCTTGTCTAGTATGGAATTCTAACCGCTCACTTGATGCCGTAGCAGTGAAAAATCGTTTCCTTCGTAAGCGGCCGAAGTGTCCGTTGTAGTTCGGTTACTACAAACTGTTTTGTATCAAACTGTTCTTCGAGTTCTTTTTATTTGTACCTATCTATTATGTTTAATTTAAGTGCTGGCACACGGCAGCTCTCCCTCTCTTGTATCGAAAATTAGAATGATAGGGAAAATGCTAAGCGGGTGTATCGTAGTTTTCAGAGGAGACTTGACATCCTAACAGACTGTCAATTTGTGACTGAGCAGCATTAATATTAGATCCGATACCACGGATGTTACAATAATGGTTCAGAAAGTGAGTACCTTTGATGACCGAGGCTGCTTGGAACCTGCCTTCCCGGACATCTGAACGGGGTAGGAGTTTATGTCCAACATTTTTTGCCTTAGAAACCACATCCATCTTTTTTTTTCAATTTTAAATCTTCAGCCCGATAGGAACACGGTGAGGGCTATATGAATAATAAGATGAAAATCAATTATGGATAAGGAATGGGTGACTGGTAGTTCATTCACTTAATGGATGCTTGTTGTTTGTTATGTTATAAGCAATTTTCTAAATGTACTATAAATAAATCGTTGTCACTTTTTAAGCTTAGTTCTTGTTATAAATAACGGTTATTTAGCCTTTCCGTATGCGGTGTTAATATATTTATATTTCATTTTTGGATTAACACTACTGAATAGAACAACAATCTAAACTTATATTTTTTATCGTAATAGTGATTGCACAAAAAAAATGGATCAATTGAGCACCAATTCAGATTTTTTTTAGAAATTTGTAAAGTAAAAGGTAATAAAAATTATTATTAATTTTATTAAATATATAAATAAAAAGTTTACCTCGAGTAGGATATAAATCTACGACTTGTACTTTGATAGAGTACCACGCTAACCATAGGCGCCATCGACATACAAGCCCCAGCGTAATAGTTCACTTATGTAAGCAATGTTACAACTATTTTACAAAAAATTTACCTTATGAACATTTTGAATAAACAGGCTAATTTTTATATAATAACTCATGTATAGTTTAAAGTTTTTATCTAACCCTGTCTTATCATTCATTTCTAGCAGAACAAAAAAAATTTATGAAATGCATGCATTAGTTGATTTATTTAATAATAATTTATAGCAAAATGGTAGATTTAATGGATGGCAGAAAAGCTGATTTTATGTTTGTAACACACTTAATACGTCTTTCGACCGGCTGTGTGTGACAAGGAAATGTTGGAACTTCTGGTGATTCTCCAGTTTGTATAAAACATTTGAGCTCTTCATCGGAATATTTAACTAGTGCTGGTGGATCGGTTATGTCATAATTTTGCCAGTTCACCATGGAAATAAAGTCTTCGGATTCAAAATTCGACGACGATAATTTGAAGACCCTTACAGTTGCATGTCGTTCTTTTTAACGCTTCTCACTTTTAAAATGCGGCGTAATGCAAGTTCTCTAATGTGCTGTCGTGGAACAGCCACGAGACAAAGAAGTACATTTTCTGGAAGCGCGAAATAAGCATTTCTTTGAATCGCCGCATCGACATTTTTTCTGTCATTCTCATTTAAATATCGGGATAAATTATATTTTTTTATGCGGAACCAAATATGTGCATTCACTTTTACCACACATTCCGCCAGTTTTTTCAGATTTTCGTTTGGCTGATTGGTGGCAATATATAGTCGTAATATTCTGTTGACAAAAGTAACCCAACTTTCCTGGATTTCTTTTTCCAGAGCATCACTTTTCCACTTATGACAGCTTGGCTGACCTCCAGTAGGTATTTCTGATTAGAACTAAGGTTTATTATGTCCACCAATGGTCGTTCAGAGTCAATTTTATCAAATGTCACTACCGGTAATGTCTCACAAGTCACAAGTAGAGTTCCAATTGGAACAGAAGAACTGTTTGGTCCAGTTGTTGTACCGTCTATGATATAAAACAAATGCCGAGAAGGAAGTTCATTGCCATGTAGCTGGCATATAAACCAGTGTAAGTTTCGGTTTAAATCTAACTCAATGAGTCTTAAAATTCCCCCATTTGTACCAGTATTCGTAACGGTTCCATCGCATACCTACCAGTTGGGATAAGTCTGCAAATGGTTTGAAGTAATATAACATACTTTTTGCGCAACTACTTGAATGTCCGGATTGTGGATTGACGTGGCCCATACATCTGGAAAATGGTCCCTCTAATAAGACAATATGTTCTTCTACCACAGTTGTTCGGTAATATTTCATACCAGGTCGTTTCATTTTTAAAGTTCCGTTTTTTCTACCGTCAAAATAAACTGCTGCAGGGCATCTTCGACTTTTCGATCTGTCTATTACGTTACTTTTTGCATTTCCTGAAATGATGCCAAAATCCATTAACACAGCAGAAGCAATTCTTGGTGCTGTACGATCAGAAACAGAAGTCCTATCACACTCTAAAGCTACTGTTGTTATATATTTTCTCATTTGTGTTGACCTCGCCCTGAAAAAGTAGACGGTTCATTTTGTATATTGCAGATAAAGTCTCTATGTAACAATTCTGTATTTTGTGCGGGAGCAACTTCTTCATTTTCTTGTTGGTTATCAAAACAACTCCTTCTGAATTACTTGCAGCAGCAGCTATTTGCAATTATGTGCGAGCTGTTTCTGAAGGTAATTTTCGATTAAGTTTTTTAAACATTTGTTGTGACGTTTTAATATCTACTTTTCCTATAGCCATTTGTCGAAGTGTCCTCTGATCCATAATAAAGACGTGTTCCAATTTTGGGATTTTCTTATCCTTACTACAACTACAGTTTAAAAAATGGTTGCATTTGTAGTAAGATATATCAAATAGAGTTTTTTTGCCTGCTTTACAAAACCATCTGATTTCAACTGAAAACAGTCTTTCTTGTGGGATGATTTTTTGATGTTCATATACTTTTTGTGACAGTCCTTTAACATTTTCACTATTATTGGCTCACTGAGGGTTGAAATTGAAGCCCGCTCCCATTGTTCTTGTATTTTTTGTATAAGAATCTGAGAGATATCAAAAAATGTTGCCACTTTAGAATTAATTTTCGGCATGAGATTGTCGCGAATATGTAAACAACACTTCATAATATCATACTATGTCGGTAAACCTCTATTGTCCAAATCATTGCCTTGTCCAAATATAGGACAGGCACTTTTATTTCGTGTTTTTACGTTACTTGCACTTGCCATTTTGTACTAAAGATAGAACGAAAATGTCTATCGTGTTACAATGACCAAACTTTCTCGCCGCACTACCATCTCCTACAACACTTTAAGTAGAACTGAGAAAATGTAGGAACTAAAACAATAAAGGAGGCGAATTTAGTCAAGATCATATTTAAACTGACCGTAGCAACACTTACAGCTATTATTCGACTAAAAACATTCGCTAATTTGCCCTGTACGGATTATTTGTTTATTCCATGATTACCATTAACTTTTCCGGAAAAGTAAGACTATTTGATATCGCGGCGGACCCTTAAGGCTACGGTAGTTCAATTTGATTTTTTTTAGGATTTAGATTCTGTAGGACGTCTTAAATTTTGACAATGTGAAGTAAACTTTCAAATAGGCAATGTAGTTTTCTAATAGTGAGGCAAAAATCATGTCACATGATTTTTTTTAGGTATCAAGCGGATCCTGAAGATGGTCGGAGATTACGAAAAGTAAAATTTTGACTTAACCTTTAATGTAACTGACACCTTTTGGGATATAATGCCCATGCGATTTAAGAAAAAAAAATTTTCGCTCCACCGTATTGTATACGAAGGCAATTATTTTATACAAATATTGATACTCGATACCAAGCAGGGAGCTTCACAGCTTTACAAAAAAATATTGGTAAATCCGTTTGATTTGACTACAACATGTGTCTGACATGAAGATTTATGTACTAGCCATAGTATGCTTTGTACTCTGGCAACACTTCTGGCGACCGCCGGCAATCATATTAACACATTTAAATAACACGGAATATGTGAAAAATTACATCTCTTTTAAATTGACATTGCGAAAAAATGTAGGAAAAACAATACGATGAGGCAAAAGCCTATAAAAGGGACAGGTGCAGTCTATCGCAGTATAGTGTTTTACAAAAGAAGTCTGATCTCACATTCAACATAATGTAAATGTCAATAAAAAAGCTTGTAAGGTAGCCTTTAAAGAAAAGTTAAGAGAAAGGAATTAAAAAAATGAAAAAAACATTGAGTGTTCAAGTAAATCTATAATCCACTAGTGACCCGAAGTAAAATTTAGCTCACTGCTTTAGCCCATACGTTACCTTATACTTTTAATATTTTAAAAGTTGTTTATACAGATTAATCATATTTTTAGAATAGTAACCGGAAAATGACAATTTCGTAATACTTTTATGAAAACCAAGGATATCACGGTTTTAATCATTTTTATATATGAATCACAAAGTTGACTGACTGACTGATCCACCCATCAACCCACAGTCAAAATCAGTTAGAGACAAAGTTTTCAGGTATGAAAGCCTACATGGTGGAGGTGCAAAAGAAGAAACGATTTAAAAAGATGCTCTCCTTAAGAGGGTGAAAGGAGTTAAAGGTCGATATCATTTACCTGGTTAATTCCATTAGGAGATTAAAATTTGGATGACAAGTTCTTTATTGAACAAGAGTGGATACCACAGGGCGGCTTTTAACATTTTCTGTAGTGGGGTTAAAGAGAAGTGGAGGGTAGTAGATATACTATGTCACTTCTGGGCGACTTTTTTACTTACATTAGGATATCTAAATTTGCCCTGCATCAGAGTCTTATAAAAATTACTAAATCAGTAGGTCATCGCATACATTCGCCATGCCCAAGTCCATGGTTTTTTAAGGTCATCGTACACATTGTCTGCATTAAAGCATATTCATCCAGGTCACTTTTGTTACTAGATTTGTCACCAGATTTGAAAAAGTCACCAGAAAAGTCACTAAATATCAAGGATGGTAACATTGCCTGCTTCAATATCATCGCAGGCCACGTGGTGGGAATGGTTGGTAACACTGTCTCTTCAAGGTCACCGATTCAAGGTCACGTGGCAGGAAAGGTTGGTAACCCTGCTGAGTCTCTTCAAGGTCCCCGATTCCAATGCTTATCTTCAAGGTCATGCTCGCACGTGCCCTTCAAGGTCACACGCTCCGTGCATCAAGGCCATTGAATTAACTAGATTTGAAAAAGTCACTAGAGAAGTTACTATATTGTTTTTCAAGGTCATTGAAGCAAATTTTCCACGTCAATTGTTTTTATGGTTATCCCACACATTACCTGCATCTATTCCTCAAGGTAGTTGTCTAAGTACGTGGTTTCCAAGACATTGCCTACCTAAAAACTAAAGGCCACGTTCCCTAGTCTTCAAGGCCAGGAAATGGTCACCACTCAATTATCTCGTTGAGTGTTAATTTTCAAGGTCACGCCCCCAGGAAGTTCATTGACCTCTGTCTCAATCATTGTTTTCTATGCATGTTTCAAGATCATCAAGCAATTATTGGAAGACTACTTTCGTAACGCCCCTCCCCCAGCAAAGTGGATTCAAGTGGTTCCGCTCCCCAAAACAAGTAGCCGTTTCCTAAAAACAGATAGCCGTTTCCTAAAACAGGGGGTCCGTTTCCCAAAACAGATAGCTGTTTCGCAACACAGGTAGCCGTTTCCCCCCATTTCAAGGTCACACCTCTGAGAAGGAACAAAGGCGATTCATTGTTCGAGTCATAATTCCTAAAGACAGATTGTTGTCTAGATACCCCCCACCACAATTCTGAGAAATCAATTTTCAAAAACAAAGGGATTTATTGCTCTGACCGACGCTTCAAAGTCTATGCTTACAATTTTCAAGGGCGCATCTCTGATAAAAGAAAAAAAGTGATCTATTGTTTTGGCCGAATTATAATTTCCAAAAATTGATTGTCTTTTCAAGGCCATTAAGGGAACCAGATTTAAAAAAGGCACTAGAAGTTACTAGATTGGTTTTCAAGGTGATGCTCCCGTACAGATTGTCTGCTTCAAGGTTACGTGGTAGGAAATGGTCACTCTCATTGTCAATGTTCTTAACGTACACAGACCCCTTTTCAAGGTCTTCCTAAGATTTCAAGGTTACGTGATCAACCTTCTCGTTTGTCAATGTCACACACAATTGAGGGTATGAGGATGCACCAAGAAATCAAGGTCGATTATAAATCAAATTTTGATTCTTTTCAAGGTCACTCCCCCCATAAATTCTAGGAAGTTCATTGACACCTATCTCAAGCCCTAAGGTGTTCTCAAAGGGTATCATACAGATTGTTGTCTATGCTAAGGTCATCAAGCAATTCTTGGAAGTTTACTCTGTAAGGTCATACCCCCCAGCAAAGTGCCCTCAAATGTTTCCGTCCCCCAAATAGAGATAAACCCTTCCCAAAGACAGGTAGCCGTTTCCCAAATACAGGTAGCCGTTTCTCAAAACAGGGAAGCCGTTTCCCAAAACGGATAGCTGTTTCGTAACACAGGTAGTTGTTTCCCCCCATTTCAAGGTCACATCTCTGAGAAAAGAACAAAGGCGATCCATTGTTCTGGTCGAGTTAGTCATAATTTCTAAAACCAGATTATTATCCAGCTACCCCCACCATCTCAGGCTCGATTCTCAGAAATCAACCTTCAAGAACAAAGACGATCCATTGTTCAAGCCGACGCTTCAAAGTCTATGCTTACAAATTTCAAGGTCACACCTCTGATAAAATAACAAGGGCTATCCATTGTTTTGGCTGAGTCATAATTACCAAAAATAGATTGTTATCTAGATACCCCCTCCTGTTTCTGGGAAAAACAAATAATAATGTGTAAACGAATATATACTGTAACTAAATTAATAAAAGATACCCCCCCCCCACCATTTCAGGCTCAATTCTGAGAAATCAATTTTCAGGAACAAAGGCAATCCATTATTTAAGCCGACGCTTCAAGGTCAAAGTTGTTTTGCTCAAATCCATCATACACATTACCTGCGTATATTCCTCAAGGTCACACAGCATTTTTTGGCTGAGCTAAGGTGTTAATTCTTATAAAACAATTCTCAGGAGTATTAAATAGACTTTACTATGCGAGGGGTATTCTACCTTTCAGGGTCACCCAGGCAATTCTTGGCTGAGTCACGACGTTAATTCTCAAGGTTGTCGTTGTCTATGCTAAAATGTGAATCAAAGTTCTTATATTGGCTAAATTGTGATAAAAAGATTATGCTTACACTATGTGGATTCATAATACTGCTGTCCTAAACCACCAGGATGAGGTAGTTTTCTTAAGAACTGGATCCGGTTAACAAAGACAGATATCCGTTTCCCAAAACAGAGGGGGCCCTTTCCCAAGACAAGGATCTGTTACCCAACACAGGTAGCCGTTTCCCTCGCCATTTCACGGTCACACCTTTGAGAAAAGAATAAAGGCGATCCAATTTTCTGGCTGAGTCAGAGTCATAATTTCTAGAAATCACCTGTAGGGCTATCACATAGATTGTCAATGGCTAAAATGTATCGTTATCAATTTTCAAGGTCCTAAAAAATCAACCTGTAGGGGTATCCCAATAAATAGCCAGTGAAGGTTCTTCAAGACCACGTATAGTGAATCACTTAGTAATTTATTAAGAAAAACCCGCAGGTGCATTAGGTCAAGGCCAACATACACGTTGCCCAATATATCCCTCAAGGTCACACAGCAATTGTTGGCTGAGCTAAGGTGTTAATTCTTAGAAATCAAATCTCAGGGATATTAAGCAGACTTTTCAAGGTGTGAGGGATTCTACCTTTCAGGCTTACCTAAGCAATTCTTGGCTGAGTCAAAACGTTAATTCTAATGGTCATTAGACCGATTCTTTACCCCTCTGAAGTTAGTTAAAGTCAAAGAGCAGCAGAACCATGGTCAAAAAGGTCTGCACCACTCTGAAGTTACTCTAGCTCAAAGGGTAGCAGCATCAAGGTCAAGGAAGCCTGGGGCACTTTGAAGTTAGTCAAGGTCAAATCTATAGAAGGGTAGTAGCATCAACGAAAAAATAGGCAGCTCGATTCTAGACCACATTATAAGAATTTCTGTGTTGAAGTTAGGTTAGGCTGTTCAAGCAATTTGGCAGAGTCACGGTGTTAGTTCTTAGAATTCAACTTGCAGCTCATAGGTCAATTCTGAAAAAAAATTTGGTGCTGTTAAATGTTGCCTCAAAACACAATTATATGTATTAGATTTAAGGAACTGTATTGTATAATTAAAAAAATAAAGACTTCAGGTGTTGTGAATATGGTGTACTTGCATTTTATTGTAAATATGACAAATTTTTTCCCTTTACTTGTAACCCACACACATTTCATAAACCTTTTACTGCTGTTGTCTTACATAGTTATTGTACAAAAAGTATACATTCGTCAAAGCACAATTACAAGTGGTTTGTGTATGAAAGAAACAAGTTGTTTTCATTTTGGGTAAGGCTGTTTGCTCTTCAATTTCTATAACTGTCTGTCTCAACATTTTTCGAATGTAATCGGATTTTTCTCGCCCTTTGACGTACACCGATACTAGTTCACGAAGTATATGTGGAAAGAGATGTAAAGAGGTATACCCAAATCACCATTTGATGTGATGATTATTTATTAACCAGATGGCTTATCGTTGAAATTATACATCTAACACGTGCCAAGAAAATCGTGGTTTGAACACAAAATGGGCAGCTTGATTTCCATTGTATATTGCTAGCTCTTTGGGTGTATATACATGTTTTGCCCTGTACATCAACTATTACAATCATCGTCTTATAGCATGACTCCGTGCCTATCTTTTAACTACCTATGAGTACTCGCAAAACATATGCACAATTTTCAAAATACAATTTCAGGATTTTAAATGCACAAGAATGCATGTGTAGTTTAATTAAACCGCACAATTCGACGCATAAGTTTCCCTTTTATGCAAGTGTCAGACATCTATTTATAACTTTAATAATATCTAATTGCTCTTCACAGCACTTTAGGTTTACCGTAAAATTATTCACCATGATTGCACTCTCCATACATGGATGCATCAGTTGCGTTCGGTGTTAAAATATGGATAAGATCGGACAGGATAGGACAGGATTGGGACCTTGAGAATTTTGTTTTTAGATTTCTCTGAATTGTAATATGGCGTGACCTTGAAATTTAAAACAAATGGTGGAGGTAGCTGGTGAAATCTACGTCTCTTTAACTTGAAGAATAACACCATGTTCACAACACTTAAAGTCTTTATTTTTTAAATGTACAATACAGTTCTTTAAATCTAATACATATAATTGTATTTTGAAACAAGATTTACCAGCATTAAATTTTTTTTCAGAATCGACCTATGAGCTGCAAGTTGATTTCTAAGAACTAACACCGTAACTCTGCCAAATTGCTTGAACAGCCTAACCTAACTTCAACACAGAAATTCGTATAATGTGGTCTAGAATCGAGCTGACTTTTTTTTCGTTGCTGCTACTACCCTTCTATAGATTTGACCTTGACTAACTTCAAAGTGCTCCAGGCTTCCTTGACCTTGATGCTGCTACCCTTTGACCTAGAGTAACTTCAGAGTGGTGCAGACCTCTTTGACCATGGTTCTGCTGCTCTTTGACTTTAACTAACTTCAGAGTGGTAAAGAATCGGTCTAATGACCATTAGAATTAACGTTTTGACTCAGCCAAGAATTGCTTGGGTAATCCTGAAAGGTAGAATCCCTCACACCTTGAAAAGTCTGCTTAATATCCCTGAGATTTGATTTATAAGAATTAACACCTTAGCTCAGCCAACAATTGCTGTGTGACCTTGAGGGATATATTGGGCAACGTCTATGATGGCCTTGATCTAATGCACCTGCGGGTTTTTCTTAATAAATTACTAAGTGATCCACTATACGTGGTCTTGAAGAACCTTTACTGGCTATTTATTGGGATACCCCTGCAGGTTGATTTTTTAGGACCTTGAAAATTGATAACGATACATTTTAGCCATTGCCAATCTATGTGGTAGCCCTACAGGTGATTTCTAGAAATTATGACTCTGACTCAGGCAGAAAAATGGATCGCCTTTATTCTTTTCTCAGCGGCGTGACCGTGAAATGCCGAGGGAAACGGTTACCTATGTTGGGTAACAGATCCCTGTCCTGGGAAACGGTCCCCTCTGTTTTGGGAAACGGCTATCTGTCTGTGGGAACCGGATCCTGTTCTTAGGAAAACTACCTCATCCTGGTAGTTTAGGACAGTAGTATTATGAATCCACATAGTATAAGCATAATATTTTCATTACAATGTAGCCAATACAAGAACTTTGATTAACATTTTAGCATAGACAACGACAACCTGTATGATACCCCCGACCTTGAGAATTAACGTCTAGACTCAGCCAAGGATTGCTTGGGTGACCCTGAAAGGAAGAATCCCCCTCGCATTGAAAAGTCTATTTAATACTCCTGAGAATTGTTTTATAAGAATTAACACCTTAGCTCAGCCAAAAAATGCTGTGTGACCTTGAGGAATATACGTAGGTAATGTGTATGATGGCCTTGAGCAAAACAACTTTGACCTTGAAGCGTCGGCTTAAAAAATGGATTGCCTTTGTTCCTGAAAACTGATTTCTCAGAATTGAGCCTGAAATGGTGGGAGTATCTAGATAACAATCTATTTTTAGCAATTATGACTCAGCTCAAACAATGGATCGCCTTTGTTCTTTTATCAGAGATGTGACCTTGAAATTTGTGAGCATAGGCTTTGAAGCGTCGGCTTGAACAATAGATCGTCTTTGTTCTTGAAAATTGATTTCCTATAATTGAGCTTGAAATGGTGGGGCTAGATAACCAGAACGATGAGTCGCCTTTGTTCTTTTCTCAGAGGTGTGACCTTGAAATGGGGGAGGGGGTTACCTGTGTTGGGAAACAGCTATCTGTTTTGGGAAATGGCCCCCCTGTTTTAGGAAACGGCTACCTGTTTTTAGGAAACGACTACCTATTTTGGGAAACGGCTACCTGTTTTGGGGAACCATTTGAAGGCACTGTGCTGGGGGGCGTGATCAAAGTAAACTTCCAAGAATGACCTTGAAACAAGCATAGACAATAATGATACCTCAAGGTTTGAGACAGAAGTCAATGAACTTCCTGGGATGCGTGACCGGGAAAAGAATCAAATTTTGATTTAGAATCGAGTTTGAGTTCTTGGTGCATCCTCCTCTGAATTGGGTGTGACTTTGACAAACGAGAAGGTTGTTCACGTAACTTCGACCATTTTCACTTGACCTTGAAGCAGAGAATTCGTATGGGGGCGTCAATGACCTTGACAACCAATCTAGCAACTTTTCTAGTGCCTTTTTCAAATCTAGTTACTTCAGTGACCTTGAGGAATATACCTTGATGCATAATGTGTATGATGACCTTGACTTTGAAAACCATTGACCTTGATGTAGGCAACCTGTGACTTTGAAACGGGGAACGCGTACGTACACGGTGAGTTAGAAGTGCTGTAGTATATTTACCGAGGGTAATGGAACGTATCTCCCTTTCTTAACCATACGAACTCCAATTTTTTTTAGAAATATGGAGCCCAAATTTTTTTATAATTTAGTATTTGTAGGGATGAAATGCAAGGTCGGTTTGGTTAGGAATGACATCCAATATTATCTGATCTACTACGAGTGGAGACTTCATATTCGACAAATTAAATGTTTTATAAAAATTTAAAAATGCTTTTAGAAAGTACCAAGAAATGGTTACAAAATATGAATTTACAAGTGCTCGTGTAGAACCGTTACAAGAATATTTTAACTATGAAACTACAAGGTCAACTTTAGACATTATGGACGAGAAAAAAATGTTTCACATTTGAATTAATAGGGCGATTTATAGACACTGTAAATTGTGTAAATGTTTATGTTTAAGTTGTAATAACTATTTAATGCAATTTTAAATAAACTCTACGTTAATAATACCAGGCGAAGTAGTTGACGAATCCGCAGATAGCATTAATTGTAA
>JARFJB010002107.1:477500-550000 GCA_036346205.1 Vesta saturnalis | reverse complement strand
TGTGTCTGTGTCTGTGTCTGTGTCTGTGTCTGTGTCTGTGTCTGTGTCTGTGTCTGTGTTTGTGTCTGTGTCTCTATCTGTGCCTGTCTCTGTGTCTGTGTCTGTGTGTGTCTGTGTTTGTGTCTGTGTTTGCGTTTGCGTCTGCGTCTGTGTCTGTGTCTGTGTCTGTGTTTGTGTCTGTGCCTGTGACTGTGTCTGTGTCTGTGTCTGTGTCTGTGTCTGTGTCTGTGTCTGTGTCTCTGTCTGTGCCTGTGTCTGTGTCTGTGTCTGTGCCTGTGCCTGTGTCTGTGTCTGTGTCTGTGTCTGTGTCTGCGTCTGCGTCTGTGTCTGTTGTTGTGTATGTGTCTGTGTCTGTGTCTGTGCCTGTGTCTGAGTCTGTCTGTGTCTGTGTCTGTATCTGTGTCTGTGTCTGTGTTTGTGTCTGTGTCTCTATCTGGGCCTGCGTCTGTGTCTGTCCTTGTGCCTGTGTATGTGTCTGTGTCTGTGTCCGTGTCCGTTTCCGTGTACGTGTCCGTGTCCGTGTCCGTTCTCGTTCCCGTGTCCGTTTCTGTGTCCGTGTCCGTGTCCGTGTCCGTGTCCGTGTCTGTCTGTGTCTGTGTCTGTGTCTGTGTCTGTGTCTGTGTCTGTGTCTGTGTTTGTGTCTGTGTCTGTGTCTGTGTCTGTGTCTGTGTCTTTGTCTGTGTCCGTGTCTGTGTCTACGTCTGAGTTTGCGTCTACGTCTGCATCCGCGTCTGAGCCTGCGGCTGCGTCTGCGTCCGCATCTGCGTCTGCGTCTACGTCTGCGTTTGGGTCTGCGTCTGCCTCTGCTCTGTGTCTGCGTCTGCGTCTGTGTCTGCGTCTGCGTCTGTGTCTGCGTTTGCGTCTGCGTCTGTGTCTGTGTCTTCGTCTGCGTCTGCGTCTACGTCTGAGTCTGCGTCTGCTTCTGCGTTTGCGTCTGCTTCTGCGTCTGCGTCTGCGCCTGCGCCTGCGTCTGCGTCTGCGTCTGCGTCTGCGTTTGCGTCTGGGTCTGCGTCTGTCTCTGCCTCCGCGTCTGCGTCTGCGTCTGCGTCTGCGTCTGCGTCTGCGTCTGCGTCTGCGTCTGCGTCTGCGTCTGCGTCTGCGTCTGCGTCTGCGTCTGCGTCTGCGTCCGCGTCCGCGTCTGCGTCTGCGTCTTCGTCTGCGCCTGCGCCTGCGTCTGCGTTTGCGTCTGCATCTGCGTCTGCGTCTGCGTCTGCGTCTGCGTCTGCGTCTGCGTGTTACGTGTGAGTTTTCGAGTGCGTGTACTTATGCATGAGCGGGTGCGGATTCGTGTGCGTGTGCGCGCGTGTCTGTGTGTGTATGCTTGTGTGTGTGTGTGTGTGTGTGTGTGTGTGTGTGTGTGTGTGTGTGTGTGTGTGTGTGTGTGCTTGTATGTGTGTGTGTGCCTGTGTGTGTGTGTGCGTGCCGCTGCGTGTGCGTAAGCGTGTACGTATGTGAGGGTACGTTCGCATGTGCATATTCTGAAGAATTATATTATTATAATTATTTCATATCTCTTAATTTCTAGCTTGTACTTTGGAAGGTCGTGTGTTTTTCCGCACCAGATATTTCTTACTTGGATAATCAAATTTTCCACAGCATGAATAATCATTTGTTAAATTATTTATAATATTGTTACTGTAACTATACATAAGCGTGAATTTCGATACAGAAGTTATTTTATTGCAGCTTGAATTTTATTAGAGCATGTGTTATATACTGTTTCTTTTCGGGCTGCACCTAAACTCGTTAAGTATATATCCTTAAAGTTTAGTAACGTGTTATGGTCTTCCATTAGAATCCATCATTATACGTTTACCGTACCTAGAAGTAGTATTAACTATACCCACATTTATCCTTGTACTTTTTAGATATCTCTATGGTTTCCAACAGCTGCTTTGATTTATCATTCACAATTCTAAGTTTCATAATTACAAGTTGATAAATGACTGATCGCACAATGAGTACACCACGTTATGGTTTATATAAAAAAAATGTGTCCTTGACTTAAGTCTCTCCTATAGCAGTTTTTACTTGTCAAAAGCTTACTTTGACCTAATTTTAATGTAGAGAATTGTTTGACCTTGTCCGAATTTGTCCAATACAGGCACCATTTAATCTTAACCTACTGTTTTGGGACAGAATAGGGATGTGACCTTGAAGTGAGCCTTATATGACTACTTCCATGTAATTTTTTTAATGGTTGTGGATCTGGACAGGCTAAATTTGGCCTATAGTGCTAAAGTACTCAGGAACGCTTAGGAGGATGGATAGAGGGACATTGGATTACCGAGAGATGGCTATCAACAGCTACCTTAAATGTTTTCATATCATAAGTGAGAGCAAAACAGGAACTAGGGAGATCATTCCAGAGTTTAGAAGCCGTGTAGAAGTATATGGATAGCGCTCATTTGGTATCTACGACAAGTGGATATTTGTACTGCATACTGATGATGTGAATAAGCGAACCGAGAAATCCTAGGAAAGTTAGCCCGAGATGGTATCACAGAATGTAATTCAGCACCACAATAGCCATTGTAATACCAATAATACAAAGAAAGAACTGAAACGTTCCTTTTATTCTCAATGAACTGTATGTCAGAAGGTAAGAGCGGGTCATTTATAAGACTAATCGCTCTTCTTTGAACACAATTATCGATATCGAGAGCGTATTGGGGAGCACCAACCCAGAGGTGAGAATTGTATTCCAGATGTGGTCGATTTTGGGTCTACAAAACAAAAGTGTTGTCGGGCTATTAGGTACTGCTTAGATCTGTACAAAAACCCTACTTCACAAGCAGCTGTTTTAATAGCTAACAGAAGATGGTCTACCTGTGATATATTTGAAGAGACAGTCATTCCCAACTGAGCAGTAGAGCCTGGAAACTTAAGATCTGAGCCATTCATACTCACAACAGGATATGTGTTAAGTTCTTTAATAATGACATGTTTGATGTGTTGCCTACCAGGCTAAAGCGAACGCTATTTTTATTTGCCATGCGCAAGATTTTTTATTTTATGTATATGTTTTTCAAGCACGTTGCAAGATACCATGCGGTGCTAATAATGTTTTGTTAATGTTAGTTAATTAATAAATAAGAAAAATATGGTTGTTTAAACCTAACAAGAGTTTTATTTCTAAACATAAATTGGTCCTTCGAGTAACGGATAGAAGAGCGAACATTAGACACAAGGAGATGTACGATATTGATGCCGGTTTTTTCGCCTTCGTGAATGATGAAGCGACACCATTCTGGTCACTAACATTTCCATTGAAGGTACATATTTAAAATTGCAATCAATTTAAAGACGGAAGCAAGCTCGGGGTAAGTCCATTTACCAATATTCCTATTTTATATCTTAAACAAGAGTTTAAACGTTATTTGGTAAGTCGGTACTAACCTCTAAGTATTTTATTCAAACGTAAACGTAAAGCGGGATAATGGCGAATGAAGTTGAAACGCAATTCAAATTGTTAGGTACGGTGTAAAAGAGGTGGGTTGAAAGCTCAATTAACTTGTTTTGAAAAGGTGTTAGCAGGCTTAAACTTACACGATTTATCCAATGAAACGATATTAAACTTGAAACAAAGGCTAACAAAAATTGAACCATTGCTAGGCGTGTTCAATTAAACAATGAGATTGCTTGGAATATTTTGCTTAAACGATACAACAATAAACGTAGAATTATAAACAATCACGTACACAATATTTTAAGCATTCCAGTGTCAACTCGTGAATCGGCATCTTATTTACGAGATACGATTAACACAATTCAAATGCATGTTAATTACTTGAGATCCTTAGATCAGGCTACTGATCATTGGGACGCGTTACTTGTTCCCATTATTTTAAGTAAACTGGACAGGCAGACTGTTAAGGAATGGGAAACAAAATTAAATAATGAGGGTAATAATGATAACGTTCCCACCTTTTCAAACCTTTTAGAGTTTCTAATAAATAAACAAAATATACTAGAAACAATCGCAATTAAAAAATCGAATGAAGTCACGCGATCTCAAATAATGAGTTCCCAAGCCAATTCACGCAATACGACAAGGTCCTTTGCAACGGTTGACTCCAAATGTATAATTTGTGATGGAACTCATCCAACAATGAATTGTGAAACATTGCTAAAGAAATTGTGTATCAATTGTTTTCGGTAGGGTCATTTTTTATCAAATTGCAAATCTCCTAGCGCTTGTAAGAAATGTAATAGGATACACCACACGTTATTGCATTTTGAAACCAATAAGATTGTAAGCTCAAATTATTCACATGCCGAAGGTAGCGGTTCTGATACACAGGCATGATACAAATATAAGTTCTTTAATAATGACATGTTTGATGTGCTGCGTACCAGGCTAAAGCGAACGCTATTTTTATTTGCCATGCGCAAGATTTTTTATTTTATGTATATGTTTTTCAAGCACGTTGCAAGATACCATGCGGTGCTAATAATGTTTTGTTAATGTTAGTTAATTAATAAATAAGAAAAATATGGTTGTTTAAACCTAACAAGAGTTTTATTTCTAAACAATACGGTCTACCTTTTTTGGCGGACACAAGGTTACACTGAGTTTTGTTAGCATTAAATTTAACCAGAGTATTGCTTCTCCATTCGAGAATATATTGAATGTCCTTGTTAATTGATTTCAGGGTTATTGTGTTGAGACATAGAGGGTGGATTACCATTATGAGCAGACTGCGATGAACCACACGTCAGCAAAGCAATGAATCGGATTACTTGTTGAAAAAATTTGGTCATTTATGTATAGCAGGAAAAGTGTAGGTGCTATAACTGATCCCTCTGGCACGCCTGTGTTAATGCTAACTTCTTTTGAAAATTCATAGCTTTTAACGACTTCTGTCAAAAAATATCAAACATCTAAACGAAAAGACATTGTCTTACTTGTGTTTGAATTTATTAAAATTCAAACATTCATATGAAACTTATTAATCAATATTTGACATTTTGAACGATAGATGGGATCATGCTGTAATTTTTCCATTAATTAGTAATATGTATCATTAGTTAAACACTTTATAAGGTTCATGATTACCTACAACATATGCATAAAATTTGGATATTCTCACTTATATAATTACAGAAGGAAATAGAGTAATGTGAGAAAAAAGAGAATAATGAAATTGTAAGTTAAAATACAGAGCTCAAACGAAAAAATTAATTATAACTCAATTTTATGTGTTCTACCTGTGTGTACAAATATATTTGCATATATCGGAAGGACAGCAATTTCAAAGTTTTGAAATCAACGAATTGTCAACTAATCACACTTGAATTAATGATACCAAATAAACTATAATTATAAATACTTATTTTTTGGGTTTTAAATCGTTAATTGTAAATTTAACAAACTTTATTCGTTTTAATAGCAATTGCAGCTATCGTACTCAGTGAAGAGAAAAATCTTGGTATCAGTATGAGCACTATGTGGTCTTAGTTTGTTATATTTACGTTTTTGAGGGTTCCCCTGATTATAATTAACAACATTTGTCGCCTTTCCAACTGTTTCTTAGACTAGTGTAGTCACTAAAAGGTTGGAAGTAAAAACTACATAAAAGATAAACATGACTGCTGTGGCAAAATGTAAACTAAAAGTGAAAAACTCGAAATTGGACAAATCCTTCGCTTGGTATGTGCGATTAATCTAAAAAAGAAAAATAGAGCCCTAGGTAATGCATGTTAATCCTTATGTTTTCTTCAATTACAATAGCTAATGTGAAAGACTGTGGGAGGATCATTTGAACAAATAGCAAACTTTTTTTGTATTAACCATAACTGTTAACAATCAAACATTACGCTAAACTAACTAACCATTTGCTCTGCTAAATTTAGCTATTCAGTCGAGGAACGTCCCATATTATTAAGCCAAGAATAATTATTTACTGAAAGAGTTAAGAAGATTAAACTGAACGTCAGTAGGCATTAACTTAAGTGCAGTAATATTAATACATAACTATATTAAATATTCAAAGGACTCGAGCGTTTTTGATGTTTGAATCTAATCATTCTATAAATTCTAAAAGTATACACATGTGCCCTAAAGTCTTATGCTGCTTAATGTTTAATTAATGTTGAACATTTAATAATTTATAATCAAAAATATAATTAGAATTATAGACATATATTTCTTTTCTAGAATGAACTTACCATCTCGGACATTCAAATGTGGTTGCTTTCTTACCCATTCACGAATTATATCCAGATCTTTTTTAATTAGGTTTCGATCTTCATTCAATCCTTCTTCACCCATTGATTCTAAAATATCTGATTGCTCGTTGTTCATTATAAATCGTATCAGAATCGTGATGAAAGAATTATTGCCTAGTCATTCAATAAACATTTACTTGCGAATAAGTTATCTTATCTGTGGGTAGGTATGTAAAGTGACAGTAATCAATTTAGATTTATGGAATTAATGTGTGAAATTTGTATGCCGCAATCAGAATAAAAACCTTCAACAAGAAATGTTTACGTAACTTTTCAGTTGAGTACGCATTAAGATACCATCTATTTCATATAAATTTAAATAGAAATATAATTAAACAAGTTTTTACTTCGGCGAACTAATAGAAATACATTATGTTCTTTATTGTTCGTGTTTTGAATGCAAATGAAGTGAACTGGCACGGAAAAATTTTATTTTCTATATGCAGAATTTCAGTTGCAAGGCGACGCAAGGAGTACTCGACTGTGATAGGTGAATTTTGATAGTGGCGCGATAAGGTTGGACAGAGGGTACTAAAGGGACATCCGAATTGAGATAAAGGGAAAATCGTTCAGAGCTTAAATTAAGGCGACAGAATGGCCAGTGCTGATTTTGTTAGTAAACGCAGAACAGATGAATTGTCTGCAATAACCCATAACGGGAATAGATCGTATATAAATATTTCCAAATCAAAGGTGTAAGTGTGAATTGAAAGGATATAATAGTGTTTTCCTTTCAAGAAATTTGAAAAGTGCCAAAGCAGATTTAACAATAAAAAAGCAAATATTCCGTTAAGAATGTTCAGTAACTAAGCGCGTGAGTCAATAATAAAGGAAGTGGAAGTAACCCTTTAAGTAAACATATTCATAGCATGTGGTTTCAACTAGTTGATAGTGCTCGTTATTGAAATTTGTTGTCGTATGTGAGCAACTGATAATAATAATATAAAATCGATTGTATGAAGCAAATGACATTTAGCAAATTCTATTATACAAGTGGAGGTAAACATTCTTTCTTGTGACGGTCGTTTGAAGGGCACACAATAAATTACATTGCCCATGTGTTTATGCTTATTGCGCGCGGGCGAAGAACAGTTAGCTGCGCTCGCGAGTATTACAGCCAAATGAATGAGAGATTACAGCTGTTTCTGTTTAGTATAAAGTGTGGATGCATAATATTAAAGGATTACGATAAACAAAGCATCTTCATATGGTTATTTCGGATAAGGGATTATCTACTGTAATTTGTAAGATCTAGTTTTAGATTTTGTTTAAAGGATGATAGGTCTGATGATCTTTTGAGGTCATTCTAGCTTGTTGGGTTAATAATTTATTATTATGAGTAAAAAGGGTAATCAAAGTTTCTCTGATTTTATGTGATTATAAACGTTTGGAGATTTTTAATCTATAAGAATTGGTTTTTATGGTCCCTTTTGAAGCAATGTTTGTATACATATTTATTTTTGCAAATTGGTCAATATATATCCATTGACTAATCTCAAATGAGATAACAATTTTATTTTTAATCCGTGTAAATTTACCTAATGGGTTACATCTATTGATAATTTCACTAATCTTTGAATATTTTGTGTTTAACGATTGATCTGATATTGCTTAATGAGCCAGAATATATGTATATTTGCTTTAATTACTTTATATCAATAAAATGAATAAAAAATATCTCATAAATATAATTAAAGTATGATGTATTGTACGTGTTTTTGTAACTGTGGTTTCATACGTTAATTGGATTAGTTGAACTATTTCCACGCGACGTTTCGGAAGCGGGCTCTGCTTCCGTCATCAGACTGTCCTGAGAACTGTTTTCCCACTTGAGTCGGATTCTTCCGCC
This sequence comes from Vesta saturnalis, assembly GCA_036346205.1. NCBI lineage: Eukaryota > Metazoa > Arthropoda > Insecta > Coleoptera > Lampyridae > Vesta > Vesta saturnalis. Next base: position 541,920 of record JARFJB010002107.1, on the reverse strand, counting down.
ATCACTTGATTACTCTCAGATTCGAATTTGGTATCTTTGACATGTAAGTCTGACACATTTACCGCTGAGCCATTCAGTAACCCAACATATATTTTTTAGAACTCTATATATATATATATATATATATATATATATATATATATATATATATATATATATATAAAACTTTTTCGTAGTCGGGAAGTAGTTTATTGCGCAAGTTTTGCGCAGGCAATAAAGAAATAACGAAAGCGCAACCACAAAAAAGGTTGGATTACTTAGTGACTCAGCGCTAAAGGTGACAGTCTTGCAGGTGAATCTGAGTAGCCAAATACTTGAGAAAAAATTCGACTCTAGTGCGAAAACCAGCCCTTCTCAGAACAGTATGATGACGGAAGCAGAATATGCTTCCGAAGTATAGCGTTAAAACAATCCCAATTAATACAAATAAAACAATTCGCAAGAGATTAATTGCTAACGGTTACGTTATGTAATACCTCTAACGATAACGGTAATAGTAATGGTAGTAGTAGTGGTACTGGTAGCGATTAGATGGTAGTGGTAATGGTAATGGTAATGGTAATGGTAATGGTAATGGTAATGGGAATGGTAATCGTAATGGTAATGGTAATGGCAATGGTAATGGTAACGGTAATGGGAATGGTAATCGTAATGGTAATGGTAATGGTAATGGTAATGGTAATGGTAATGGTAATGGTAATGGTAATGGTAATGGTAATGGTAATGGTAATGGTAATGGTAATGGTAATGGTAATGATAATGGTAATGGTAATGGTAAAGGTGATGGTAATGGTAGTGGTGATGGTGATGGTAATGGTAATGGTAATGGTAGTGGTAATGATAATGGTAGTGGTAATGGTAATGGTAATGGTGATGGTAATGGTAGTGGTGATGGTGATGGTGATGGTAATGGCGATGGTGATAGTGGTGGTGATGGTGATGGGGATGGTGATGGTGACCGTGATCGTAATGGTAATGGTAAGGGTAATGCTAATGGTAATGGCAATGGTAATGGTAATGGTAAAAGTAATGGTAATGGTAATGGTAATGTTAGTGGTAGTGGAAGTGGTTGTGGTAAGGGTAATGGTAATGGTAACGGTAATGGTAATGGTAATGGTAATGGTAATGGCGATGGTGATAGTGGTGGTGATGGTGATGGGGATGGTGATGGTGACCGTGATCGTAATGGTAATGGTAAGGGTAATGCTAATGGTAATGGCAATGGTAATGGTAATGGTAAAAGTAATGGTAATGGTAATGGTAATGTTAGTGGTAGTGGAAGTGGTTGTGGTAAGGGTAATGGTAATGGTAACGGTAATGGTAATGGTAATGGTAATGGTAATCGTAATGGTAATGGTAAAGGTAATGGTAATGGTAATAGTAATGGTAATGGCAGTGGTAATGGTAAAAGTAATGATAACGGCACTGGTAACGGTAACAGATACGGTAACGGTAACAGAAACGGTAACCGCAACGGTAACGGCAACGGCAACGGTAGTGGTAACGGTAACGGTAGTGGTAACGGTAACGGCAACGGTAAGCGTAACCGTAACGTAAACGTTAACGTTAAGGGTAACGGTAAGGGTAATTGTAAGGGTAAGGGTAACGGCAAAGGTAACGGTAATGGTAACGGTGACGGTAATACTAATTGTAATGGTAATTATAACGGTAATTGTAATGGTAGGTGTAATGGAAAATGTAATGGTAATTGTAATGTTAAGTGTAATGGTAATTGCAATGGTAATCTAAATGGTAATTTTAATGGTAATCGTAATGGTAATGGTAATGGTAATGGTAATGGTAATGGTAATGGTAATGGTAATGGTAATGGTAATGGTAATGGTATTGGTAATGGTAATGGTAATGGTAATGGTAAGGGTACTGATAATGGTAATGTTAATGGTAATGGTAATGATAATGGTAATGGTAATGTTGATGGTAATGGTAGTGGTGATATTGATGGTGATAGTAATGGTAATGGTAGTGGTAATCGTAATGGTAATGGTAATGGTAATGGTAAGGGTAATGATAATGGTAATGATAATGGTAATGGTAATGGTAAAGGTGATGGTAATGGTAGTGGTGATGGTGATGGTGATGGTAATGGTAATGGTAGTGGTAATGGTAATGGTAGCGGTAATGGTAATGGTAATGGTGATGGTAACGATAGTGGTAATGGTGATGGTGGTGGTGATAGCGATGGCGATGGTGATAGTGGTGGTGATGGTGGTGGTGATGGTGATGGGGATGGTGATGGTGATCGTGATAGTGATGGTAATGGTAAGGGTAATGTTAATGGTAATGGCAATGGTAATGGTAATGGTAAAAGTAATGGTAATGGTAATGGTAATGGTAAAAGTAATGGTAATGGTAATGTTAGTGGTAGTGGAAGTGGTTGTGGTAAGGGTAATGGTAATGGTAACGGTAATGGTAATGGTAATGGTAATGGTAATCGTAATGGTAATGGTAATGGTAATGGTAATGGTAATGGTAATGGTAATGGTAGTGGTAATGGTAGAAGTAATGATAACGGCACTGGTAACGGTAACAGTTACGGTAACGGTAACAGAAACGGTAACCGCAACGGTAACGGCAACGGCAACGGTAGTGGTAACGGTAACGGTAGTGGTAACGGTAACGGCAACGGTAAGCGTAACCGTAACGTAAACGTTAACGTTAAGGGTAACGGTAAGGGTAATTGTAAGGGTAAGGGTAACGGCAAAGGTAACGGTAATGGTAACGGTGACGGTAATACTAATTGTAATGGTAATTATAACGGTAATTGTAATGGTAGGTGTAATGGAAAATGTAATGGTAATTGTAATGTTAAGTGTAATGGTAATTGCAATGGTAATCTAAATGGTAATTTTAATGGTAATGGTAATGGTAATGGTAATGGTAATGGTAATGGTAATGGTAATGGTAATGGTAATGGTATTGGTAATGGTAACGGTAATGGTAATGGTAATGGTAATGATAAGGGTACTGATAATGGTAATGTTAATGGTAATGGTAATGATAATGGTAATGGTAATGTTGATGGTAATGGTAGTGGTGATATTGATGGTGATAGTAATGGTAATGGTAGTGGTAATCGTAATGGTAATGGTAATGGTAATGGTAAGGGTAATGATAATGGTAATGATAATGGTAATGGTAATGGTAAAGGTGATGGTAATGGTAGTGGTGATGGTGATGGTGATGGTGATGGTAATGGTAATGGTAGTGGTAATGGTAATGGTAGCGGTAATGGTAATGGTAATGGTGATGGTAACGATAGTGGTAATGGTGATGGTGGTGGTGATAGCGATGGCGATGGTGATAGTGGTGGTGATGGTGGTGGTGATGGTGATGGGGATGGTGATGGTGATCGTGATAATGATGGTAATGGTAAGGGTAATGTTAATGGTAATGGCAATGGTAATGGTAATGGTAAAAGTAATGATAACGGCACTGGTAACGGTAACAGTTACGGTAACGGTAACAGAAACGGTAACCGCAACGGTAACGGCAACGGCAACGGTAGTGGTAACGGTAACGGTAGTGGTAACGGTAACGGCAACGGTAAGCGTAACCGTAACGTAAACGTTAACGTTAAGGGTAACGGTAAGGTAATTGTAAGGGGTAACGGCAACAGGTAACGGTAATGGTAAAGGTGACCGATACTAATTGTAATGGTAATTATAACGGTAATTGTAATGGTAGGTGTAATGGAAATGTAATGGTAATGTGTAACCGTAAGTGTAATTGCAATGGTAATCGAAATGGTAATTTTAATGGTAATCGTAATGGTAATGGTAAGGTAATGGTAAAGGTGGTAATGGTAATGTAATGGTAATCGGTAATGGTAATGGTATTGGTAATGGTAACTGGTAATGGTAATGGTAATGGTAATGGTAATGGTAATCGATAATGGTAATGTTAATGGTAATGTAATGATAATGGTAATGGTAATGTGATGGTAATGGTATGGTGATATTGATGGTGATAGTAATGGTAATGGTAGTGGTAATCGTAATGGTAATGGTAATCGTAATGGTAATGGTAATGGTAATGTAAGGGTAATGATAATGGTAATGATAATGGTAATGGTAATGGTAAAGGTGATGGTAATGGTAGTGGTGATGGTGATGGTGATGGTGATGGTAATGGTAATGGTATGGTAATGGTAATGGTAGCGGTAATGGTAATGGTAATGGTGATGGTAACGATAGTGGTAATGGTGATGGTGGTGGTGATAGCGACGGCGATGGTGATGTGGTGGATGGTGGTGATGGTGATGGGGATGGTGATGGTGATCGTGATAGTGATGGTAATGGTAAGGGTAATGTTAATGGTAATGGCAATGGAATGGTAGCTAAGTAATGGTAATGGTAATGGTAATGGTAAAAGTAATGGTAATGGTAATGTTAGTGGTAGATGGAGTGGATGGTAAGTGGTAATGGTAATGGTAATGGTAATGGTAATGGTAATCGTAATGGTAATGGTAATGGTAATGGTAATGGTAATGGTAATGGTAATGGTAGTGGTAATGGTAGAAGTAATGATAACGGCACTGGTAACGGTAACAGTTACGGTAAAGGTAACAGAAACGGTAACCGCAACGGTAACGGCAACGGCAACGGTAGTGGTAACGGTAACGGTAGTGGTAACGGTAACGGCAACGGTAAGCGTAACCGTAACGTAAACGTTAACGTTAAGCGTAACGGTAAGGGTAATTGTAAGGGTAAGGGTAACGGCAAAGGTAACGGTAATGGTAACGGTGACGGTAATACTAATTGTAATGGTAATTGTAACGGTAATTGTAATGGTAGGTGTAATAGAAAATGTAATGGTAATTGTAATGTTAAGTGTAATGGTAATTGTAATGGTAAGTGTAATGGTATTTGTAATGGTGATTGCATTGGTAATCGTAATGGTAATTTTAATGGTAATCGTAATGGTAATGGTAATGGTAATAGTAATGGTAAGGGTAATGATAATGGTAATGTTAATGGTAATGGTAATGATAATGGTAATGGTAATGGTGATGGTAATGGTAGTGGTAATGGTGATGGTGATCGTAATGGTAATGGTAATGGTAATGGTAATGGTAATGATAATGGTAAGGGTAATGATAATGGTAATGATAATGGTAATGGTAAAGGTGATGGTAATGGTAGTGGTGATGGTGATGGTGATGATAATGGTAACGGTAGTGGTAATGGTAATGGTAGCGGTAATGGTAATGGTAATGGTGATGGTAATGCTAGTGGTGATGGTGATGGTGGTGGTGATAGTGACGGCGATGGTGATAGTGGTGGTGATGGTGATGGGGATGGTGATGGTGATCGTGATCGTAATGGTAATGGTAAGGGTAATGTTAATGGTAATGGTAATGGTAAAAGTAATGGTAATGGTAATGTTAGTGGTAGTGGTAGTGGTTGTGGTAAGCGTAATGGTAATGGTAACGGTGATGGTAATGGTAATGGTAATGGTAATGGTAATCGTAATGGTAATGGTAATGGTAATGGTAATGGTAATGGTAATGGTAATGGTAATGGTAATGGTAATGGTAATGGTAATGGTAATGGTAATGGTAATGGTAATGGTAATGATAATGGTAATGGTAATGGTAATAGTAATGATGACGGCACTGGTAACGGTAACAGTTACGGTAACGGTAACAGAAATGGTAACCGCAACGGTAACGGCAACGGCAACGATAGTGGTAACGGTAACGTTAACGTTAAGGGTAACGGTAAGGGTAATGGTAAGGGTAAGGGTAACGGCAACGGTAACGGTAATGGTAAAGATGACGGTAATACTAATTGTAATGGTAATCGTAACGGTAATTGTAATGGTACGTGTAATGGAAAATGTAATCGTAATTGTAATGGTAAGTGTAATGGTAATTGTAATGGTAGTGGTGATGGTGATGGTGATTCTGATGGTGATAGCGATGGCGATGGTGATAGTGGTGGTGATGGTGATGGTGATTGTGATCGTAATGGTAAGGGTAATGTTAATCGTAATGGTAATGGTAATGGTAATGGCAATGGTAATGGTAATAATAATGGTAATGGTAATGGTAATGGTAATGGTAATGGTAATGGTAATGGTAATGGTAATGGCAATGGTAATGGTAATAATAATGGTAATGGTAATGGTAATGGTAATGGTAATGGTAATGGTATTGGTAATGGTATAGGTAATGGTAATAGTAATGATAACGGCACTGGTGACGGTAACAGTTACGGTAACGGTAACAGAAATGGTAACCGCAACGGTAACGGCAACTGCAGTGGTAACGGTAACGGTAGTGGTAACGGTAACGGCAACGGTAATGGTAACGGTAACGTTTACGTTAACGTTAAAGGTAACGGTAAGGGAAATGGTAAGGGTAAGGGTAACGGCAACGGTAACGGTAATGGTAACGGTGACGGTAATACTAATTGTAATGCTAATTGTAACGGTAATTGTAATGGTAGGTGTAATGGAAGATGTAATGGTAATTGTAATGGTAAGTGTAATGGTAATTGTAATGGGAAGTGTAATGGTATTGGTAATGGTATTGGTAATGGTAATGGTAATGGTAATGGTAATGGTAATAATAATCGTAACGGCACTGGTAACGGTAACAGTAACGGTAACGGTAACAGAAATGGTAACCGCAACGATAACGGTAACGGTGACGATGATGGTAACGGTAACGGTAGTGGTAACGGTAACGGCAACGGCAACGGTAACGATGTAACGGTAGATGGTAATCTAATTGAAGTAATGTAATGGTAATTGATAGGTAATTGTAATGGTAGTTGTAATGGTAATGTAAGGCAAGTAATGGTAATGTAGTGATGGTAATTGTAATGGTAATTGTAATGGTAATGTAAGTAATGTAATGGTAATTGTAATGGTAACGTAATGGTAATTGTAATGGTAATTGTAACGATGTAATTGTAATGGTAATTGTAATGGTAATGTAACTGGTAATGGTAATGGTAATGTAACGTAATGGTAATTGTAATGGCAATTGTAATGGTAATTGTGATGGTAATTGTAATGGTAATTGTAATGGTGAGTGTAATGTTAACTGTAATGGTAATTGTAATGGTAACCGTAATGGTAATTGTAATGGCAATAGTAACGTTAATTTTAATGGTAATTGTAATGGTTAATTGTAATGGAATGTAATGGTAATTGTAATGGTAATTGTAATGGTAATTGTAATGGTAATTAATTGTAATGGTAATTGTAATGGTAATTGTAATGGTAATTGTAATGGTAATTGTAATGTAATTGTAATTGTAATTAATGTAATTGTAATGTAATGTTAATGTAATTGTAATAATTGTAATTGTAATTGTAATTGTAATTGTAATTGTAATTGTAATTGAATTGTAATTGTAATTGTAATTGTAATTGTAATTGTAATTGATAATTGTAATTGAATTAATGTAATTGTAATTGTAATTGTAATTGTAATTGTATAATTGTAATTATAATTGTAATTGTATAATTGTAATTGTAATTGTAATTGTAATTTAATTGTAATTGTAATTGTATAATTGTAATTGTAATTGAATTAATTGTTAATTGTAATTGTAATATTGTAATTGTAATTGTAATATGTAATTAATTGTAATTGTAATTGTAATTGATAATTGTAATTGTAATTGTAATTGTAATTGTAATTGTAATTGTAATTGTAATGTAATTGTAATTGTAATAATTGTAATTGTAATTGTATAATTGTAATGTAATTGTAATGGTAATTGTAATGGTAATTGTAATGGTAATTGTAATGGTAATTGTAGTGGTAATCGTAATTGTAGTTGTAATGGTAATTATAATGGTATCTGTAATGGTAATTGTAATGGTAATTGTAATGGTAATTGTAATGGTAATTGTAATGGTAATTGTAATGGTAATTGTAATGGTAATTGTAATGGTAATTGTAATGGTAATAGTATTGGTAATTGTAATGGTAAATGTAATGGTAATTGTAATGGTAAGTTTAATGGTAATTGTAATGGTAATTGTAATGGTAGTCGTAATGGTAATTTTAATGGTAATCGTAATGGTAATGATAATGGTAATGGTAATGGTAATGGCATTGGTAATGGTAATAGTAATAGTAATGGTAATGGTAATGGTAATAGTAATCATAACGGCACTGGTAACGGTAACGGTAACAGAAATGGTAACCGCAACGGTAACGGTAACGGTAGCGGTGGTGGTAACGGTAACGGTAGTAGTAACGGTAACGGCAACGGTAAGGTTAACGGTAACGGTAACGTTAACGGTAAGGGTAACGGTAAGGGTATGGGTAACGGCAACGGTAACGGTAATGGTAACGGTGATGGTAATACTAATTGTAATGGTAATTGTAATGGTAATTGTAATGGTAATTGTAATGGTAATTGTAATGGTAATTGTAATGGTAATTGTAATGGTAATTGTAATGGTAATTGTAATGGTAATTGTAATGGTAATTGTAATGGTAATTGTAATGGTAATTGTAATGGTAATTGTAATGGTAATTGTAACGGTAATTTTAATGGTAATTGTAATGGTAATTTTAATGGTAATTGTAATGGTAATTGTAATGGAAATTTGTTAGTAAAGGTAATTGTATCGGTAATTGTAATGGTAATTGCAATGGTAATTGTAATCGTAATTGTAATGGTAATTATAATGGTAATTGTAATGGTAATTATAATTGTAATTGTAATGGTAATTGTAATGATAATTGTAGTGGTAATTGTAATGGTATTTGCAAAGGTAATCGTATTGGTAATCGTAAAAGTAATTGTAATGGTAATTGTAATGGTAATTGTAATGGTAATTGTAATGGTAACTGTAATGATAATTGGATTGGTAATGGGAATGGTAATTTGTTGTCTCATTTCGACATTATTGTAACCGTCAGAATCGTTAGCAGTATCTATAACGTCAGTCATAATCGTCAGTGTTGAGGTATATGTTGCCATCTGAGTATGATGTTTCAACCCTAGATTAAAAGTCTCTGTAATAAACGGTATTATAATCGGTGGCATCTACATCAACAGTTACAATATGGTCGTTGACATCCTCCTGGACATTGACAGTCGTGACTTCAGTGTTGGTCACGTCTAGTACTATAGTCTCAACGCCAAAAACGCCTGCTCGTACCATAATTATAGTTGACATGTGGTAGATGTCGTCTTCAACACTAGTTGGGGTACCCATTTCCCTAGAGGAGCAGGAAGAGATGTGAAGTACACCGGGCGAGGAAAAAACGGAGAAGCTGTCGAGTAGGGATATAAGGATGCGGTGTAGAAGAAGCAATAGCGATAAAATCACAGTCCAAATCAGCTGTAATAGTAAGATAGTTACATCAACCTGAAAATGTAAATGTGGTTTTTACCTGGGGAAATTAATCGTTGCCAGATGGTGAATTTGATGGATAATTCGTGTTTGAAGTGTTGTATTTGCTTGCAGAAGCTGTTCTACAATAGTTTGCACTATTACCGTTCAGATAAAAATAGGTGGTTCTCCTACTAAAAACGTCTTTCATGCATTCTTTAGAGGAGGCTTTTTAAGGTCTGCTTTCTTGGACTAACTACATACCTTTTCCCATATATTTGCTTTAAATTATTTTTTTTTTGGAGTGGTGGTATATTAGTTCTGTTGAAGAAACACAGGTTAGGGAACACATTTCTGAGAGTTTGCTGAGGCCTGCTTGTATTGAAGCGTTCAATGAAGAGTGGACTTCTATGAACTATCCGGTATAAATAGAGATAATGGGAGACACCTCATAGAGGTGCATCACCGGTGTGAGACGCAATGGATAACGCAATATCTCCTCTACACAGTGTATTGAGCCCTGTATGTGCTGCGGAGTTTGCTGGAATACAGCTGGTTTCAATCACTTTTTCAAGTCCAAAGCGTATTGTAGGATGACCTACAATGCTGGTGTTACCGACAAGAATGACAGTAGACCGGAAGTAACAGCTAAAGAAGGGGCCCGTAGCTTAGTGAAATAAAGGGGTTGGGAGTGTTACTAATTTTTCGACTAGGACAGCTCGTAGTACGTAAGACACAATAAGGGTAAGTTATAAACCATATAGGGGCAAAAATGTTTATAAACGTCAATATAGGGATAGTAATACCCAAATGCGAATAGTTCACAGCTAAGTTCCAAACAAACAAATCTTTCTTACCATTTGTCTCAAACCAGGTAAATCAGTGAATTAAATTGTCTGTTCGATGTTTCCTATAAAACTTCAAAGTACCTACACCTAATCGGAATAGAATGATCGGTCAACCGTCTTGTTTAACTTATATTTACATTACGTAAAATTTCAAAATGAAGTCTCATGTACTTTTACAGTCAATACCAAATAATACCTAACTCTCTAACGCTATTCGTATATTATGACAATAATAAAAGACAAATAAGTATTGATACGGATGTTAAAAACACATTCAATGTTGTAAAATCTATTAGTTAAATCGGGCGACCTTTGCAAGGATCAAACTCTCAAAATGATATACTTTAGTAGCTTAATTTTAAATAACACTAGAAAGGAATATTAATAACTTCATATCAATTCGACAAATTTTGTAATACGTAAATTTGAACCAATAATCAGAACAAGATAAAAATAACGTGCCATATGAAATGATACATACACGGGTGAATTTTTATATTTGTTTAAATAGCTGTGAACGCGGGCGGACTTGGTGATAAACAACTGATTATACTCAATTTGCGCGATTATAATCCAACAATGGGGAAATAGCACTAACATAAAACACTAATTCCCCTTCTATTGATCCGTATAAATGCTACTACTGACTATCGACACACAACATAAGAAGATCTCCGTGGTGGCCGAATATTCTTTAAAATCCCCAAAAAGGTGAACAGGAAGACTTTCCCTACGACAGCCTCGATAACTCCGGTAAAAGATAACTAAATTCAGTACGTCCAAGATCACATCACGCGTTCAGCCTCTCTCGTTTACAGATCTACATAGACTCCTTTACGAATTTAACAGATTTCGGCATCATATATTTCATGTCAAATTACCAACCATAAAAAATCATTTCTTCAAATCATAAGCGCGGTAAAAACAAGATGAATTTTGGGAGCCGAGTTGGAAAATTTACGTCGCTAGCACTAAAGGTGCTTCGTAAAAGTTAACTTAACAAGATCTGTTTTTGTCACCTCTGAACTTTGGAAAATCTATCCTAAACCACCCTTTTAAAAACCACACTCTTTCGCTTTCTAAATTTAATTTAATAGAAAGACTTCCCGTCATACCGTCACCAATATTTACATCTGTAAGCTACGTTTTTGTACAGTGATTCTGCTTACAAAGAAACAATTTTCAATGACGTAATTTCAATCCAAACTGAATTATAATTAACGATTACTTAACATAGGATTATAAATTATTTACTAGAAAATATTAAACTCCCACATAAAATTCCTTTTACTATTTACAATCGTCAACGCGTGAAATCTAATTATAATTTTAAAACTTCAATCTAATTGCAAACAAACAAACAAAAAGTTTCACAAGACTGTCGACTGCACAGCTGACTGCTCTTCAAAACCATACACCAAAGTGTAAAGAACCAGCGCCATGTACGTATGTGTTTTGGAATAAATTAGGTGCGGACCATCCTGTATGTAAGATTTCATAAGTTTACGCGATATTGCACAACGAATAATTTATTCATCACCGCTGACGTGTATTTCTAAGAAACCGTAAGTTTCTGCACGTCAGAACGATTTTAACCAGTCACATGACGGCCTTCCCCGCACGGTAGCCGCGAAGCCGCCCACAGATGCACCTTTATAAACTCATGACGCGCATAAGAAAGAATGAATCTCCGTAGATTCAAGTCAAGCCGTTCCAGAAACCAGTAGTCGCAGCCGCTCCGTTTGCTTAGTGTAAGCACCGACCTGTTGTTCACCGACGAAGAGTCCTTTGGGATCTGGCGATAACGCGCACCACGACGCACCGGGCAACCTAAAGTTCAATTCTGTACTGCTATTGATAGACACGTAAGTTGTAAAGTTATACAATCTAACAATTTACACTCAAACACTACAGACCGTAAATAATTCCGGGCTGAGCCTCCAGGAGTTATACCAAATACACCTAGAGTCACGCAGGGTAGATCCCGACGTAACTCGCAGATACAAAGTACACTAACACCTGGAGTGTCACGAAGGGTAGATCCCGTCGTCACTCGCCACTACAAAGTACACCTAGAGTCACGCAGGCGTAGCCCCCGCCGTATCTCGCAAAAGACTTGAGGGTGAAGGGTTGTTACAGGGCTGTAAAGACCTACGACCTTTCTCTTAGTATATCCAGTAAAGACAGGCCGTCGCCTACGTCTTCTGGGCATTACTGAAATCCCGCTCGAAACTCATACACTACCTACAGACAAAAACAATAACCATACACAGTGTCTGTGAATCGCAGAAGAGTACCTCCATAACCTGTAGTATAAATTTGTAGATAAATTTGTCGTCCACCGAACCATCGTAAATACCTGGTGCACGAACGTTTGTAAATAAATTAGAGGGTACGTAGATTTTTCTATCTTTACGTAAACCGATTAGAATAGTTTTAATATTAAGTAGTTTTGATCCCTTGATTAATTATAAATAAGTAAACTTAGTATAGAGATCAGTAATTAATTTAGTTAGATAAATAATCTAATTGCCTAAATTAAACCGGTAATAATTAAAGAAAGACAGCACCGAGATCTCGCGTTTGCATACGCGCATTTCGCGTGTATTATTTCCCGAGAGGAGGACATCCTTGCTTCAGCGCTCCAGAGTTACTAAAGTCTAAGTACGATATCGATTTTCTCAATCCCTACACCGACTCGAGTTCATTGCGCTGGCGCCTCGACCAACAACGGTATCAAGAGTAACGCTCTCGCTACTGTACATGCAGGACCGTAATCTAAATTTTACCTCTTAGGAAAGGAATAGATTAAAAAGACTATCTTTGTTCACAGAAGCGACTTCGCACACAGTGACGGGCCGCCAACCAGGAGACCAGCCACCAGACCCGGACACAGAAGTTCCCCCATACATTTTGTTAATTACCTTTTTATTTTATTTATTGTTGATATTTCTTTAATATACATTTTAAAAATGCTTTACGGTTTTTATTTAAGGTTACAGTGTTAAGCCCATCCAGTACTTACTACGAACCACACCCCGTTTATAAAATAAACCCGATTGAGCAAAGCCGAGGCAAATTAAAACCGCGTTGGGTTACCAAACCAGAAGGGCGCAATATAAGTATAGCACCCAAAAGTAGGGGAGCATTATAAAAGAGCAATGTGGTGCAATCAAGTACTTCTTGTCTTAACAAAACAGTACACAGACAAGTTGCTAGCTCCCTTGCGCAGCCAGGTCCATCGGGCTTGAATAACTCAAAAAAGCGTAATGCGGAACGGTGCACCAAATCCGTGTAAAAGAAAAGTACCAGAACTACTGTTAATGTCCACAGTACGGATTGTTCAATTTATGTTCCTAGATATGCTTTCCAGAGACAGAAGCAGTAAACGCAAATTAAACGTGCTTGTACTAGTTGATACTGGGATTGAATGCATGTAAATAGCGCATTGTGGCGTACAGGGTATCTACAAGGAATACTTATACAGAGGTACAAACGTTTTAGGATGACGTTAAAGTTAATGTTTTGCAACTTCTAAATTCAGTTGCAGAAACGTCGTTCACTGAAATGTAATATTGAGTTGTTTGGTTTTTCACTTTCTAAACAGTAGAGAGAGTGCTGAAGTATTACATTTTGGGTGTCGGGATGGTATTAGCAGAATATTTTCAAATAATATTTAAAATTACGGACGGACGGACAGACGGACGGATGGACGGACTCTGAAACAAAGACAAACACTAAAAACATCAAACTTAATTTCACTCAATGTAACACCATCACAGCTTTCTACAATAAAAATGTACAGGAGAATTTTACAGATTGCTACAATCAATTTTATGTTACTTAAAATTAGCTACAATAGATGTCACATATCATACTACTAATTTCCTAAAATCAATATGTTCTTACAGTAATTAACCGCCAAACAATTTTCTTAAGTTGTCACCCTACTTTGATAAGAAACTTTGGTAAAATTTTTCTTTCACCCCAACTATTTTTTATTTAAGTCTATTGTAACTAAGGTCAATTTGGCAATAATAATATCATAAATAGGGCGATTTTTAAAAATTAACAGATTAGTCATCGGCCACAGATGTGTAATCCGTATTGTTTCGCATTTTCTAAACCGCACAAAACGTTTTACGCCCACTTGAACGCATATATATTTAATTTGATTAATAATTCAAAAGTATTATCACTTACTCCTTTGGAATTAATTGGCACACACAAGTATCTGCCGAGGCCTGCTTCCTCAATTCTAGAATTTGGAAAGAAAAGTAGTCATTTGAAAGAAGTTTACGAACTTATTTCAGTGCTATGTTAAACTCCTTTTGTATGTAATTAACACCTGCAGGAAAGAAGTGTTGTCTTCATTCGTTCTGAGGACTTTAACTGTAACTGTTATCGAAACGTATAGATTTGTATAAAGTATGAATACAAAAATATACCATTAAAAAACCAAAAAAAGCTAAGTTTTTTAACGATGTGTTTATCACTTTAGAATACATGAGCAATTAATCCGTCACGTAGCGCATGACTGTAATTTTGTGTATACTAAATTACTTGGTTTAAAACGAAAAAAGAGAGAACGAGGGAATTCTATCCGGAAATGTACTTGTGTTTCTGAACTTTCAAAAGTAGATGTCACCATTCCTGATATACGGGTCTTTTCAAGCTTTGTTAGTATTTACTAGCAGATACGACTTAACCAGTCCCCGAAGAATTGTTTACCCTAAAAACGTTTAAATGTTTGATGAACATACCACTCTCTTTTTGTTAGTATATTAAGTCCGGTGAAAGCGATACTTGATGTCTTACTAACTCCAAAGCAAGAGATCAATGTCACGTCAAGGGTAACATAAATTACCAAATACCGACATTTATCCCAGTTTTTCCATAATTTGATAATATGATGTATGTTCATCAAACATTTTACAAGTGAAACGGAGGAACATTTGGTAAGCATATTTTCGTAGATCAATTCATAAAAACAGTCGTGGTCTTAGGGAAAAGAAGTACATTAATTTACGATTTTCCAACAGTTGTAAGGTTGAGGCTGCTGCTATGCTACGTAGACAGCTTTAATAAATTAAATGATACCATCCAATGATAAAATGCGATAAAATGGGTAATGAAACACACTAAGCGGTTATGCGGACATATATTTAAAATCAAATGTGCTGCTGTTGGCTGACGCGTCCAAAACCTAGACGTTTATGTTTGGGTATGTACAGTTTAGAACCTGCACAGTATGTTACCATACCTGAGTTGGCATAGTATGCCATATTGAAATGTACGACAGTACAGTTAGGGTTACTGAATGATTTGAATATGTACCACCTTTTCAAAAAAGGTATTCGTGGTGGAGTGAGTACTTGCATTAAACGTAGAAGTAAACTAGTTTGATCCAAACTTTGATCCTGATTGTCCTAAAGTATATTTACAGTATTTGGTTACAACGAACCTATTGGAATAGGGTATGCGTCAATATGTACTTTACGAAGCGTTTATGTGGTTAACTCAAAATAAAATTCGTAAATTTGATGTATTCCTATTTAATGATGACGGTGTTGGCTATATATTGAACATTATTTGTCCCGAAATGACTTGGAAGACACATTTCAGAGAACGTTAATTCCTAACTTGTGTGATAAGACCAACTACGTTATACATTACCGATATTTAAAATAATGAACAGAACTTGGATTAATCGTTACTTGCATTCATAGAATTTTTCGCTTTCACCAAAGTCCTTGATTGGTACCAAACATCAACTTTAATACTCCTTTTCGAAAGCAAGCAATGAAAAAATTCGAAAAAGGTTTCTTTGGCCATGAACAATGGAGTATTTGGTAAAACAATGGAGAAAGTTGACAAAATAAGAGTATTAAGGTTATTAACGCATTGAGAAACTAAAGGTTGTCGTTTAAGCTTACCACCATGCATGACAAAACCACAATTTAAATATTTCTTCTAAT
The DNA here is from genome assembly GCA_036346205.1 of Vesta saturnalis. Taxonomy (NCBI): domain Eukaryota; kingdom Metazoa; phylum Arthropoda; class Insecta; order Coleoptera; family Lampyridae; genus Vesta; species Vesta saturnalis. The sequence goes on along the minus strand of JARFJB010002107.1, from coordinate 525,767 downwards.
TTACTGAAACATTTTTCGTCGTAGAATTGTCAAAACAAGGTGTTACGTATGGCAAACCCGTATATGTCGAATTTAGCGTTTTAGATATTTCCAAAACTGATGTATCAACTTTTCTACGATATATTACGCAATTATTACGGTAATAACGTAACGTTATTTAACCCTTAGACTACGGCGTGGGGTCCTCAAGGGACCCCAAACTTTGTTTTTCTTGAACATCTTCCTAGGTATTTTTTTTATAAGTTTTCCCTCCCGTGTATTTGTCACTTTTACAATTATACATAGCATGATGTGTTTGTTTTTTTGATTTTAATGTCTGCATACTTTTGTTGGTCAATAATGATGCGCGGGGCCTACAAGGGACCCCACGCCGTTGTTAATGTGTACCAATTTTTTCTACGAACCAATAAATTTGTCAGTTTTTTATGTGTTTTACAACGATAATGAGGACATTATTTTTGCAACAAGTAATAATTCTGATGTAACTGTTTATCTGAACCCGTGTATATTGTCTCAAATACACTCTTGATTTGAGTATAGTAAGTGAAAATAATGGAATAGATATTTTTTTGTTTTTGATATTTTGTTCGTACGTGCGGTAACGTCATTTATGTATCCCCACCTCCTCCACATTATATTTCCTAGACTCGAGCAGGGACAACAGTATTACGCCGTAGTTGCAATACGCACCAACGCCCTTCATTTGTTAGCGAACATTGCTGTTTAGTTTACTACTTCAACTTGTGCAACAATACTATATCGAGTGAGTTTTATGAGTATTTTGCACTTATGTAAATATATCGTGTGTAATTTTTGTGATTATTTTTTTCGTATGATTTTCCACCAAACGGAACGTCTAATTGAATTAAGTTACCTGGTATTATTTCGACAATCTTTGAAAATACATAGAGTAACTCGATTTCCATGGTAACATATGTCATAATAATTGTAATTTTTATTGTACAAATATGTATTTAAATTAATAATTGCTCCAATAGTACAAATTTACTCAAAAAATAATCGCATCGAATACAATTCGTACTTCAAAATAATTCAGGTGTATACATCTCACACTTCCTGCATAATTACAAATCGTGTCAGTTTGACAGAATAATCCCCCCGCTGCGCGGTCGGATTATTTAACCTGTCAAACTGACACTGTAGTTCTGTAACAAGTTATCGACGTATAACCCGATTATTTTGACGTACTTATAGTATTATTACTGAGTATTTTGATTGTGTTTTTATTTATCTATCCCTGTAGATAACAGAAATGTTGAAATCAAACTCCACATAGGAAAGATGTTACCCACTCACTGACAAGCAGCATGAAGAGGAAACTAGATTGATAACTGAGAGAGGTAATTTAGATAGTGAATTTGATCTGTCGGATGAGTATGATAGCATTGATGATCCCAATCATTTTGATATTGAAGAAAGTGTATCAGAGATAGAAGACAACCTTGAATTAGTGGAAGAAGAGGCTGAAGATTACGTTCAAGTTGTAGCGAAAAATCGTGACGCAATAGATGATGAAGGTGCCGATGTTGAACAAGAGCAACAACCTAAAGGTGATCAATATAAAGCAAAATCAGGTAAATTATGGCAAAAAAATAATTTCACCCACAGCCGCCGCCGAATCCGAAATATTGTGACTGAGGCTCCCGAACTAACCCGATACTCAGCTGCTGCAACGACTATTTTCGATACCTTCAACCTCTTTGTAAAGAAGGAAATGAAGGAAAAAATTTGCTTGCATACCAACGAAGAGGCTTCTCGGTTTACAACGCGTATAATGAGGAACATCCCGATAATAAAAAAATATGGATGCCACTAGCAGAGGTTGAATTGAATGCTTTTATCGGAATATTGATTTGCTCGGGTGCTTTGCGTTGTAGTAAAGAAAATACTACTGAAATGTGGACAACAAATGAGTCGACCCGAAGAGCAATATTTACAGCTTCAAAGTCTCGTGACAGATTTGTCGCAATTCGCACATTTTTGCGTTTTGATGATAAAATAACCAGGGAAGAGAGAAGGGCAACCGATAAATTAGCGGGCATTCGTGAATTATGGGATGATTTTGTCAAAACTTGCAAAAATTCTTATATTCCCCATGACACAATAACTGTCGATGAACAACTGGTAGGATTTCGTGGAAAATGTCCTTTCCGCCAATATATGAAATCCAAGCCATATGGTATGAAAATTTGGGCAGCAGCTGACATAAAAACAAGTTACTTATGTAATATGCAAGTTTATACAGGAAAGCTTGGTGGTAATCGACCAGAGAAGAATCAAGGTTTGCGTGTGGTGAAAGATCTTATTGAACTACTTTACAACACTGGACGTGCCGTAACTACGGACAACTTTTTTACGTCAGTGCCCTTAGCGGAATTTTTACTAACAAAAAATATAACATTTCTGGAAACAGGAAAAGTAAACCGGACACGCCAGAAGAATTAAAGAAAATTACGGGACGATCAGAGTACTCGTCAAAATTTGCATTTTCGAAAGATATGCCCATAGTATCGTATATACCCAAAAAAGGCAAAATGGTTCATGTTCTGTCCTCTCGGCATGATACTCCCGAAATAAGTGATAAACTTATCTGCGAATATTCAGAATTTTCATGCAGATTTTGGATGCAGCAGCTCTAAATGCTTTTATCATATTTACAATCAAAAATCCGATTGGGAATCAAGAAATACATTCAGAAGGCGCGTTTTCCTCAAAACGTTGGGAAAAGATTTAGCTACCGAAAATATGAAATCCCGTATAGGACAATTACGTAAGCATCCACATATTCTCAAAGCTATTAAAGCTTGTGGGGTGGATACAAATCCTATTGAACCCGCTCAAGAGAAGCCAGCTCCACCGGCACGGCAACAAGCAAAACGAGGAAGATGCATACCTTGTGCGCGAGCATCCGATAAAGAAGTAAATATAAGATGTTCACAATGTCAGTTCTTCGTTTGCAAAGAACATCAAAAAAAAAATATTGTCTCCACAGCGAGTTGCATCCATCATGTCGAAAATTGACAATATTTCTTTAATTTTCACTCTTGTTACCTTTTTTTTGTAATATGAGTTAATTTTTAATGTATTTTACCATTATAAACACTTACTCAAATATTACCATGCATTTTAATATTTTTTTAGGTAGAGTCCTTTGAGGACCCCACACCGTAATTACCGTTGGTTTAAGCAACGCAGTAGTCTAAGGGTTAATACGGTTAAAGACCCATTAACAGTGGCAATAAGAACTAATGATATGTATGTGCACGAGGAATTATTTACAGGAACACTAGTTATGAAAATGATCTACATGGTGTTGCTACCAATACTTCAGTCGTAGGAAGAATGGAAGACGAATATGTAGGGGAAACTATTCAATATTCCTATGGTGTAGTATCAAAATCATCTAAACCTTGCTGATGCCCAACTGGTTAAGAAAGCGAGTTAGGGAAGTTATGAACACATGTGGTAATATCAGTGCCAAAGTTTGATTTTGGGGCTCCACAAGTTTCCCAACACACTATCAAGCAATTATATAAGGTAATTAGGAATCAGTAAGTCCCAGAAAATTTTCTTTTGGAACATTCCCCAGTAACACTCACAGGAAGACTCTGAAGGGCAAGCCATTAACCAAACAGGAATTACGTCATATGCTCAAGGGTTATAAACACGTATTGTAAGAACAGAGGTAGTTGGTTAGAAACGAACCTGATCAATTGTAGAAGGGTCGCTGGATAGTAGTGTACAACTTGAACCATTTGTAAGTTGTTTGTATTTATTATTTGCTTAATATATGTAAAAAACCCTAAAAACACTAAAAAACACTAAAAAACACTAAATACACTAAAAAACACTAAAAAACACTAAAAACACTAAAAAACACTGAAAACACTAAAAACACTAAAACTAAAAACGCTAAAAAAACGCTAAAAACTAAAAACGCTAAAAAACACTAAAAACACTAAAAACACTAAAAACACTAAAAACACTAAAAACACCAAAAACGCTAAAAAACACTAAAAAACTATAAAACACTAAAAGACTAAAAAAACTAAAAAACACTAAAAACACTAAAAACACTAAAAACACTAAAAAACACAAAAAACACTAAAAACACTAAAAAACACTAAAGAACGCTAAAAAACACTAAAAAATACTACAAACGCTAAAAAAACGCTAAAAAACACTAAAAACACTAAAAAACGCTGAAAACACTACAAAATACTTGTAACGTGTTTGAATGTATCGAACTTGATAGTTACGCCTAAACTTGTCCCAATTTATTTAAATACGCTCCCTGGCGTAACAGTATCAATTGCGTGATACGTATTGAACATTACCGTGGGTGCATTTGTAATAAAAAATGTTGTGAACGTAAGTGTGTATAGTATACAAAATTTTAAAATAATAAAAAGTTAAGTTATAAAGTAATGAAATAATAAGTTCTCCAAAAATACAAACCTTACTCCACTTATAGTTGTGCCTTTGACTCAGTTGATTAACAGGGTGGGTTCAAATAAAATGATTTGCTTAATTATTTTCACTTACCATCAATAATAAAAAATGTAAAACTAAGGAAATTATCTCGGACGCCAAATTGTTTTTTTTTAAATATCGGAACAATTAAACCGACTTTACAAAAATGTAAAAAATAACAATATACAGACTATGTTTATTGAATACCAAATGTAATGATGAAATAATGAAGGTCTGAAATTATGCTTAAAGTACTAAATAATTGCTATATAAATACCTTAGAAATTTTTATACACAAACTTTTCTTTCTGTTTTCTTTTGACAACCTCTGGTATCTAAATAAGATTACGGAGAGGTTAACAAAATGAAGTCATTCTTACGTCATCATTGTGCAATCGTGACATAATGTCATCAACCGCATCACAAACTGAATTTATCTTTATAAAATCGGTACAAATTTCTTCTCAAAATTGTTAAATCCACTTCTCATTGCATTATTTGGAAGTTTTCCAATCAAAAATTGCAATCATAAAACGAAAAGTGTACGCCACTATAAAATCAATGCGTACTTAAATGGTAATTACGTTGTAAATTGAAGTGATGATAAACGTATAATTAAAGTAAAAAATGGTATAAATACGTAAAGAAAACGCCTAAAAAGAACAAATGCTTTAATTGTATGTAAATGTATTAAAAATATATCTTACCACCGATTTGATGGCACTTTCACATAAATTTAGGTAAAAATCAAAAAGAAGCAGCTTTCTGCTTCGACATTAAAACAGGAAGTAAAAAAAATGGAGGCTTTCGAAGTAGATAAAGCGGTTCTGCGTACAAGATATCAGCAGAATAACTTAACGCAGACGCGTTGCGTATAGAATTAAGTCACGATGCGTTGCGCAACTCAAATGACTAGAAAACAGTTCATGGAATAGAAATCTTTACGAAAAGATGCACTATGAAGATATGCAAATTAAGTTGCCTACCTCGTAACCATATCTTAATAATTAAAATTTTCTTGTATTTAGAACTAAATGAAGGAAAGATCTTAAATTGAGGTATATTTTATACAACACAAAAAGGAGTTGTTACACATTGAAGGATTTCGCAAAAAGCCTATCCTCCAATCAGTGTACTGGACGTTGCTAGGGAAATGAATTTGTACGATCCAGAAGAGAAAAATAGTTTCGCTTATTGACGTTTGATAATCTTACCCTATACAGATACATTGTCTTAGTAATAAAATTCATAAACACATATATCTTCATTCAATCTCTTTCGCAAAACGGCACAGTCCAGATCACGGGGTTGACAAGTTTTTTTATAATTCAGGAAGTGCATGATTAGAAATGTTTAAGTGGAATATATCGGTTAATATTATTTATTACTCTTGAATGTAATAAACAAGGAATCGAGTTGTAAAGATCCAGCTTAACTTTACTAAAATTTTTTGTAATTAATTATTTTTGTAATTACCCTACAGTAATCAAGATAGATAAAGTTGCATAAAATGAAAACCCATTACAAATGATTGCGCGATATTGCGAGAACCTTCAGCCAATCACAGCCAGAATACCCCGTGCATAGAAGCCGGATCCACCCACCGCGAATCAGCTATAAAAACCGCGACGCTACCGGAAGAAATTCTACTACCTACTTGCTACTCTCCGCGACCGCCACTTCTTCTATTCCGGCTACTACTTTCTACTCTGCTACTCCGCGATTCCGCGACTGCTACTTACTACTCCGCTATACTGCTACTCTCGCGTCTCCAGCATCTAGAATCTAGAACCGAGATCCAGACTGCGCGCGCCTGCCGTAGTTAGTTTCGTTGTGTACGTCGCCGACCTATCGATTACCGCATCCGTTGATCCTGAACCGTCGTGCATCTTTAGTCGCGTTACTTCGCCGCCGTCACCAGTAAATCAGCTTTATACAATCAAACTGCTGGTTGAGATACGCTAAGGTTAACAGCACGTAAGTTTTATTGCAACACTTTTCTTAAACATTACACTAGACGCCTAGAGAAACGACGGGCTGCAGAGTCCGGAAGTCATCTAATCGTTCCAGTACACACCCTAGAAGTACACAACAGGCTGTAAAGCCTGAAGTTACCTTCTGCCAACATACACACACTAGAAGTACACGACAGGCAGTATAGCCTGAAGTTACCTTCTGCCACATACACACAAACCAGGACGTTGTTACTTCGGGTTAACACCCTGTAGTCAACTTCCACTTACTCCAGCGGCAAGAAGGGTACTCGATCTAATTCCACCGCTCCACCAGGAGATCCCTTTGTACAGCAGTCGACGGGCTGGGCCCACAATCTCATAAAGGGTTTAAACATACATTACACATACAATATACCGACCAGATCCTGAGGAAAAGTAGCAATACAAACATACTTCGTTAACGCCAATACTTCTGCTAATACTGGAATGATGTGTGGAACTTTCCAATATATCTTATTGTAATGACCCCAAAAATCGGTATTGAAAATAAATTTGAATTACTTTAATCCTGTATATAATTGCAAACAAAAATTTATTTAGTTTTAGCACACCAGATGTGGTACAATTTCCCCCTTCGATGTACGCAAAGGCAAATCTCGTCGATTTTGATTAAACCTTACTTCGCAGCAAAGTATAAAAGCGGAATTTATAGTATAGCTTCTTCCGTATTTTTCTCTTTACTCTTCAAAGACAAAAATTGAACCGTATTCCAGTACCTCAAAATTTAAATTTAAAATGCATGTCTAATCCAGTCATTTCCGAATTATTAAACCACTTTAAAGATCAACCTAAAACGGAAGAGGGAAAAACGCCAAGCACCGAATTTGCCTTTTTTGCTGATTAAGCTCGGTGGGAGAGTAAATACGTAACGAGACCATTTCCTTCTAGTTAACAAAGCTTAAAGCACTGTCTAGGGTGATCGATTGAAGTTTGTCTTCAGGTTAAAGTCAAATAAATTATTGGGTCCTCCGTCTTTAAGGCTGACCTACTTTTGCCATAAATCTCTAGAGTGGATGATGCTATTTTTCTAGTCCAGAAGCAAAGCCTCTGCTCGTACGTAAAATCGCCCATTATAACCGATTCTCTGTCCCAAAATAAACGAAGTTTCCATATGAAATACACATTAATTGATTGAAAATGGATACTTGCTAGTTTGAAAATAAAAGGAATACGATTGATCATAATACAATTACGTAAATCGACGTAACCGAAGTATTTATTAAATCAAGTTAAAAGCTTATACCAGCATAATTGGACGTATTGCCAAAAATTTCAAATTACTCATAATATTGATTTCAAATACGTTTTGATTGATCCTCATTTACCTGTACCATATCTGCGATTACACATTAAATGCGTTAAATTTAAGAATAGAACATCGAACGGTATCACGTATTCATACTGCCCGTCTCAAACCCTGTCTACACATGTTAACCGTCACAAATCACCCTTTTACTATTGAGAACAATTTAGTATGTGTATAGATCCCCTTTTTAATTTAAATTCAATCAAACGTACCTTGAAGTACAGGATCATTCGTACAACCTGCTGATAAACGACTTCCTGGAACTGCAATAACATCGATCGAAGATTTCGATCTATTTCCTCCTACATGTGAGATTCTGTTAATTACGTATTAATTAAGTAAACACGAGAATTTCTTTCTTTTTTTAGATCTCGCCCCAGAAAGGTAAATTTCATTTACTTAACCTACATAAACTAAATATTACTAACTTGTATATTAAGATACTCTAATTTAAGTCCCTGGACACAATTTATGCACGCACAACACTTAAGAACAAATTTAACGTCTTTTTCTTTTTGAAATTGTGAATAACCCGAGAACGCCATTTTGTTGTTACTAAACAGCTTTATGTTAACAGTGTAGTGACAAGAAGGAGAAGAAGTCCGCAGCCAAGTATTTGCGCCGGCTGTATGGAGGGTGGTCGGCTTATCAGGAGTGCTCACCAGAATAATATAATTTAGTTAAGCCAGAATTATTTATTTAGTTTATTTTCTTATACACATTATTTAGTTAATGTCTTTCCATATCGTTTAGTTTCGACTAGAATTGTCCCTTTATTTTATTTAAATTTAAAACTTATTTAATAAATGTATTAAACCATTGTATGTTAGACACTGAACAGCTATAAAAAATTATAATTTCAAACCTAGCGCACTGCTGAACTTAGCTAAGGACATAATGCAAAATTCACTTGCCTGGAAATTAATTAAAATGGTGTCCTAGAAAGAAGAGCATTACATTGACCAACTTAATATTTAATATTTTCTTTGCTATAGCTGAAATTACTACGTCGATATCAATGTTACTGCCTCCCTCTACAATCTTCCCTTTTACGTAGACATGACGTTCGGAGGATAAAGTGCACAAGTCTTCCTGAATAGGAATTCTGATTTCATCGTTGCTTCCAAATCTCGTAGTATATGGCCGATTAGTGTGCAATTCGGAATTTATTATATCTTTTAACTTTTTCGTTAACGTTTAATAGATTCACTGTTACTGTAAAACCAAAACTGCAAGTATGTTTTATTCTGCGCTCTGTATGCTTTGATCAACGTACGTGTACAAATTTTTGCGTTACCACACTTCTTTCTTTTATAGTTTGACTTGCCTGTTTACATACACATAAATTATGCCGCGTCACCATACTTGCTTTAAATGTAGTCCTACCTTTATACTTCCCCAGCGAGATTATTTTGACGCACTGGGTATATGCAGTCTTGATGGGAATTATTTACTAACATAGGAACTGTATGTAAGGATTCTCTGTAAGGATATTAAAGTAACTGCATTTCCAAAAGTTGCAAAAAATTATTTTAAATGTTTAATTATGTCTTAATTTCTAATTCAACCAATTCAATCCAATTTGAAAAATAATCCACAGTAGAGAATATCTACAGCTATCTTATAAAAAGGTAGTGAAGGTCTTTTATGAGGAATTAAATGTTCTTTACAAGGTTTATTCGAAAATTCTGAAAAAATTTCACAAGAAACAATAAATTTCTCAATATCACGTGACGCTTCTGATCAATAAAAAATTTTCCTAGCCCTAGATCTGGTTTTTTCTACAAGGGAATTGGCGCTTGGTTTGAATGCTGCAGTGTGGTAAAGGTTCTTTGCGAAATCAGTTTTTTACGTTTTTACAGAAACGGTACTGATAGCTGAAAACTAATAAAGTAGTAATGTAAGGCCGGAGCTACTCCACTTTTCTACTACACTTTTTCTACGAGTATTTCTGCTGTAGGTCAAGGTCATCGTACACATTGAATATATCGGTAGTAGTAGTAATGTAAGGTAGGAGCTACTCCATGTCAAGGTCACGACGATCTCGTGCATAAAAAGTAGGTCATGAGTTCATTGAAGGTGAATACTGCGCTTCAAGCTAAAAATAGAAATTGCAATGTCACCATCCTCATCATATTACAAGGTGACTCTGCGGTCAAACGTTTTGGCGGGAAATTTGTATGTCAAGGTCAGAAGCTAAAAATAGAAATTGCAATGTCATCATCATATTACAATTCTTAGAAGTCTAATAATAGTGTGGTCAAGGTCAAAGGTCATTGACGTGTAGGGGTATCGTATGACATTTCTTAGAAGTATACAAATAGAATCAATTCATGGAAATAAGAAGAATGAGTTGTCTATGCTAAAAAGTAGACCAAGGTCAAATGGGCTTATTAAAATGGGTCAAGGTGAAATAATTTACTAAACTAAAAGTAGGTATGTGTATTTAACAAGTTTAAACATGTTGTCACGAAGATCTCGTAAGCTATGCATAAAAAGTAGGTCATGAGTTCATTGAAGGTGAATACTCCACTTCAAGGTTACGACTTTCAAAACTTCAAGGTCATTCAGAGGTCAACAAGAGTAACGACTCCATGTTAAAATGAGAGGGCCAGATCATAGCTGGTTATATCATAGCTAAAAATAGTCGGTTCATGTCCTCACTAAAAGGTGGTCGCGTTATAGCTAAAAAGTATAGTGACAGCATCATCGTTGAAAGTAGCTTATGCGCGTAACCAGATATGTATGGTAATCAAAGAGATGGTTCATATCTGCACTAATGTAACATAGTGGGGGTCGTTTAGAGTAACAATATAAGGAAATAGTGTAATGGGTAGTGAGTGTTGTGTAAAACATGTGGAATGCATACGCTCAAGAGCAATGGACCAAAGCAACTGACCTGAGAACAGCGGTGGAACGCTTGAAGCAAGAATTTTCGGCATTAGTATTCGATGCCGAACATGAGGCGGTTTACGGGCGAGGTGATTATAGTGAAGCGGAGTGTAACGTCCTAGTGAAAAAGTATGAAAAAGGAGTAACGATATGTGAAAAGTTTTTAAATTTAAAGAAAATATGTAGAACATGTTTTGTAGAAGAACTGAAAGCTGTGCAATTGCATCAGTTTTGCAACGATGTAAAAAAATGGACAGCATCTACTGATGGTAGCAGTTCATCCTCATCAGATGCAGATTAGCCTATCGATACAATTATCAAAGTACACTCTCCCCTCTACCATCAAAATCATGATGCAGTAATATATAGCACAGTTCCGGTGTCAACTATAATTCATAAGCGTTCTCGAATCAGTAAAGATGGATCTATCTGCATTGAACAACAGCACTTTCTGTAAACCCTTCAAGAACGTAAAAGAGTTTGAAGTGGGTGCAAAACACAAAGTGATTGATATGGATACAATCGACACGAAGTATGGGAAACATATTGTGATTAAAACTGAGAACTATAAGTGCATACTTCCCTTACGATTTTATGAATACTTCAAAAAAGAGGATCGCATTGAAAAGTTTAAAAATTGTCTGGCTGAGAAAGACGTGTACATCATTAGCGCCGGAACTGTAGGGAAGACAACTAATTTAACATTTCTGGAAAAAAAATAATAATAATGTATGTTCATGTATAACTGTTTGAAAAAATAAAACTATATATTTTTAATTGCAAATAATGGCTTTTATTTCTTCATTAAATGAAGAGTAGGTACATCATAATGAAGAGAGTTGTTATTGATGAGACTAAAAATGTAGTGTATAATATGGTAGTGTGGACCTTTGCTTATCGTAATGCAATAAAAGTGCTGTGGGAAAGTTTGGCGCTGGATGGATTACGTTTCCGTAGTAAAATAAAACAATTGGGATGTATTTTATCACCCATACTACAAGAACAACACCGTGCTGGGATATATCATGATAGATTCTAAGAACTGTTCTCCCCTCTAGCATCATAATAATGTGGTGGGGGTAATAATAATAATAATAAAAATATATATTTTCGGTTACAAATTCATCAATCGTTGAGGTCAACGCAAGTCCAATCAAATGAATTTGAAAAGATTTTACATGGAAAACAAGAATAGCTGCAATAACTTCTTCACATGTTCGTGTTGGTGTTGTAATGATGAGGATAGTTCTACCACAGCAGCTACATTTACTGAGTGCTATTTCCCAACTGAAAATGTACATAACAACACTACTGGTGAATGTTTAATTGATTGTAGCTTACATAATTTATTCGAGGTCAATTCTCCAAGAAAATACGTTGAAGTTGGATACAGTACGCACCTAAATCTTGCACCAGTTATACGAACTGTATCTACAGACGGGCTCCTTGTTATGAAAAGACAAGATTGGGAGATGCTACTCAAGTGGCAAACATATCTGAAAATGAAGTTTTTTTCCTTCCAAGAGACTGAAAACCGCATTGATTGGTCAAATCTCAACGAGGATACAGACATTGAACACGAGCAAAGTTCAGAATTGCTTGGCAGCAATTTTAACATTTTTTTATAATTGGGAAGTAGTGAAAGGTGCATCAGAAAGACTATTAAAAAGCGTAACAATTCAGCAAAACCACTACTGTTACTGTACGTTGAACAGGAACAGGAACAGGAACGAGCTTTTCAAATTAAAGGATATAATTAACTATCGGTTGGAATTACTGGAATTATACGGTCTCCCATGTTTCTTTCAAAATCTCATCGAGCAAGTCAACAATTACCGACACTTTCGTAAGATGGAGTATGGCGACGATGATGCAACCAATAATGATAACATTTATAATGACTTTGAAAATGTGTTGAATTACAAGTATGATATAAATTCTCACAATACTGTTTGTATGATGGAGCTGTTGTATTATCGACCTAGCTATTTACTGTATCACATATATGAATAAATAAAATATTGGTAAAACATCTGTTTGTTTTGATTGTAGCATTGATCGTTACCTATAAATATAGCAATTCTTCCCTCCACGCGAACAATGTAAGTTGGGAAGCAGAAAAGTGCACGTGAGGGTGGTCTGGTTAATACTCTCATTAATAAGCTACCCGTTGAGCTCCATATTCCCGGGTATCAGTATTGTGGCCCCGGAACAAAATTAGATAAACGGCTTCAGCGTGGTGATCCCGGTATTAATCTCTTAGACGCTCATTGCAAAGCTCACGATATCAGTTATAGGGATAGTAAAGACTTGACTAGTAGACATCACGCTGATCATATTTTGGAAAGAAAAGCTTGGGATCGTGTTAAGGCATCCGACGCAAAGTTAGGTGAACGCACAGCAGCTTTTGCTGTAGCAGGTATAATGAAGGCAAAACGAAAGTTAGGAATGGGTGTTAGCAGAACAAAACGACCGCGTACCAGTCTATTGAAATTACGTAGAATAATTACCAAGAAAATGAAAAACAGTCCTAGAACCATAAAGGCTATAAAATCAGCTCTTACAGCAGCAAAACTTACTGTAACAAGGTTAGGTGGGAAGGGAAAGGTAAGCGTTCCCACAGTAATTCAGCTGCCTAAAGAGGGTGGATTTTTACCATTTCTTATACCGTTATTTGGGGGATTATCCGCGGTTGGTGCTTTAGCGGGTGGGGCAGCGGGTATTGCAAAAGCGGGTAACACATCTAGTGGTGCAAGGAAAATGTTAGATGAAACTTCGCGCCATAATCGTACAATGGAGGCCATCGCTGTAGGAAAGAAAACCGGTGGGGCGATATTTTTGAAACCTTATCGGTCAGGAGGAGGTATGGCTTTGCACTTGAAACCAATAATAAAAAAAAAAAAACTTCAAAAATTACCGAAAAGGCCGTTGACTGATGTAGAGCTAAGAAAGCACGCAAGGGATGTACCATACTTTAGGGATGTGTTTATGAGAGATAATATGCCAAAATTGTCATGGAATAACGAGTCTGGTATTATTAATTTAGATAATCAAAAGCGACGTGGTACTCATTGGGTTTGTTACAAAAAACGTGATGGAAACGTATGGTACTATGATAGTTTCGGAAATATTCCACCACCGAGAGAAGTTCTGGACTATTTTCGCGATTGCAAAATATACTATAATTACTCTCAAGAGCAACAAATCGGTACCACAAATTGTGGACATCTCTGTTTAAAGTTTCTATATAAATAGCATACTCAGTAGTTGGGGAACGTACAGTCACCATGTCAATTACCTTCAGTGTAGAGGGTGTTGGTAACATAGCGAGTAATAACTTTTATCCCCCGATCGAACTTAACTCAGAGAGAACCTACGTAATCGGTGTCGTCGGATTTTACGGTTGTAATAGCATAAGGAATATACACGCTGGAAACGATAAATTTTATTACATAAAAGCGACAGAACTCAACGCTATTGAAATTCCACATGGCGCATACGAGTTGGAAGAACTGAGCATCTATATAAAATCGCACATTCCTACAAGTATCTTTAGTTTACGGGCAAATAATAACACGCTCAAGTGCGAGCTTAGCTGTGAATTTGACATAGATTTTACTCAAAAGGATTCCATTGGACGTATGCTAGGTTTTGAACCGGTGATATTGGAAGCTAACGTTTTACATATCTCTATATTAGATATACAAATAATTAAACACACAAATATTCACATAGAGTGTAATATTGTCAAAGGCTCGTATAGAAACGGGAATCCTGCGAAGGTGCTGTATGAAATAGACGTGTCTGTTCCACCAGGCTATCGTTTAGACAAAATCCCTAGCAATCCTCAGTATTTGGAAGTCAACACCAATACTATCGGTAATATTTCAATTAAATTAACGAACCAGAAGTGTGAATTAATCGATTTCGGGGAGAGCGAACCATTTACGGTACGACTGGAACTAAAAGAATATGGGCTTAAGAATTAACCAAGGTCCGTTTTCATCTTTCCTCAATGATGCTATAAATACAGGACGTGAGCCTACAATGGTTTACTCAAACACGGAGCGTGCTGGCGAATTAACGTCTGCCGAAAAGTACTTTTTGAAATCTATAGGGTTAAAACCACATAGAAATGGCAGATTCGTTAAACATCTTTCAAAGCGCACGTTTTGATGAGACCATCACCAAGTATGATATTCATACATATCTTCCGTACGGTTCTTCTAATTATGGATTGTCCGATGAGATCCGTGTATTGATACAGAGTCAAGATTTAGTTACCGCAACATATGATAGCTTCCTGTATATTGAAGGTAAAATCGAATGGAGTTCGGCAGTAGAAGAAGCCGGCGTAAAAACATGTTACCTAATAAACAACTTTGCACCATTCCTTTTCGAAGAAATACGCTACGAGTTAGGAGGTCACAAAGTGGATACATGTAGAAATCCGGGTATAACATCAGCACTCAAAGGATACGTATCGTACACATGGAATGAAAGCAAAGGTTTACAGCATTTGGGATGGTCACCGAAGAATGAGGAACCGTTACAAGTAGAACACCCTAAATGCAACAAAGAAAAACATTTTACCGTCTGTATAAGTCTAAAACACATATTCGGAAGTATGGAAGATTATCAACAAGTTATCGTGAACATGCGACAGGAGTTGGTGTTAATACGTTCCAGAAGCGATGCTGATTGTTATAAGGGTACCGCAAACGACGCTAAAATAACGTTAAATAAAATTCAATGGAAGATTCCGCATGTGATGCTAAGCGACAGTGCTAAACTAAGTCTGTTCCAAAAAATCAATAAAAATACAACCATTATGATTCCGTTTCGTCAATGGGAACTATACGAATTACCAGCTTTAAAACTGACACAGTCGGATATATGGCCAATTAAAACTTCCACTCAATTGGAGAAGCCTCGATGGGCAATTGTGGGTTTTCAAAAGGGGAAAAAGTTTTCAACGACGGAAAGAGCGGCCGATTTCGATTACGTAAACATTCGCAATCTAAAGTTACACCTCAACTCGGAAAGTTACCCATACGAAGCGATGCATTTGGATTTCAATGTCAACAAGTACATAACGGCTACCAAAATTATTTAAATTTTCGTAGAGACTATTATACCATCAACAATCATGAGGATGCATTGTTTGACTATTCGCAATTCAAGACATGCCCAATATTCGTAATGGATTGCTCAAAACAAAATGAATCACTAAAACACTCGACTGTAGATGTAAAACTTGAAATGGAAGCGTTGGAGGTGTTTGAAGCCGGTATCGTCACCTATTGCCTCATATTACATGATGCCCTAGTGCAATACAATCATCTGACCGGAGAAGTGAAAAAACTATAATATGTTATAATAATTTATTGTAATATTAGATGTATTAAATAAAGAACCATATTGACAAGTTGTGCAGTTTTATTTGGGATAGACACTGATCAACTACAACAACAACATGCGAGTAGTGGTTCAAACTCAAAAACTACCTATTCTAAATCTCGATGATTTAACTCGAGCTGCAAACAGCGAGATACAACGGCATGGTGAGTTACTTCCAAACAGCGTACGCGCTATAATTTGTGGTCCTTCCAACTGTGGGAAAACAAACACCATGCTGAGTCTCCTAACTGAACCGAACGGTCTTCGTTTCAAACACGTGTATGTCTATTCAAAATCGTTGAATCAAGAAAAATATCGACTCTTGGGTGAAATTCTAGATCTCATGAAAGATATTGGTTATTATTGCTTCAGCAATAATACTGACATTATAGAACCGAGCGTGGCAAAACCCAATTCAGTATTTATCTTTGACGATATCGCTTGCGAAAAACAAAACCATATTAGAGCGTACTTTTCAATGGGACGTCATAATAACATTGACTGCTTCTACTTGGGTCAAACCTATACTAAAATCCCCAAACAGCTGATTAGAGATAACGCCAATTTGCTAGTGCTCTTCGAACAGGATGATTTGAATTTGCGTCACATATATGAAGATCATGTCACCCCAATTGTAAGCATGCAATTGTTTCGAGACATGTGCTCAGAGAGTTGGCGAATAGCGGTATCGTTAAAACATCAATTGAGAAAAACAGCCTACAAGTAAACAGCCCCCCCCCGTTTCAACAGGATACATAACATACCTGTTTTAAACAGAGCTGTTTGTTTACCTGTTAGACCTGTTTATCTGTTTTAAACAGAGCTGTTTATTTACCTGTTAGACCTGTTTATCTGTTTATAATACCATAGCGGTATCGTTAAAATATCATTTGAGAAAAACAGCCTACAAGTAAACAGCCCCCGTTTCAACAGGATACATAACATACCTGTTTTAAACCGAGCTGTTTATTTACCTGTTAGACCTGTTTATCTGTTTTAAACAGATCTGTTTATTTACCTGTTAGACCTGTTTATCTGTTTTATTGTTGACCCGCACCGATGGATAGCAAAAGATTAGCGTTAACGAAACGTATAATTCAAGTTTGTAAAGCTATACAGCAAAAATATGATCATCTTAAGCTAACAAACCACTCATTGAACCACTTGCAAACATCGCAAAGAAAATCGAACTGCTAGTAAAGACAGAGCCGGAGGATGTGGAGGAGGAGGAGGTGTTCACAAAACCGTCGCCAAAACGTCATTCCTCCCCCATCAAAAAGAACAGGTCGCCGATTCAGCAGTATGGTACCACACCGTCAATACCTTATCATTTGCGAGAAATTAACAAACGAAGATCATCTTCTTTTAGTAGTAGTAGTAATTATGTTAGTCCATTCGCACAACTTCCGTATTCTCAAAGAAATCCTCTGCGTCAAGAGACACCGTCGTTCCTCGAGACTAGTGTGATTGGAGAAATTACACCCCAAGTGGAAGAAGAAGAAAAAGAACATGTAGCAACTACGACCGATTCTATTGTACTCAATACTGCTGCATCGAGAGAATTTCTGGAACAATATGATCCATTACCACGGATATACATAGAGCGCATGCTAAGCGATGCATCTAATGCAATTGACACCACTTATGGAGTCCTTTACGACATTTCAAGCGATAAGTGGGCAATTGGCAAGACACCTGTAAAGATAGACGGGAAGGATTTAGTTATTAAGGGGGTTCGGTATAATGGTACGAGCGGTCTCTATGATCTAATTATAATGAATGAACCAGATAAACGTCTAATAACTAGCGAAGACGAGGCGAACTATACACAAATCTTAATTGCAACTAATGCAGCTCGTCGTGATAACAACCCGGATGAACAATTGAAAAGTACACGTGCCAAAAAATATACAGCGATAATTAAACCCTTACTGGAGAAGGTGGAGGTGAAAGAGAAAAAGGGGGGCAAAGTTACAATATTCAAAGAAATTGGGCGACCGGTTGAATACAAATACTGGAACAACGTGCATGAATTGATTGAAGATTTGGAGGTCCTATGGACTGAAAAAATGGCCGGTAATACTGGGCTCGTCAATGATATCATATCAGTCGTGGAAGAAATATACGAAGATGGATATATTGAGAAACCGTCCGAAAACTTTTTTAGTCAACTATAGTTCGCGCAACGATGGACAAGTTTGGACGTTCTCATTTTCACGCTCAATTCCATAAACTGCTAAAAACACAATTCTTCATTACGGATGATAAGTTTAATGTCGAAAATAAGCGTTTAAGTAATGTAGCCGATCCTATCGAACGTCAAGACGCGCTAACCTTACAGCACTATCAACTGACGAGGTTACATTTAAATGAGAACCGCTTAAGACAGGTAGCCGATCCTCAAGAAGACACCGATGCCATAAATAAAGGCTACCTCGAGTATTGTCTTCAGTCAGTGAAGTCGCTTATAGATGGTGTTCGTAATTATGTTGAGGTAGTACAAGCAGATTTAAATGCAACTAAAGAAACATTAAGTAAATTGATAAAGGATGGAACAAGTGGTAAACGAGTTGCATAAACCGGCACGCAAAAATTTCCCTCGTAGGCGCACTATTATTAAAGGATTCGATGATCTATGGCAAGCTGATTTAGCTGAATTTATACCTTACGCCAAACAGAATAAGGGCTACTGGTAGTTATCGACTGTTTTTCTAAATACCTATGGACTAGAGGTTTGAAGACGAAAACGGTTGCAGACGTTACGAACGCTAAGCAAACCATTTTTAAAGAACGGACTCCTAAGAATCTGCAAACAGATGCTGGAAAAGAGTTCTACAATAAGCAGTTCGCTAATCTGATGATAAAACATAACATTAATCACTATTCCACCTACAGCACGAAAAAAGCTAGCATAGCAGAAAGAGTGATTAGGACCATCAAGAATACCCTGTATAAAAAATTTGGGCTGCGTGGAAAATACGTATGGATTGGTGCACTTCTCGAAGAAGTGACGACAGAGTACAATAATCGTAAACATCGAACAATCGAAATGAAACCTAGCGAAGTAAATACTAACACAACGCTTAATGTATATTCGAATCTGAAAATCTTTAATAAAAACAATCGATTCATGGTGGGTAACATAGTCCGCATTAGTAAATTTAAAAGCATATTTGATAAGGGTTATATACCAAATTGGTCTAGTAAACTTTTCAAGATTGTTAAAGTACGTGTAACGAATCCGGTCACATATTTGCTACAAGACATGAAAGGGACACCTATACTAGGAGGATTTTATGGACAGGAACTGCAAAAGGTTAAATATCCGGATGTGTATTTGGTGGAAAAGGTCATTCGACGTAAAAAAAATAAAGTGTACGTAAAATGGTTGGGATTAAACGAATATTCATGGATCGATGATAACAATGTAGTTTTATAAGCATATTATTGTAAGGCAATAAGCTCATTTGTAAGAACAACAAGCACTTTGGAACATTTAAATTACTGTAGAAAGCATCACTATTGGTTTAATAACGGATATAAATGTCCTGCTTATATAGGTACCGACTAATATGAATATACATTATTGTAACATAGTGTGCTTAAGGAACTAACGTAGAATGTAATTTCTGTAAGAATAATAATAATAAAAGACCAATTGTAATTTTTATTATTTATTAATAAAAAACATACCGGTACATACATATATTTTGTTTTTTTTTTTAATACCTAATTATTTTATATATTAGACCTAAAGTGTTTATGTAGTCCTCAAACTTAACTGATGGCCACTTCCCCGAGTCAGGTCCGCTTGTCCAACCTAACCGTTCACCTTGAAATTTCCGACCTTTTTCAACGTTTTCTAGAATCCAATTATATATTGTGAAATGTTCATAATTTTCCGACGGCTTAAAAGTGTATTTCAAGTTTTGTTCATTAATTACATCGATATATAGCTTAAGTGATTTACAATTAGCATAATAAGCAGCAGTTGAAATAAATTCGTTAGTAACCCAAGTAATGTCATGATAATGTTTCTTAACATTTTCGATACTATATTGTATGGTAGGTGTAAGGTAATGGCAATTGTCATTATCGTTTAGCAAGTTACATACATATCTTTTAAAAGAAACTTTTAAATTTAAGGAAACATTAATTTGACTAAGTACATTTTCTAATTCTATATCAGTTATAAAAGCTTTTTCTATACAAACTTCTAATAACATTTTAATATAACTGTCTAACTTAACCTTTACGTTAAATAACGTGTTAATCGTATCGATACACGCTCCATCTGCATTCTCAGCATACCACTTAAAGCATTCATCAGGTATTACAATATTCCGAAGTATGTTAAGAACTAGCGTATAAACCTCTACAGATCCCTTCCCCATTAAGGCACGCTTCAAAGATTTCTTATAAATTTCTTGCGAAGAATGTTGCAATTCATCATCCATTTGTTTTTCTAGAGATTGTTGATTACTCATTTTAAAATGTCTACAACAACAAAAGAAAAGTATAAGATCATGTAACATTAAATCCCCAAGGAGTGGCGGTTAAACCAAAATGTATTAACCTTTTATCATCATAAGGACTAAGAACCACCTTATTTTGTTTTATTGTAAACACCGAATGTTTCTTTGATCTTATAAGATGCTGGTGGCGCTTTACAATCTTACAGTCGAACAAATCCCTTTTATAATCATCTATTGTAACTTGCCTGACACTAGCCGATGTAGAACCTTTTGATTTCTTTACAACTCCGTGTTGGTTAACAGAGTATGCATACATTTTTGAGCGTAAACCAACAAACTCTAACATAATTTTACCATGATTTTCGTCTTTCATTAATCCTGGCACTTTTTTGTTAACTAATGGAATGCTATAAACGTTATCAGGATCATAGTCTGAGATATCAAATCTATTAATATCCTCTTTCATACTCTGGTATATGTCGAGTACAGAGAAGGCATACACAAGACTGTCTGTGTCTGTATACAAGAGTTTGACATTATTTTTAAATTTCTTTAAAATATAATTATAATGAAAATCATACAAAAAGGTTTTTGAAACATCTAATACCGAAAATCCTGCATATATAGGTTTATTCAAAAAAACTTCCAATTTGTTCATTTCTATTATAACCATGTCGTTGTCAAATATAGTACAAATGTGAAAATTGGGTTTGGATATAAGTGCGCGAGCCCCAAAGCGACCTTCCCATTTTGTAACTAAACGCACATCCTTATATTTACCCACATTTTCCATAAGTTTACCAAAAAACGCTATTAATCATTAATTTAAAAAAATTCTTATCGAATTCATTTTTTGATGCCTGTCTTAACATTGTGTTCAAATCTATATATGTTTTTAACCACGCTGACTGTTTGAAACGGAAAACCCGATTTACTTTAACTAGTCTTAATCCCTGCTCTAGATACATTTTTAAATTCCTATAGTGAAGAACGTAGTTACGTTTTGGATACAATGTGAGCAATAATTTCTTCAATTTGGATTTGGAATACGGGGCTGCGGGTATCATGTGCTCAGGTGCCAAAGGTAGATCGCTATGGGACTCGTGCAACTCTGTGGGGTAATCCAAGTCACAATCTATGATGTAACCAATGTCTGAATCGTTAGGATTATTTAATATACGTTCAATATTGGGCTCATCGATGAAAGAAAATTCCCCATATGGTAAAAATTCTTCCATTGTTCTTCCATAAAGGTTGTTAATATCATAATAAATTAAAAAGCTCGTTGGGATACTAGAATCGTAGCTTTCACTCATGTATTTATTATTAGCTTTCGCGTAACGGTTGGAACACTGCGATACTCCTCCTCTAATACCTCTTTCGATGAACATAACCATGTCGATATCGGTTAAAAGTTCTCATCTAACTTGAGAAATTTTTAGCATTGCATCAAATGCCAAACCTGGTGCGGTATAATAATAAAGAGGGTCAAGTTGATATGCACTTAAGCAGGTTTGACGAAAATTTTCAAAAACATCCGCCAAAAGTAAAACATGTGTTTTTAGATATAAATCCGAGTATTGACCTAACGTTTCAAGTCTAAACGTATTCCAAACATTAACGGCATGCATATAATCTTCATCCGTAACATCTTCGTTATGAAGCTGACTAAAAAATGCAGTTTTAGGAGGTAAAATAGTTTCATTAAGTTTATCCCAAGAGTCAACATATTCATACGGAAAGACTCCCTTACGTACTAATAAATTAAATTCATTATCATTAGTGCAATTTGATCGGGTAATATTTTTTTTATCATTTTCCAAATATGATGACAATTTCTCAATACTGCTACTCATGAACCTATAGGAGTCAATAAACCTATAGTGTATCCTTGTATTGTCTACCAATTTGGCGAAAGAAATGTATTTTTCTTTATTTAACGGTAAAAGTTTGACCTGGCCCGGAAAACCCTTTGCTAAATCGCGAATAATAAAGTGTGAATCCTAACCACTAAGATTGTGAAATACTACAGGTCTAACATGGTAGAACTTAAAATTTAAGTTACAACTTATGTGTGCCGCGGATCTATATTTTCCTGTCAAATGATGGTGGTCTCTAACTTTAATATCACCTCCCGTAAATGGTTTCCTACAAATATGACATGCCACTGAGTTCTCAAAATCTTCAATCTGATCTTGTGTTAGATTATCCATTGGTACAACCGTATTAAATATATTGTTAACCCAATACGCCAAATTTAATAAGTACAATCCTCACGCCTGTACAATTGAAATTTAGATAGTGAATTGTTATAAGAACATTTCAAATAATAAGCTATACTAAAGGGAACATGTTTTTCGCATACACGTGTACTACTTCCTTCGTCATATACCAGAGAGGATTTTTCGAGTATGCTTTAAAGGTCTGTATAAATGACGAACGGTACTCTTTCTTGATATGTGAAATGTTTAAATTCTAAAAATTTTTCATCGTCACTCATCGGTAATCTAGAGTAACACGTATTAATTTCATGACAATGAGTAATATGCTTTTCTAAAAGAATGTTTGTGGAGAAATGATTCAGACATCGATTACAAAAAAAAATTTATGATCCCTATTGGATAGTTGCTTGGCAAACAAAGCTGACATATTTTTTATCCATGTAAAGTGATAAAGTGTATTACTATTATTATTATTATTAATGTAACTTGGTATGCCTTCTTCTTCTTCTGTACCACATTCGTTATTTGAATCGCAAGGTAAAATCAGTAAATTAATTGACTCTCTGTTATTTATTTGGTTCTTACTTAATAAAAATGGAAACACTTTTTTACCCTTTACACAATATAAGTTAATGGAAAGATTGTTTAACTTTTCAAATTTGCTGATGTCGTTGAATTTAATAGGAAACTGAATGGATTCATAATTTAAAATATCTCTAAAATGAGGATAACTGTTAACTCTATCGTTATGATTTTGTACTGGGAATAAAGCAGATGCTGTGGCCCACAAGAAACTATATTCGTCATTATTTTTTAGATTAACAACTGCCCTTTTCATTGATATGAAATTAGGTACTTTAACATACGTTGAAACGCCTCCCCTTATAGGAATGTAACTATTAATATTAACCTTTAAGTGTAAAATTTCTTGCAACGCCCATCCCGAATTCCTTTCCGCAAACTCTTCTAATTTTGCTTGCAGTTTATCGAATACATGAGTTTTGTACCATTGTTTAAGATCGGTACCAACATCTATAATTGCATTTTTGGATGCAAACGTTTTTAAGTCAAGCTCAAGGTTTTGGGGTTGAATGAAATGACATGCTAAAACAACATTTACTTTCAGCATTGATTGCCGTAACATTGCATTAATTTTTCTCGAAAAACTTTTATAAGCACATTTCAAGAATACTAACGGGTCTTTAATATTTAAATTGACTATAATACCTGTAAGTAATCTACCATTGAAGCAGGATTGTACATCGTGCCACTGCAAGTTACGTGAACTGATTGCTACACCAGCGCCTCTTTTATCTGAAGTGTGCCTTAATTCCTTTAATTTTGTCAGGTAACATTTGAGAATTGATAAATTACTTTCAAGTCTACGCGGATTTTCATTTACAGTATACATTTGAATTTTAATGAATTTTTTTAAATACCTGATATTATTTCTTAACATATGAATATGTCTGGTTATTTCGTCCTTAGTTTTCAATAATTTAATAGCATTGCGAATTACCTTAATTAATTCAGTACTTGTAATCGAAACCGAATTTATATTCATATCTAATTATTTTAATTGCTTATTTACCTTAGAAGCTATAATATTCAATGCAAAGAAGTATTATTTAAATTCACACACACGAACAATTTTAAATCAGCGTAACTGGGGAGTAACCGTTTTGCTAACTATTTTCAGACTACAAAAACGCTTTAGCTGCGATATCTGTCATCTTACCGTACATCATCGGTTTATATACCTTTTCAAGTTAACGATAGAGGGTACAATAACCTGAAGGTCAACGAGTTCATGGCACATTGATGTCCTTCAAAAGATAAAAAATAGAGCAAAGTTATGAAATAGTAAAACGCATAAGACAATACATAATGTACCAAGACCGCTTTTCAATGCCGCAAGAGATAATCAACCAAAACGCTTAGAGTTATTTTTTTCCCGTGGGGTGAATGACCCCAAAAAAAATTGCCAAAAAATGTAATTTGACACCCCAAAATTGCCAAAAAATGTTATTTCACACCTCAAAATTACCAAAAAATGTAATTTGACACCCCAAAATTGCCAAAAAATGTAATTGGCACCCCAAAATTGACAAAAAATGTAATTTGACACCCCAAAATTGCCAAAAAATGTAATTTGACAAGCCAAAATTGCCAAAAAATGTAATTTGACACCACAAAATTGACAAAAAATGTAATTTGACACCCCAAAATTTCTAAAAATGTAATTTGACGCCCCAAAATTGCCAAAAATGTGTAATTAGACACCCCAAAATTGCCAAAAAATGTAGTTTGACACCACAAAATTGCCAAAAAATGTAATTTGGCACACCAAAATTGTCAAAAATGTAATTTGACACCCCAAAATTGCCAAAAAATGTAATTTGACACCCCAAAATTGTCTATACTGGATGTCGATAAAAAATTTTAGGTATTTACTATTAATTTTATAGATCACATATTCACCTTGGTTTAGTCCCTTAACCTTATTTAAGTTGACGAACTATTCCCACATATGTTTGATCATTACCCTTATCATTTCCGCTTGTTTTACCAAGGTTAACAAAACCTATACGTATAAAAGTTAACAAGATGCTGACACATATGTTCGTTCATTATCCTTATCATTTTCGCTTGTTTTGCCAACGTTAACAAAACGTATACGTATGAAAGTTAACAAAATACTGACACATATGTTACATACATATGTTCGTTCATTTCCGCTTGTTTTGTCAACGTTAACAAAACCTATACGTATATAATTTGAACATTACACTTCTTATTCAGTTCATCATCTAAGAAAACCAAATTGAGTCTCAAGAAAACCAAGAATAACGAGCAAAAACCTCAAATTCTACAGAATTTGTTACTACAATCTTCTGTATCGCTACCTCAGCCACCGCCTGCTGATATCCCAGTTATCAGCATCCAGGATAGCGACATAGAGGACGATTTTACCCGCTACTTTGAAAAGTAAGTTACTTATTTCTTAATGTATGTTTGGTTATTGCATTATTAATGTGGTTCATTTTCCACTTACAGTATCACTCCTGCCACTACCGTGGCTGCAACACCGCGGTGGATGCGTGTAGGAAAAGATTTAACCCTACTGGACATACCGTCTCAAGGACAGCAGCTCCCCGAGCCAGGCTAACCCCTCGAGCCTGCTGTCAGGTTAAATCGATTAAGGGAGACGAATTTAGAATGGATTCGAGAGCTATGCATCTCAAACCAACAGCGGGTGACTGAAAGTCGAAATCGTGTGGCTCGACTAACGATGGAGTTAGCTGAGGTAACCGAAGAGTTGCTGTACGCGGAAAAGACGGGGCGAAATGCCGAATTAGTGTTTAGGGCATTAGATAATGGACCCTTTTATATATATTAAGTAATTAGTTATAGGTTAGTCTTTTTTTTTTAGTAAAGTAAGTGAAGTGTACATGTTTAAATAAATAAATGTTTTAATTCTTTTTACTTTTTTTCCTTAAGGTAAAATATTCACATCATCTATCACTATAAAGTGTACAGATTATGAATCCAAAAAAAGTATTGCAATTTTACATGTGGAATTAACAATAAATTGTATGATACAGTTAAAAGTGATACTTCATTGAATATATTACTCACATGCAGACAACTTGCGCTACAAACAGTTGCATAAATAAATTTTTTTTTTCGTTACATGATTATCCATTTATTTCATTAAATATTATACCTAAATACAGTTTTTAAAAAATTCTTCTTCTTATAGGATATAAATTTCCGTAATGAAACATCTAACTCGGTAACGTAATATTGAGAATATGAACAAAAATTCTCAAATTTTACATGATTTAAAAATGTACATCCTTTTCTTAAAACAAGCATTAGAAATTTATATGTGAAAATGCGAACTTATGATTTTATAATATAGGACTTATACATCTCAAACCAAGAGCGGGTGATTGAAATTCGAAATCGTGTGGCTCGACTAACGATGGAGTTAGCTGAGGCCACTGAGGTGTTGCTGTACGCTGAAAAGACGTGGCGAAATGCCGAATTGGTGTTTAGGACATTGGACAATATGGACCCTTAGTTTATGTTAAGTAATTAGTTATAGGTTAGTCTTTTTTAGTAAAGTGTAGAGGTTTTGAAAAAATAAATGTTTTAATTCTTTTTACTTTTTTCCTTAAGGTAAAATATTCACATCATCTATCACTATAAAGTGTACAGATTATGAACCAAAAAAAATGATTGCAATTTTACATGTGGAATTAAACATAAACAGTAAATTGTATGATACAGTTATAAGTGATACTTCATTGAATATATTACTCACATGCAGACAACTTGCGCTACAAACAGTTGCATAAATAATTTTTTTTTCGTTACATGATCATCCATTTATTTCATTAAATATTATACCTAAACAGTTTTTAAAAGATTCTTCTTCTTATAGGATATAAATTTCCGTAATGAAACATCTAACTCGGTAACGTAATATTTAGAATATGAACAAAATCTCCAAATTTTACATGATTTAAAAATGTACATACTTTTCTTAAAACAAGCATTAGAAATTTATATGTGAAAATGCGAACTTATGATTTTATAATATAGTTAAATCAATCTTCATAACACATTACTTATTTATTTTGCAACTATATGTCACTTCATATTTTTAAACTCTTCATCTTCAGGCTCACCTCGTACATTTCCAACGTTCTCATTACTTCTCTAATTTTCTTTAAAAGTTTATCTATTTCTTGCTGCCCCTTATATCGATATAATAATTCCCTCTGCACCTTTTTAATTTTCTTGTTGAGAGTTTCTACTTCGCGATAATTTTCTTACACCATTTTCTTTGAAATATATATTATATGAATAACCAGTTACGTACGTTCCCTACTTTATCAATGATATCTTTCTCACAAAGAGGCAATCTTATATATATATATATATATATATATATATATATATATATATATATATATATATATATATATATATACCCTCTCATCGTTACTCTTGTTGACCTCTGAATGACCTTGAAGTTTTGAAAGTCGTAACCTTCAATGAACTCATGACCTACTTTTTATGCATAGCTTACGAGATCGCCGTGACAACATGTTTAAGCTTGTTAAATACACACACCTACTTTTAGTTTAGTAAATTATTTCACCTTGACCCATTTTAATAAGCCCATTTGACCTTGGTCTACTTTTTAGCATAGACAACTCATTCTTATTTCCATGAATTGATTCTATTTGTATACTTCTAAGAAATGTCATACGATACCCCTACACGTCAAGGACCTTTGACCTTGACCACACTATTATTAGACTTCTAAGAATTGTAATATGATGATGACATTGCAATTTCTATTTTTAGCTTCTGACCTTGACATACAAATTTCCCGCCAAAACGTTTGACCGCAGAGTGACGTTTTAATATGATGAGGATGGTGACATTGCAATTTCTATTTTTAGCTTGAAGCGCAGTATTCACCTTCAATGAACTCATGACCTACTTTTTATGCACGAGATCGTCGTGACCTTGAAGTGGAGTAGCTCCTACCTTACATTACTACTACTACCGATATATGCAATGTGTACGATGACCTTGACCTACAGCAGAAACACTCGTAGAAAGTATAGTAGAAAAGTGGAGTAGCTCCGGCCTTACATTACTACTTAATAACACTTTTACTACTAATTCAAGATGGCGTAGAAAATTTTTCTTCCGATTCAGTGATAATTTGGGGAATGGAGTTTCAGTTATAATTAAACAAAAAAATAAAGAAAGAAATTAATTTTTTTTAACTTTAAGAAAAACTGCATGTCTTGAGACTCATTTAGCTGAAATTGCGTGGGTAATTAATCCTAATTATCGTTAGCAATAATACCAAATTTCAGCTTAAAATAATTAAAACTGTGGAAATGTTTAATTCGGTAAAATAAATTAATCGAGTCGTTTGTTTTTTGTTGAGTTTATGGGCCCATAGCAAAAGTTACCAGTGGAAAAATGAACATCATTATTCACTTTCGGTGCAGTTTCCAGCAGCGGAATTAATCTGTAATATTGCAATGAACAAAAATATCCATGTTTATGTGTGTATTACGTTTAAGTAACAAAATTTGTCAAAAATCATCGCGAGTTCTCAAAGTACGCAACTCCTTGGGCAAGGCAAGACGACACATCCTTACAACTGAGTTGGTTGTTGTGCTGATGACCTTCAGGTTTATTTTGGATCTCCCCCTGCAGGTACTATCCTGGTAACCGATGTCAATGTCAGTCCTGTCATAGACCAGACTCTTCAAGTGGTCCCAGAGCGTCAGGTCAAGAGACCATGGTGGCTATTAGACTAGTCCACCTCTCCCACTCCACCCGAAAAAATTTAAATGTATCGACTTATTAATTGTCAATTCGTTCCCAACAAACGAGTGAAAACTGAATTTTCTTGGGTAAATGAAGTGTCGCTTACCGAATTGGGAAAGTCGTATCTAAGTAGGCTTTGGACCCACAAGCGGTCCCGCAAAGCCAAAGGCAAATCATCTAAGCACTCTGAAACCTGATGCGGCAGGAATGCCAAATACGACTACCCATTCAGCCTAGCTGGGAATATGTACGGGGCCAGCAGGTATTCGTCGACAAGACCAACCAAGGTTTAGCGAAAAACTCTTTTGAGCGCCGTGGTGGATCATTGATTGGGGATTTTCTTCAGCCCATTCGTGCTAGTTTCTAAAGCTCACAAAGCCACCTCTGTCGAATGTGGCTTCATCCGTCCACAGGGTCCTTTATTAAAAATCCCTCACTTCACGCCGCCGAACCAGTTACCGAACGTGACTCGGTAAGCAGCATACGAAAATGTAAACTTTCACCATTATAACACATTATAAAAATATTTAGCTTTCTGGTTATATTTTTTTTATATTGTATATAAATTTAAATGTTTAGGTAACAATTACAGTTATCTCAAGTAATTTCTTAAAGATTTTGCCATTTACTAAGGACAATAATTGCAATTGTTATCGAAACATTTAAATTTATATAAAATATGTATAAATAAAATATACGCCATTTAGACCTAAACGCTAAGTATTTTTGTAATAAAATCTAGCAATATAGTAACGGTGGCTACTTTACCCACCTTGCAGTTTGTCAACAATTTCCATCTGTCAACCCAAAATGTATGTCTACGTACTCTTCTTTAAAAAAATATATAGCAACATCATTTTCTGATTAAATCAATATTAATCACCTGCAAACTTGGAAAAATTATAATTGCTGCCATTTGAAGCAAATGATTCAACTAACCACTCGACTCGATTTTTTTACCGAACTAAATATTAAAATTCTACTATTTCTACAGTGTTAATTATTTTAAGCTGAAATACGGTATTATTGCTAACCATAATTACGGTTATTTATACAAAAAATTTCTCAGCTAATTGTTCAAGGAGGTGGGCAGGTGCTTCAGACAAATTTGGTTAGTCAAAGGTATTACACACATAAACGTTGATAGTTTTGTTCTTTACAATATTACGGATTAATTCGGCTGCTGAGAATTGCAGTGAAAAGTTGTCAAAATAAAAATGATGTTCATTTTTCCACTGATGTCTTTGCTGTGTCCATAAAATCATAAAAAAACAATCGACGCGGTTAATCCTTTTTTATCGAATTAAATATTGAAATTCTACCATTTATACAGTTTTAATTATTTTAAAATGAAATTTGGTAGTAATGCTATGTTCTGCTTTATATTGTTATTCTTGTTATAGTAAGCGGAAAGGCTTTTCTTGGGTAGCTCTTTTTTTTATCCGCAATAAATCCAGCAGAACAACATGCAACAACCCTTATTTGAGTGGTATTAAATATACCACCAATATAGGTCTTTCATTCGTTCTGTTGTAAATATAAGAAAAATTTTAATTATTTTACATTATAGATATGAGGTAGGCAACTTAATTTGCATATCTTCATAGTGCATACTTTCGTAAAGATTTATATTCCCACTTCAAATTTCATTCTGCTTTTATCATTTGCGCAACGCGTCATAACTTAACCCTTTGCGCAGGAATATGTCATCTTACATGATCT
The DNA here is from genome assembly GCA_036346205.1 of Vesta saturnalis. NCBI lineage: Eukaryota > Metazoa > Arthropoda > Insecta > Coleoptera > Lampyridae > Vesta > Vesta saturnalis. The sequence goes on along the minus strand of JARFJB010002107.1, from coordinate 494,872 downwards.
AACTTCTTAAGCCTCCATTTTTTCACTTCCTGGTGAACTATAAGAGAAGTATAACGTTTTTTGGGGTTTTCTCTAAATTTATGTGAAAGTGCCATTAATTTTATGGTAAGATATCTTTTAACTTGTTATACTTAAAATTAAAACATTTGCTTTTTTCAGGCACTTTCTTCTCTTTTTTTTACGGTTAGTTTATTTTTTTACTTTTACATTTAATATTACTGCTTTGGATTGCACAATTAATTCTACTGCTGCGTACGTTTCCATTTTATGATTGCAAATTTTATTGGAAAATTTTAAGAAATGCATTAAACGGATTATTCCAATCTAAAGAAGAAATTTTTAAGAGATAATTTCAGTTTTGGGTGTGGCTGATAACAAAAGCATTGTTATGGCGAGTATTGCGCAATTACACAAGGATTACGTCATCTTGGTATGCATTTCCGCATCACATTTTTTTATAATACAAGGGATCCTCAGGAAGATTTAGTATATATTGTACAGGTATAATGTTTAATGATTTTTTAGTATTTTAAGGGTTTTACAATGTCAATGTCAATGAACATAATTGTATATTGTTATTTTTTACATTTTGATAAATTTTATTGTTAACTAACTCAGTTTAGTTGTTCCGAGATAAATAAAAAATAACTTGGTGCCCGAGATCATTTCATTAGTTTTATATTACAATTTTTTATTATTCATATTAAGTGAAAATAACATAACAGATTTAGTGGTAATCAAGCAAATCAAAATTAATGAACCGGCCGACTTTAATTTACCGACTAGAGACGAAGGCACTATTGTGGTGAATGGTTGTATCTCCAGTCAGTTTGACGATTTGTTTTTGGAGAACTTATTTCTTTATTTTTTTATTTCATTATTACTTTTACATTTAGTTATTACTTATATTAAATTTATTACACCAGTTACACCACTTATTTACAAACATTGCATCTGCTTTTAAATTTATGCACTGTGTTTTGTTATGCTAGTTTGCGGATTAACTCTCCATTCGAGTTGCGCTGTCACTAGACTGGCCTGGGTACATTACAAGCATTTTATCATACGTTGCTTGCTTAATAATTTCATAATAATTCACTTCCCTTTATTTAGTGGTTGGTGTAGATACACATGAGCCAGCAGTAATTAGGGAACGTGTATATTACTATTTCAAATTCGATATTAAAATTTTTCGTTACATAATTTTCACGTTTTCGTGCCGATGTCAAAATTGCCGCGACGACTAGGAAGTGAGCTAAATCGATGTGATATCTATAACTGTATTATATAAATTATGTACACAGCCGGAGAGCACATAAAAGTTTTAAAAATATTGCAATACTGTATTTAAAGCATTACGTCCTGATTGATTCATTTTGTAAGTTGAAACTAATCCACAAGGGACATGCTGCTTTTTATTTCTGAGAATTATGACTTGGATCGCAAACCTTTCTCTCTGTCTATGAGTTCCATTACAAAGGGTTAATGACTCAGCATCTTTAGAGTTTCTTGATTAGGTCATGTGCTCTTGAAGAAATCAATGTGCAAGAATACTTCGTGTATTTTGGCTGATAATGCGCTTGAAAATATCAATGAATCGCTGGTTTGCATATTGGCTAGGACAATGGGAGTGTTTCTAGACTTTGGCCTTGAAGAGATCAACGCGTCATGGATCTGCAGTTTGTATCTTATATTTTTATAAGACAATGGCCTTGACGATATCAATGAGTCATATATCTGGTTCGCGCCTTGGCTAGTGCAATGAGTTTGTTTCCAGACTAATTTGGTGGTCGATAAACAAGTCTTGCATCTATAGCTTGTTTATTGGATAACGCAATAGACTTTAACGGATCAATGAATTTGACTTTGCTAGGACGATGGGTTTCTTTTTAGGCCTTGAAAAGTTCATGAGTTCTGTATCCGGTCTCATGTCTGAGGCTTTTGAGAGACCCTGGTTTTCCGGAATTTGTGATAGCTTCAGGTAACATTGACCACTAATTAACATTGGCCTTGGAATAAGACCTTGAGCAAGAGTATGATAGTTTGTTTTTCAGATAGGTCAATGACTTTGAAACTTTACGTTTGTTTGTCCATAAGTTGGAGTTTCCACTTTGTTTACCAACTGTACTGCACCAACATGCACAGATCAATAAACTTTCGGTTAGTTTCAGTGTCTTGACTTCGATATAAAAACACGCAAAACACGTCAACATTTGTAGTTGGATGTAGATTCGCAAATAAACCGTTCCTAGCCCTTTCTTTAAGTCTTTCTCACTTTTTTCAATCAATCCATGCGTTTATATTTTTAAAAATGAAACATTTCACAATCAAATTAAATTTGCGTTTTAATGTGATTAAATTTGGTTAAATTTGTATTTTCAGTATTCGTGTGAAGAAGAAATTCTAGAATGTCGTTTTCATTATAATTTAATAATTTTTTAATGTACTAAAAAATCAAAAAACATTTATTAGTAGGCGTTCAAATCCAAGTACATAATTCGTTGAAGTACGATAATTTTTTGCGATTTTAAATCGCATAAATTTGTTTGATGTATAATGTGCTAATTTATAAATTTTGTACACTGTTTGCGGTTTAAAGAAACTCAAAGATAAGTTTATATCCTTCAAATTTACGTCTTGTCATTCCATATTTAACAGCATTAATACAATGTTATTCCACAATTTATTTTATGTATTTATTAAATTTTCAACGCGTTTAAATACAACATGTATCATTAACCAGTGAAAATACATGAGTAAAGTAATAACAAGTATTAATAGTAGGAAATTAAGGTAAAACCACAAAATGGATGTAAATTATCATTCTATATTTAACATTTCTGTTACGGGTGAGTCTATGAGATAAATGAATTCGTTACTGAAAGCTACTTCCTGTTTATATTTATAAATATCGAATGGTTCCAAAATATCTAATTTGTCCTTTTTATTACAAAAATGTAAAAATTTATTGTTTTGTGTACCCCTAAGGTGATTATTTACTATTAGATGTTTGGCATAATTTGATTTGTTTGTGTGTTGATCTAATGTATCTCTTATATCTAATACCAAAGTTACTAAGTGTTGGTCCAATATAAACAGAATTGTAGAACGTACAGTTCAATATATAAATACCCGACTTTAAAATATCGCGAGCTACTTTTTCTGATATTCTTTCAAAATATGAGGTCCGTATGTATTTATTTTCCGTCAGTTGTGTATTAATTGACTAAATGTCTTCTTATATATATATATATATATATATATATATATATATATATATATATATATATATATATATATATATATATATATATAAACGAATGTATGTCTATCTGTCAGTCTGTCCTTTATGCATTACTACACAATTCATCCGACCACCATGAAACTTTGGGAAGTTGTTGAGTATACTCCTACGAAGGTTTTTTTTAAATATCGGCCTCCAGGACCCTTACAATCTTTTCACGCAGCAACGCGCGTCGAGTACGGCTGGTGGATACATAATTTGCATTCGTGTTTTTTAACTTAAGCGTCGATTATGTTTGAAATGTAACCATTTTATTAGACAGTATGTTTTATGATTTTAATTTGTTTATTGAAATTTTTTTGTTTTAAAAGTTATGACATTGCTCTGTATATAAACGATCTATAACCAGCTGACTTATGTGTTTTATGGTGACATGAATCGTTAGGTATTGAGTATCCGTATGTGTAGCTCTCTGAATTAAAATATAGTTTGCTGTTATACTTTAATGATTTCTTACCATAACTACTTGTTATTATTTTACTTATATATTTTCTATCGATAATGTTGTATTGAAACGCGTTGAGAAATAAATAATACTTATATAATATAGATTGTGGAATTACACAGTAATTTAATTATTAGTACTATTAAATAAGGAATTCCGTCAAGTAACGTTAAAGAATATAGATTTGATCAAAGGATCTTCGTTAGAAAAACAAACCAAGTTATACAAAAAAAAACTTATGATTAAACAGAAAGGTAATACCGACTTATGTTAACTTGTTTTCCAGAACTAAAAATTGAGAGGATAATTAAGAACGCTCAAAGAAGATGGCTTAAAGAAGAAGCTAAAACGTGGTATCGAAATAGAGATAACCTGCACATTTACTTAAAGGTACTTTATTCTGACATTTTACATTAAATATACGTAATACTGAATTTGATATATTTGACAATTACGTTAGAAAAACACTGAGTTACATCAAATATAAAAAATATGTGACACAAAGAATAGTATTATAAAAATTACCAAAAACAACAGCATCAACATGGAACAAACATAAATCAGAACAATCCCTACAATTTTCACACAAGATTCATAAAGCTGTCAAATGGTCAATTTAATAACAAATCATTATAATCTCATAACAAAGGATTTAATATTGTTCTCTGCCCTATATTCAGTAATAAAATGAAAGACATTTTAACACTAGGATGCGAAACGCATGTTAGAAGCGTTTACAATAATTATGCCAAGTTTCAAATTGCGAATTTACTTGAAGAGTTTTTGTTGAAAAAGGATACATATTGGAAAAATATCTTACAACTATTTACTATAATAAAAGTTAATAAAAATAATTTAATTTTTGCTAAAACAGATAAAGCTAATGCTCTTAGTAATTATTTCAATAGATAGTTCAATAGATATATGTAGAAAGTTAATGATTCCATTATTACCGAAAATTTGGAAATCCTATATTTCAATAATCTGTGTTACAGGTTTTGAGAAACAACAAGTTTTCAACCAGAACCTATAATCGCGAAATATATACGATCTCATAAAAATTCACAAACCCAATAAGCCCATTAGCGCAGAAATTTCTTATGTCCAAGGACATAATCATATCTTAGCAAATATACTAAACCACATAATAAGTAACAGTTTAAAGTGCAAATCAATATATTTTATTAAGAATTCTTTAGAAATAATTAATAAATTACAGAACATAAAATTACCACTACTTAATATACCTGTAAGTTTTGATGTTACTAGTAAGTTTTCTAAAATACTCCCTCAAGAATGTGTGCGTTTATTAAATAATTTTTTATTTAGTAATAATCTTGAATTAGTTACAATATCTATGGGCAGTCAATCTCGCTCATTTTAGCTATATCAATGTATATATGTATGTTTCATATTTACTTGTAAGTAACTTAACTGATTTAATTCAAGTTTTGTACACTTATTAATCAGGCCATAAAATAGTTTTTACTATATGTTAACACTTCTAATATTAAGCAAGAGTAAAGGTACAGGGTACGCCATGCATCCTTCATAAAATTTAACACTTTAATAGTTGAAGATATTCAACTATTACAAAAATGGATGTATGTATGTGTGCATGTGTTCTTTACAACGAAGAATATTGTTATTCTCTAGCATTGGTATAAAATAATAGAACTTTAACACCCCTGTTACCATTAATTACATGTTTTTTTTAAATTTTGGGCGCAACAACACACGCCAGGTACCGCTAGTATCTTATATCTATCGATAATTTAGATCAAATTTTACAGTTAAATCACATAAAACACACATCACATAAAAGTTAGCTTTATATAGATCCTTACAACACAGAGCAATGTCACTACCATTAAACCGAACAAATTTCGATAAAGAGGTATCAATTATAAAACAAAATGCATAAAAAATGGTTACATTTTAAATATAATAGACATTACAGTTAAAAATCAAGAATACAAATTATCTATTAAACACATTTACCAAACTAACACAGAACCTACAGAAAAAAAAATACATATAAAATTTAACATTTTGGAAAAATATCCAAAAAGGTAGCTCACATATTACAAAAGTACAAGAAACACAAAGTAGTTTTCAATACGAATATTCTTAAATGTTTATGTAATGCCAATTATTCAACTAACGACCTTTTGAAGTCGGGTTTTATAAATTGATCAGCACATTCTGTAATTCTGTTTATATTGGACAAGAACTAGAAGATTTGGTATTATATACAAGGCCCTCGGTACATTAAATATAAACACATTCAAATCAATTTAAGCCAGACATCTAATATTAAATAATCACCTTATGACCTCAAAATAATATTAAATTTTTATATTTTTGTAATAAAAAACAAATTAAATCTTTTGGAAGTATTCGATGTTTATAGACATAAACAGAAGGTGACTTTCGTGAATGAACATCTGTTAAAACGTAAATCCCCACTTTTTTTGTACACCAGACTAAATTTGTTTTTCGGCGTAACGGACACTCAATCAATCTACATACACATATGTAGTTATAGAAGTTATGCAATCGACAATTTTGTCATTATCGGTGAATCAACTTATTGCCTACTTTTATTGCAACGTTTGATAAAGTCTCACAAAAATGTGTGTATGTGTGTGTGTGCGTGTGTGCGTGCGTGTGTGTGCGTGCTGTGTGTGCGCGTGCGCATGCGTGTGCGTGTGCGTGTTTGTGTGAATGTGTGTGTGTGTGTGTGTGTGTGTGTGTGTGTGTGTGTGTGTGTGCGTGTGCGTGTGCGTGTGCGTGTGCGTGTGCGTGTGCGTGTGCGTGTGTGTGAGTGTGTGTGTCTGTGTGTGGGTGTGTGTTATTATTATTATTATTATTTTTGTTAAGTGCTTCGACAACTAGGTCATTTGCCCGCTTAGCAGTATATAGCGAATACATACGTAAATATTAACATTAGTGCGTTGATCAGTTCAAATTTTTCTTAATAAACTGGTTTCATTTAAGAACTTGATTAAGTTGTGGATGCTCTGTGCGTCATTATTTAGACATTGTTCTATAGTGTCACCTAATTTATTTTGAATTCTCTGCCTAGTGTAAAGTTTAAATTTTATTAATATATGGGATACAGTAAGCAATTCGTTACATTCAGTGCAGAATGGGTTTTCTTCTCTTAAAAGCAAATATGTTGAGGTAAGGTTAGTATGCCCTATGCGTAATCGTGTTTTTGCTACCTGCTCTCTTAGAGCAGGTACGATATCTCCATATCGTAGGGTCTGTTTTAATTTTTGAAAAAGCAGAGTTGTTTACCCAATTATCAAACGCGTAACTTACAATTTTCTTTTTTATTGTCAATTTCACATCTTCAGTGCGAACTTGAAATATGTCGATTTCTTCACTGCGTGCGGCCTCTCGTGCCGCAACATCTGCATGTTCGTTTCCTTCTATTCCGCAGTGAGAGTGACACCAAGCAAAACATATCTTTTTATCTGACTTTGTTAACCATGCAATACTAGCCAGTATTCCTTTAATTAGAGAGTCTGTTGAGTAAGTATTTTCTAGTGCTCACAACGAACTTAGAGAGTCGCTACAGATTGAAAACTTACTTTCTCTACATAAGTCACAATAATACAGCGCTTGTAGTATTGCATAAGATTCAGCAGTAACACGCTCGAATATTTCGACATGGACCAGCTATACGCTTTACTCTCTACATAAATAGCACTTCCAACTTCTGTTTGGAATTTGGAGCCATCTGTGAATATTACAGTAATGATTTTTTGGTTATTTCTATAACAGTTTCATCGCGAACATAATTATCTGTGTGGATGCTCAGATTACTGATTAGCTATGGCGGTATTTCACATGCATCATGGGAATACACTTGAAATGGATAGACCAGTCCAACGTCTTTGCTTATGTCGACAGCTCTTATGCTGGCTGGGCGCATGGCAGACCTATTAGTAAATGGGTCGATCTCATAACAATTGATAAAGGAATTATAGCTAGGATGATTTGGTTGGCCGCTTGTTCTAATAACATGATTGAGGTCAGCAGCGCTAAAGATGTATTGGAAGGGAATAGTATTAGATTCGAAGCAAATATCGTCTAATCTAGATGTTCGGAAAGCCCCGTTACATAACCTTAATCTTGCACAGTGAATCTTGTTCAGCTTTAGAATGTGTAACTTTCTGGCGCTCGACAAAACAACTGAGCTTTGACAGGATTAAGAACTGGGATATCCTGAGAAGAGCTTCTTTCTTACCACCCCACGATATATGCGCTAGGTATTTAAGGGTGTTAATGGTCGTCTTTATTCTCGTGGTCAAGTGTTCTATGTGTTTTTTCAAATACAACTTTTTATCAAACAGAACTCCTAGGATAGTCGTGTTGGTACCTTAGTCGACAAAAATGGATTGCATGCGATTTTGTCGAAGATAACGTAAGACCCATTTCATTAACCGTTTTCACCAGTCGATTAATTTCGAATTGCAGAGGGTGAAGTAGGTCCTCATAGGACCTGACTAAGGACATGATTAAGTCATCACGAATAAAGTTTTACCGATATCTTGGGACAGGCACTCTATCAACTTATTTATTACGATTGTAAATAAAGTGACGCTGAGTATTGAGCCTTGTGGAATTTCCTTCGGCTGTACTCGATCCTGGGATAAGCAATTGTTAACGCGTACTCGAAATGTTCTATTTCCCAAAAAGATTTTTATAAACTGAAATAGCGGTCCTTTAATTTTCATACGTTGAAGTTCAAGAAGGATTTGATGCCTGTTCGTTCGTTCAAAAGCCTTTTCAATGTCAAAGAATATTGCTAACATATGGTGTCTTGCTGCAAAACAATTTACAATGTCTGACTCGAATTACACTAAGCAGTCAGCTGTAGATCTAGAACGCCTGGCACCCATTTGATGCTTCGATAGTAGGCCGCTCCATAATAAAATCCACATTAAGCGTGCATTAACCATCTTTTCCGGTAGTTTGCAGAGACACAACGTCAGAGAAATAGGTCTATAATTATTCACAAGTAAGGGGTCTTTATTTAGTTTCAAACACGGGATTATTATAATAAAAATAATTATTATCATTATCACTATTATTATTACTATTATTATTATTATTTTGGGTACCGGCCGAAAAGTTTTCCTAACTTGGCTGGACCCCCAGTATGTGTATTTTGATAAATAAACAGATTCCAACATTATTATTATTATTATCATTATCACTATTATTATTACTATTATTATTATTATTATTATTATTATTATTATTATTACTCTGACGCTTGTGGAATTATTATAATAATAATAATTATTATTATTATCACTATTATTATTATTGCGTTGACGCTCGTACTGTACGGAGGTGTTTAACGTGCTCTTAATTTAACATAAGTTTTACGCTTGTATTACACTAAATTAAAGTGCCAAATATATACTGAACTACCCCAAATTTAAAAAATTGTGTAAATTTCTTTATTTGGTTAACTAAAAATGAAATGTAATCGCTGTGATTATTTATGTAAATAACATTTTTAGTAGTGTAAAAATGCTAGATTTTGTATGTATGCCGATGATGCATTACTCATGTACTCACTTGAAAATGTTAAAGCTTGCCAAGAAAGGACATAAAACGAAATTAACAGCTTAAACAGATGGATTCATGGGAAGAACATTTTATTAATCACGAAAAAACCGTTGCGATGACTTTTTAACATCACACATGATAAACGAGGAGCCTATACAAATTAAATTGCATACTTGTGAGTGTTTTTAGACAAGAACATTTGTGAATGTGCCATAATTAAAAATGTTACAACACATAATTATCTTGGGTTGTGTATAGATAGCAAAATGAAAGGAAATAAACATGTGGAACACGTATGTGGAAAATTGAAGAAACTAGTCGGATGCTTTTATCTAATGCGTAAATATACAAACAGTAAAACTTTAAAGGTTGTCTACAAAGCGCTGGTGGAATCTATAATCAGATACGCAGTACAGACATGGGGCAACGTGGATCCAATACATATACATAAATTAGAATCTCTACAGTTTAAAATTCTTAAAATAATTCATAACAAAAAAACTACATCTCAAAAGCTGCTTCAAAAATATGACACATTGACACCGAACAAAATGTACATCTACATAAACATGATAAAATACTTTTGGAGTGAAGAATATAAAACAAAGATATCACACCCACAGAATACGCGGAGGCATATTTACCACGTACCAAGATATTTTAATAAATATGGTAAAAGGACATTGAAATGCTCAATCCCAGAACTGTTTAATAAAGTGCCAAAAAATGTGTTTCACAATAGGATAAGCATCTTCAAACGGAAATTAAAACTATGGCTGCAAACCAATTAAAATTTTATCTCCCTTAGAACGAATTTAAGTTAATTAATCATATGATTGCATATGTTTGAAATAATTAAAATAATGTACACACCTACTAGCGTCTAAGATTTTCTGTAATATAGAATGTAAATAAGATGTAACTTAGATATTACAAAGGCACCAACTGAAAAGTCTCTAGATTGACTTAGTTGGATCTAAAATGTATATATTTGCGAAATAAACCATTATTATTATTATTATTATTATTATTATTATTATTATTATTAGGACATTGAGACGATTTATGGAGAAAAAAGATAGACAAATTGAACTATTGTCAAACAGAATAGGAAAATTGGAACAACATAAGAGTAGAAAATATTTGGAAATACACGGAATTGGAAAAAAAGATAACGAAACTCCGGAACAGAAGCTTGAAGAAATCTTGCATAAAATAGGATGCTCTGATGTTAAAATTAAGTCTGTGAGTAACACAGTATTAAAAAAAAGTGATTTCCCTCTTGTTAAAACACATAACGAGGTAAATAAACAACAGTTATTACTAAAGGCAAAGCGTGGTGGCGAAACTTAAACAGTAGCGATCAGAAGGCTAATCTCATTTTCTTTAATGAGAACTTGACCCCGGAAAAAAGGTTGATATATCGCGAAACTCGTAAAAAGGCGGGTGAATTTGAATACAATTTTGTGTGGGTGAAAAATGGTGACGTTCTAATTAAAAAAAATCAGAATGAAAAAGTGATCATCATTAACTCACTGAGTGACGTTGATAGGTACATAGTGTAATTCCCACTTAAATCTTCTATATCTTAAGATTACGTAATATTGTTTATTTGGTTCAAGCATAATTTTTAGTTTATTGCTGAATTTTTAAATAATTTAACGCCGATAGATTACAAATACAAAGACATTCTGTAATATTGTACATATAGAAATACTTTAATAGAAGCCGCATCCTTACTTTTAAATATCAAAAATGGATCTAAACTTTGACTCAAATTATTTATACACATTTAAAAATTGTGCAGATTTACTCGAGTGGAACGCGTTTATAAAAAATGAAAGGAAATGTATAAATGCTATCAAATTATTTCATTTGAACGTCAGATCTCTGAGGAAATATTTTAAAGAACTGCAATTTTTTTTTAAGTTAAGCGACTTTCAATTGATGTTGCTATCTGAAATAAATTTAACACAACAATATGAGCTACCGTTGCGTACAAAAAATTAGAAAGAACAAAACTAGTGGTGGATTGGCTCTTTACCTAAAAGAAGATTTGCTATTTAATGAAAATAAATCTCATACTATGAGCTTTGAGTGTATAAATGTAACAATTAGTCATATTACTTATAATAACCACCTGCAAATAATTTTTATATATAAACCACCAGAAACGAATGTTAAAAATTTTATTAATGAACTGGAAGATTTAATAACAAACGATTCGTGCGATAATCTGATCATAGTAGGAGACACTAACTTAAATTTATTAAATAGAGAAAACCGTAATGTCCATTTGTACGAAAATATGCTGATAGGAAAAGGGTTTACCGCTGTCATTGATGAGATAACACTCGTGAAGAGATAACAGATGGAAACTTAAAACAGTCATTAATAGATCATATTTTTATACGATCTCATATGAAAAATATGCAATCTGCTGTAATCACTCACACAATATCCGACCACTTTCCAATTTGTATAAAGTTAGAAACAAACACTATTGCAAAATCTGACTTGACTACCAACTTCGTAAGAAGAAAGTATCATGAGGATAAATTGTTAAAGGCAATAAACGATACCGATTGGAAAGTAACTAAAATTAAGGATTTGAACATATTTATCGAAAATATTATACATAATTTTGACGAAATATATACCGAAAACTCTTTGACGACAGATAAATATAAAAACAAAAGATGTAATGGGAAATCATGGATCACTAACACTTTATACTCTCAAATGAAGGAAAACGATAAAATGTTCAGAAAGTGGAAATCTTGCCCCAACAACTTGGCTTATAAAGAACGGTACAAGAAACTTAGAAACGCGTTAAATAATGACATAGGAGAGCAAAAAATAATTACGTTCAAAACAGATTTAAAACGGATATAAACAACACAAAATTGATGTGGAATGAAATTAATCATTTATTATTCAACAGAAATATAAAAAATGTAGACACAAAATTATTAAATTCCCTCGGAAAAATGTGTAATAAAAAGATTTGGTTGAAAAATTCTCTAGTACGTTTTCTTGTCAAATCGAAAACTTACTAAAAACGTGTAAAAATAAATTAAAACCAGAAGCTGCAAAATCTGAAGAACACTGCTCGTTTTATGTCCTATTTTCCACTGCAAGTACAATTAAAGACATAATTGAAGAGATAAATACTAAGAAATTGCCAGGAATTGATAAGATACGGAGTATTGATTTAAAAAATAATGTAGATATATTTAAAAATGTTATATCAAACCTAATAAATGTTTCCTTGAAAAATGGTATATTCCCAAACGCACTTAAAAATCCAATTATAAGGCCAATATTTAAAAAGGGCGATCAAATGGACCTAAATAATTACAGGCCGATAAGTATATTGCCAACTATTGAAAATTTATCGAACTGTACGTTGCTAAACATTTGAAGACCTACTTGCAAGATAACGTTATAATTAATCAAAATCAATATGGCTTTCAGAAAGGAAAAAATACTGAGCAACTACTGATGTTAGTGACTGACTATATTAATAACTAGCTGGATAAATGTAAAATACCATAGCAATTTTTATCGATATATCGAAAGCATTTGATACAGTAAGCCACAGTATACTTCTTTGTTGTCTCGAACAAATTGGGATTAAAGGAAGGTATATCAAATGGTTTGCTAGCTATTTAAACAACAGGACATTTACTGTAAAAATAGAAGAAAACATGAGTGGAGAGAAATAAAATAAGTACGGCGTTCCACAAGGAAGTCATCTCGGCCCAATATTATTTTTGGTATACATAAATAGTATTTTTAAAGAAGCTAAGACTGCTCGTCTGTTTATGTATGCTGACGATGCAGTTCTTATTTATGCACATGATGATATTGAGAGATGCTGATCTGTACTGCAAGAAGACCTTAACAATATCTGCGGGTGGATGCACGACAGAAATCTTTTTATAAATGCCGAACAAACTACAACCATGTTATTCACTACGTCACACATGGAAAAACCTCCTTGTATAAATATTGTTTTACACTCATGTGATTGTAAAACTAAGCAATCAAACTGTACCTGTAATTCAATAAAGTAAGTGACTGAAACTATGTATTTAGGAATTATACTGGATACTCAACTTAAATATGATAAGCACATAGATTACTTGTATATGAAAATTAAAAAAGTTACCGATTGTCTGTATTTATTAAAAAAATATACAAGCATTAAAACTATGATTATAGTGTACAAGGCATTAGTAGAATCCGTTTTAAAATATGCTGTGCGAGTGTGGTAATGTGCAGGCCCTGTGCATATGAATAAGCTGGAATATTTACAAGTTAAACTACTAGAATTAATCCACGGAAAGCACCGTCTAGAAAAGAAAGAGATATTAAAGAAAACCGGTACACTAACACCTAGAGGATACTATAAATACCTTAATATACTTACGTATTACGCAGACAATGAAATTAAAATACCATTGGCCCATACATATCAAACTCGTAAAGATCTATACTACATACCTCGTTATTATAACAAATATGGTGCAAGGACATTAAGATGTGCGATACCTAATTTATTTAATTCCATTCCTGCGGATATTGAATATCCAAATAGAGCTAAAACTTTTAAACAAGAAATAAAAGGTTGGTTGCAAAATGTTGAACTATAGTTTAACTGGCGTTTATACTAACAATTAGCTAAACTCTTGTGTAATAGTCTAATTATTTTTCATTTATTTTATTTTTTCTCTAAAGCATTTATCATTACATTGGTACATTTCAAATAGTGAATTTATACCATTTCGGTCTCTACTGAAATATTAAGAGGTTGACCATGATATTTACTTTTAACTTTAATAACTCATGTAGTACTTTAGTTTCACAGAGTTCTTCTTTTGTCTCATCCCTCTGACAACATTTAGTTATTTATAATACTTTAATTATTGTAATGGTTTCTTTTTTTTTTTTTTTTAAATTGTTTCCTATTTCTTTTTATACACAAAACATTCACTTTATTTTATTTTTAAGAATTACTTCATTTTTCTTAAGTACTTTTAATGCTTCACTCATTGCTAGAATTAGTTTTAATTTTGTAAAACGGTGTTAGACTGCTTAATTAATTTTTATTTGTGCTTAAATATAATTTAATGTATTACCTTTACATGTATTAAGCGGAACCAGCTGCTAAGTCTGTTGACTTGGCTGGACCTGTATATGTACAATTTTTGAAGCAAATAAATAACTTCATTCATTCATTATTGTTATTATTATATTTATTAGAATTGTCTTACATGCTGTTTTATGTTACATCTAAAATTTTCATAATTGGTTTTACAATGTCATATACTCGTGATACTTTGCTCATTTTTATAGTAGAACACCTGTTTTGGTCTGCATAACATAAAATTTTGTTTATATACCGTTGTTTTTCCTTTATGCCAAAAATAAAACACTTGAATTAATTTATTCTTGAAGTTAAGCGGAAATGACTCTTTAAAGTTTACTTACATTTTATTATTCTTCATGCTGTTTATAGCTTCTGCGTATGCATGGTACTTGCAAAAATTAATAACATAATTTGAGAGGTTTATTTTTTCTGTATTACCTCCTACCCACACACTATGCTGCTCTGTGTTAAAGTTTTCGAGCATATCCCTTGCACCAAGTTTCTTACCAAATCTCAAGTGCTTTTAATTCGAGGACAGTTCACCAACATTAGCCAAGCATTTGCGTTTATCGCTTGGTAAAAGAAGCAATTATCCGCCTGTCTAATTTTTGTTTTACGAAGTTATATTGGATCTGCTTTCCTGTTTTTGGCGAAGCGCCACGACACCCCTCCTATATATCCGGATGTAAGATCGTTGAAGAGATACTTCCATTGGGTTGTATCGATAAACCATTGGTTTTGAAGCTTTTTGTCTAGCTTCGTATTAGGTGTCGCTGATGTTAGTGCTTGCTGAAAACGTTTGCGAGTGTTTTTGGATAGTTTTACTTGTGTCTGTTCGGAAACTCTGAAATAGTATACTAAGTGTATCCTCTTGTACTATATTAGTATCTTGTAAAAACATCTTACCAAAAGTTTTCTTGATTCTGTTGTAATGCGATAACACCTGAATTTTAGTGTGGGAAGAGGCTTGTAACATAACACCTATCTCTTCTTTATTCATCCAATTTCCGTTTCTTCTGAAATCTCCCAGAAGCTTAAACCCAAACTTTGGCCAGTCAGCAGTAAAGATCGACGGAACTTGACATACAATTGGTTTGGAAGGGACGGTTCGAATATTAGAGGCGTTGATGTTTTCTAGTACAAGCTGTTCTGATTGTGCACACGTGATTACATCCAGCAAAAATGGTCATACTTGATTAACATTTGGCTCTCTTTTGTCCAGGAAAAACACTGCCAAGCTAATTCTAAATTGCCTATTGATTTTAACTTGCACTCAATAACTGATTTCCATTTCTGTTCTTCAGTGGCTTCAATAAATTTTTTGGCTAACCTTATCCGCATTAGCTTAACTTTAGATGAAATGTGCACTAACCCCAGTCTGCCTTGCTTTACAAAAGGGTATAAGTCCCCTTGGCTAGTCCAATGTTTCCCTTTCAACATAAAATCAATTAGTCTTTGTCGAAGTGCTTTTTGTTGTTGGATAGAGATTGATTCTACTTGTAATATATACCATAATGTTGGTGATATAAACTGGTTGATGACTTTTCTACACCCTAGAAGGGACAGTGATTGTAACTTCCACTTCCGTTTAGCAAATGATTTATTTAATATGTCACTTAACGTTTTAAAGGCTTCTGTTGAGTAACGTGTCGAACTGTTGAAGAAGTAAATTCCAAGCACCTTAATGCTGTCTAAAGATCAATTGAAGTTCATGGGTGTCTCTGATTTACCTCTCCATTCTCCCGCCCAAAAACCTTTGCATTTAGTATGATTTAACAGCGAGACAGATTCTGTCGCATAGGTTTGTAGCATTTTTGCAGATCATTTAGCTCTCTACCGGTGAAGACCGAGACGTCATACGCATATGCACTAACCGTAATGTTTACGCACCCTAAAGGATGTGGAACAGCGAATCATTCCAGGGATTTCCGGATTAGGGCTAGGAAAGGCTCAATTGCGAGTGAAAAAAGAGGACCTGACAGGGGCATCCTTGTCTAATACCGTTGCGGAAGTTAATAGCTCGCGATAATAATAAGCCCACTCTTATATGACTGGATTTCATATAACAGTTTTACTCTAGTAATAAACGATGCTCCTAGATTCATCTCTTCTAAGACGTAAAAGAGGTAGTTGTGAAAGATATTGTCGAAATCTGCCTTTTGATCCAAGTTTATTATACCCAATGGAACGTTTTGTTGATTTGCTAAATGAATTAATTCTCTATGGAGATGTAGCACATCATATAATGATCTTTTGGGTACAAAATAGCTTTGATCAGAATTTACGACCTTTTCTATTACTCTAGATAGTCTTATTGAAAGTACTTTTGCGATAATTTTGTAGCCTGTTGGCAACAACGAAATAGGTCGCCAGTTATTAATCTCCAATAGGTAACGTAACAAGATTATAATTGCTTTGTTTGCCGTTAATTGCAACGGACCACTTGTATAGCTACGTTTATCACTGTATGGTAACTTGATTCTAAAAGATCCCAAAATTTTGGGTAAAATGCTGTTGTTAGGTCATCCAGACCTGGTGCACTGTTTTTGTTTAGGGTGATTAGTGCGTTAGAAACCTCAAAACATGATATTGCTTGGTTTAAAGCGATTTTGTCTTGGTCAGCTAGGCTAGTTATGTTATCGTATGAAGCACCCTTCTTATTTATTATGAAGTGATTCTGATCATGTGACGCCTGGAAGTGTTTGTAGACCAGAGAACAAACGGTTGATAAATCTTGTACAACTCCGTTGCAGTGTCTTAACGAACATAGGGTTTTAAAGAGGTAGCCTAGTTTTTTAATAAGCGTTGTACGATCTTTATGGACTAGATTCTCCTGCTTTGTTGTAACTAATCGTTTTTTGGTAATTCTTAGGAAA
>JARFJB010002107.1:460000-472500 GCA_036346205.1 Vesta saturnalis | reverse complement strand
ACGGTAACGAATTTGTAGACCTGAAAGTTTTAATAAATTTTAACTCTGTGGGGCTCGAAATATGCTTTTTGTAAAAGGAAGTCACCCCTTATTCGCTGCTGGCTGGTTGGACAAATATGTGCTGCAAGGCATCTCGAACTCCGTGCGCATGTGCGCCTGTGCGTTTGAACGAGTGTGTGCGCGTGTATGTCTGTGCGTGTGTGGGTATGTGCGTGTCATATATTAATTATGTGCTTTCCAATTTTTGATATGCCGCATAGTTTAGCAGCAAAAAGTTCCTTAGATGGGATTTTAGTGTTTGTCCAAAATTTTGCAATTCTAGAATAACGATTATTTCTAAGAAAATGTTCTGACGTATTTTTAAGGACACTTTAATTTTGCATAATTTTTCTCTATACAGTTTGTTTATACGGAAACAAATAAACGTTGAAAATTGAAAAAATTATATTTAAAATGTTTGAACAGTATTATCAGTAATTTGATAGAAGCGAGCGGCTTCAGAGTTTTTTTTCAAGCTAGTATTTGAATGTTTGTTAATCTCTACTTGACATAAAGATTTAAACATTAATCTGATGTAAATTATTATTGTTTTTGCAATGCTGCCAACTTTCATTATGAAGGTATTACTTAATTACTAATTATTACTAATAAAATATATATATATATATATATATATATATATATATATATATATATATATATATATATATACACGAAAAGGGCATTTGCCACTGAAGTCCATAAGTTGCATATACATGAATTTGTCCCACATTTGTCTTACTTCCGCTAATTTGTTATTTTCTTTGAGTACATTTCTGGTCGTTTTATCACTGAACCTTAGCGTCGAGAGTCGAAACTTAGGCATCGTCATTCTGCACCATCTCTTAAAGAACACAATTCTGACACGTTAATAAGAGAATTTCGTTTAACTGCAGCTTTATAAAGTAAGCCTATAAGTGCTTTCATTTCAATTGTGTCTGTTGAATGCTGGTACGAATGTAATTTTTCGGCATTCTGACATTTCCCTGAAATCTCTGCATTCGTATGGCTCACTACGATAGAAAGAATTTTTCTCATCCAATAAGGGATTCCAAAATTTCAAACAAGTCCATTGGTAGACGATCTCGCCTTTCCGGAACTTTTGTGTATCACCGATACTCATTTTTGCCTAAAATAAGTTACAGTAAATACGCTGCAGGTCGATCTGAAAATAAATCTTACCTCTGAGAATAGGCTGAGCTCGATTCCAACCATTTTCTTCATTTTCAGGAATACCATCCTCAACTTGTTCGTCTGAATTCTATTTCGATTATGCATCGCTTTGAGTTAGCACAAAGTTTGAATTATCCTCAGAACGGGAATAACTTGTTGACTCTTTTCCTACGAGTTCTCCTTACATATTTTTTTTAAATCTCGTCGTCCAATTCGACTTTTTCTAACGGACGATATTTATTCTTATTTGCCACAATTTTTACCATTTTGTTTCAAATTTACGACCGATTTTGAACCGTCTTATGCACAAAACTAATAAAAAAATAACAATTAACACACTTAAAAAGTTCACCTTTAAACTGCACTCTGGTGTCAGCCGGACTATACGTTTACAACAATCAACCGTCGTCATTAGATGAGAACTGACGGAGAACTGACCGTAGTCGTGTACTTAAAGACGTAAAATGAATTTACGTAGAACCTAATCACCGTATTACCCAATAAACATTTACTGAGTCTGATAGCCAGTAGTGTGTCCCTTCAGGGTTAAAATATGTTAAATTATCTGCCCATAGTTTTTCTAATATATTAGGTTAGGGAAACAGTTTTTCGTATTTTACATGAAAACTCAAGACATTTTTTTTTCAAAGTTTATTTACATTTAATTCAGGTGGAAAACTGAAGCTGCAGTGTCAGGGCTATGTGGCGGATGCAATAACACATCCCAGCCAAACTCTATTAATTTTTACTGAGGGGTTAAAGATGCGTGTGGTCTAGCGTTATCGTGATGAAAAACCACACCATTTCTATTGATCAATTCCGGACGCTTTCTCTCAACTTCCTGCTTTAATCTCATCAGTTGTTGGCAGTAGAGATCAGAATCGATGTTCTGCATGGCGGTAAAAGCTTATATTGAGCAATGCCCCTCCAACCCGACCATACACATTGCATCACCTTATTGCAAGTTAACCCGGGCTTTGCCACAGTCTGTGAAGCCTGTGAAAAACGATTCGGTTTCATTACGTCTCCATAAAGAATCGAAAATTAGTACACGGTTCATTAGGTTTCTTTCAGTGAGCTCGTGTGGCACCCAAATATCGAGTTTTCTTGTGGACCCAGCTTTTTTCAAATGGGTTAAAACTGTTTTGTGGTCAATTATAATTGCATTCATAAAATAATTGAAATTCGCTTTGGTAGAGATATGTCAATTATTTGAAGTTTTTCTTGCAGTGTATTTGAGCACTTTGCACGGACTAGAATTCCATTTATTTTGCTTACTATGGATTTTTTGTTTCAATTCAATTCAATCTTGTTATTTATTAACAATTTTAAATAGTAAAATGGACGAGTTGTAACCGAAGGCAATGGGTAAATATTGTCAACCAAAATATTACTTTCCAAATGCTGTAGTGTCATTACCTATCAGTCTATAATTATAGATCAAAACATGCAATATCATTTCTTTTAATTTATACTTTGTATGTTGTGAGGTCGTGCATTGTTTCACACCTGATATTTATTTATTGTGGGTGAATTTTCCGCATTTACAATTCCTTAATTGAATCGGTATATACCATATCTCCGTGGTTAGTTACATCCCGAGAGCTAACCTGGTTATATGGTTAGTTTTTTTTTTAAATGTTGAAAAAAAACGTGGTTGGTTAAAAATCATACGGATGATTATAAGAATAACAAATTTTGTGCATTATATTTAATTTCAAGCAAAAATATAAAACAATGAAAATCAGAGTGTCATGAACACCAGTAAACTTATTAGTCAATTGTTAGCTGCCTGAAGGATCCCTCCATACCAAACTCATTAGCTGAGGTTTTCGGTTTACCAGGACGTAACTCCTCAATGGATTTGTATTGCTTGTCACCAATGAACCAGTCTCTGTAGGACTCTACTTTCTTTTTCCAAAGTACTAGACAAGGTAAACTAGTATAAATTTTATTTAAATTTCTATCTTACATGCTAATTCTTTAACAGAACCATTTTTCCCACCATACTCAATGGGGAATAGATCTTGTGGAATATCCTGTTTAAAGCTGTTGAACTTACTTTCACTGTATATATGAACCTGCGAAACGAATTAAATAAATATATTCATATGTTAGTAGCTTTACCATATAACTAAGACCATTTACATTAATTATCTAATAGTGGAATCCACCAGGATTATCAAAAGCTTGATTATAAAAAACAAGGAAGTCACCCCACAGGATCGCCAAGGTGCACTTTTTTATGGTGTAAGTACTTTTCAGTAGGGAAAACCCGAAAGTGCAAACTAGTAGCTGGAATCGATAGAAACTAACAGGGACATGTCTTGTAAACTTTTCCATTGAGAAAAGGTTTACTAGTTACCACCGAAGAAACTTATCTAATTTTAAGAATATGCGACTTTTATGAAACATAATTAATGGACGGTTGATTTGTACGTAAAACTGAAATACAAGTGGTTAAAGTTAATGTTTGAAAGTGAAAACGTATTTGGAATATAATTGATGTAGGAAATAAGCAAAATACCATTATTGACTATCATAGATTTATTTTAAATGGTTTTGTACTTCTTTTATGGTTTAAAAAAGTAATAGATTATTGAAACAATGCCAAATTCCAAATTTTGTTAAGAGGAGAACATACTTTTCATGCATGAACATACATATAAGAGCCATTTGAGACGTTGATATTCAGCGTTGCCCATATAATCTAAACTGTAATAGCATCACCAAACAGGTGTTGAGAGAGTCAGCAAAAAAATTTATGTATTACATGCCCATAACCTATTTTGACGGATGTGAGCAGAACTCCGGTAGGAAGTGTTAGGCGAGAATTACGACTTTTTTGGCCAAGCGGTAATTATTTCTTCTTTTGTATACTATAATCTACTACGAGGGATGTACAGCATTTGTTATGCCTGGCATAGATCGCTTTGAAATACGTTGCCGCTAGTAACCGCGTTTGTTTTGTTAAAGTTGGCGTATGAGAGTCAGTACTTCAATAACCAATTTAGTCTTGTTTAACCGTAATCCTAAATGTTTCCTCGATAGCTACGTTACGGTTGATGAAACTTGAGTTCATCACTTCGATCCTTGGTGCAGACAACAAAGTACGTAGTGGCGTCATCTAGGATCTTCCCCTCCATGCAAATTTTGTGTACAGGCTTCAGCGAGCAAAGACAATGGATACAGTTTTTGGGATGCGGAAGGAATTTTACTGGTAGATATTTTGGAACGTGGCCACACAATCACTGGTCAATATTATGCAGCATTAGTTACAAAACTTCTTCATCATATTAAAGAAAAAAAAAAGAGGAAAACGGTCACCCGGAATTCTCTTTAATCTAAACGACGCCCCAGTTCATAAGAGCCTTATTTCTATGATTCATGATGCTGGGCTTGAAGTTGTGGAGCATCCACCCTACTCCTCTGACTTAGCCCCCAGTGATTTTTATTTACTTCCAAAGCTAAAAGAGAGTTTTCGGGGAACAAAATTTGAGAGCGATGACGCAGTTATGGCAGAAGTGCAGGACTTCTTCTGTTATCAAAACGAGTTTTTCAAGAAAGGTGTTGCTGTACTTGAACATAAGCGGAATAACTGTCTTCACGTTCGAGGGGATTATGTTGAAAAATAATGTTGTATTCTATGCTAGAGACATTAAATACTGTACATCCCTCGTAAATCTAATGAAAACAAAATGATCAAAATCGTTTAAAAATGCTGAAATTGTATAAAACAATAAAAAATTCCACAACGTTTCCTTTTTCACTAACGCACTTCACTTCGCGTACAATAAAGTAAAATTTTGCTAACCCTTTGCCTTAATTTATCATTAAGGGCTATTTGGACAAAATTAAATATTGCTTCCATGGCTGTCTGACAATTTGTAGCATATATTCCTTTGAGTTTTAATGGATATCCTACTTCCATACAGTATACGTGCTTCTTAATGTAAGTAGGAGTAAACTGGAGAACATATTGCAAGGGGCATTTCGATAATTCTACCCATAAAGCAACTCCTTTTGCAACTGTATTTAAGTCCTCCATCATCAAAATATCAAACATCATCAAATATGTTTTAATTATGGTTGCATACGATACAGTCTCTGGATGACAATTATCAAATAAGAACATAATAATTCTTGGTCCACAGTCACCATCCGTTCTAGGTAACGGAATCATAGCACTAAGATGGAAAATTTGTATATTAATTTCAATATTAAGGCTAAAATTCTTACCCGGCGCTTAATATGGTTTGCAAATCCGGGCTAAATGGGTCTCGGTTCAAAAAGAACTCAGGAATCAATGTTTTGATTGAGTAATAGTTATCAAGTTTTTCTTTGGTACGCTGAAGGCTGTACTTTGAACTTCGTAAAAATATTAATAACGACGAATCATCTGCAATATAAAAATATTAATTGTTATTAACTATGTCTATTACTACATCGTTTAAGAAGATAGCACAGCAATATGTCTATACTATAAACATACTATAAAAAATATTTTGGTTAGTTATGCAATAATATAAAAATAAGAAGTGTGGAAGTGGGGGTGAATTAAATAATTTTACTTACATCAACATTAATACTTTGACCTTTGTAGAAGCTACATTTTCTACTACTCTTAACTATAAACGCCTGTAGCTAATGCGTCCTTTTTAACTTACTATCTCGAACATTTAAATGTGATTATTTTTTTAATTATTCACAAACATAGTATAAAGACTAGGACAAGACATGCACAGACTCCCCCTTCTTATAGTCTTCCACCATAGTTCGCCTTCTCAAGCCTCTCAATCTTACACCACTTTCTGGGGCCAACTACACAGGTTGTATATCTCAAAGTGTCTGTATTTATAACTATAATAAGGTCATGAATTTGGTCTCAAAACCTTGTACCGCCATCTACAGTCACTTTGGGAGAATTCAACATATAGAACATATAGAAATGCAGTACCTTAAAACTATTTTTAACATCTTGCATCAACATTTCCAACTCTGGTTAATCATTTTGAAATTGGTTCAGCATGCTGAAATCCATTGTAGTAAGTACTCTTAAAATTTCATGCAAGTCATTTACCCCAACCAAATTTCATGTTGTAACTACCAGAAACTTGTTGTTTTATTAGTATTTGAGAAGGCAATATTCATACTTTCATTGGATATGGAAAAAATCTCGCTTTTTAATTACACGACGGTTAAATGTTTCACAAAGTTTACTGTTGTTTTTCTTTCGCTGCTAAGGTATCTGGCATTATCATTAACTGGTATCAGTTAATAAAACAATTCCCAATCATCGATAGAATAACTATGGTACAATCAAAAATTATTGACAAAAGTAATTTAAGCAATCTCGGAATTCACACGCACGTAAAAAAATGAATTTTGACTTAACCCTTTATGTTGTTCAATTTTCGACCATAGTCGATAAGGTAAAGATAAGCACGACAATGTTTGTCTTATTAGTCTAGATGCACTTTAAATACATTCTGGGAGAACTTACTACCATTCTTCACACGAAAAATCACTTCTGGTTGATCTTTCGACCATTACGCGTTACCTACAAGTAGCAGGCACGTTTTGAAATAAAATAAGTTATCATTATTTTGTAGTCTTTTTTTGTTGCCCTTTGTGGGATTCTCATAAAAAGCGCATGTATGTTATTACACCTAATCAACAAACTGTGCAATGTACAACGTATGTGATAAAGCATACATTTCGAAAAATTTCATGCTGTAGCGTTTTGTTTTCGTATTTAAAGGTATTTGAATTTATGACGAATGGTAATCGCATTTAGAATCCTCATTTTGTGAACTAAATAAGGCTTTTGGTTTGTTTATCGAGATTAAATTTGAGTTTTAATTTAAGATTTGGTGCATGATGACATCGACAGGTAATGAAAACCCTCTTACTATTTTCGCTGATAGTTAATTAGTGTTGTAAATAATAGTTGTACGTATTGTTCGTGAATTTTGTCCATGATAATAATTATTATCGTTAAAATTGCATCATTGAAAAATTACCTATCGGATTAAAATTCTTACTATATTTTAACATAGTATAGAAAAGCATATATTGCAGGTTTTAAAATGTTTTGGCGACCGGCGATGGGGAATTTTTCAATAAATTTATTTTAGTTCAACAAAGAGTTCGCTTTTCAATATGGGATTTTAAGGTCCAGTGTGAAAAGTCAACGTCAACGTTTGGGATATCGATTATAATGATAACCGGCAGCTTGTTTTTTATAGTGGAATTCTCCAGTTCGGCTCACGAATTTCATTTTGTTTTTGGTGTAATTTAAAATTTAAGTAATAAATGGATAAGATTTGTTGAAGGAAATAAAATTCAATACGGCGAAAAGTGAAAGATGTGTCAGTCTTAGCTATGACCCTACAAATCATAATTGACAGAACGTTCACGCAAGAAAGGTGTCAATAAAACCCGTATTGACAGAACTTTCGTTAGGGGTAGCTTTTCCCACCAACCCTATAGAGGTATGTTAAGTAGTTTCAATAAACAAGCGATTCAATTATTGTATAGTGTCGTTTGTCCAGAGGATTAAACATGGCTTCTTGAATAGAAAGGCATTTAGGATCACAGCTAGATAACAACTAGAGAACACCCTGTAAATAGAAAAGTTTTGCGTAAAAGTAATTTACGTTTAACACTCGTACGGTCGCGCCTGACTTCTGAGAGATCCATCGTCCTGTACATGTGTTATATTTCTCGTTAACCAATGCGCAGCCTAGTGCCTTTTCTTGTATCTTCCTTTTTTGTACGATTCAGTAGTTCAGTACTGCACGGACGTTTACTAAGTGTTGTTGTATGCAGTTATTGTATATTGGATCTACCAGATCCCAAGCGACTTAATTTGTAAGTATTCTTATGTTAATTTTATTTATTTATTTTTGTTGTACTGCTACATATAATGTTGTGTAATTGCTTTTATGTACATTTTTGATACAAATATTAATTATAATAGTCTAATTTATATATTATATATGCTTTGGATCTCAGGGATCCCAAGCGACCTTTTATGTAAAGATATTGTTGCAATCTTTTTATTTCCTATTGTTTTTTTTTTAAATTAACCATCCTTTTTGATAAGTTTACTTTTTCTGCGTTATAGCTAAAGGAATATGTCATCAAAGAAAATATAAAACCTGAATGATCCCCGAGATGTTGAACTAATTCATGAACCTTAATTTTACAATGTTCAAGAAGAGTCTTTACTAACAGCATCTTCAGATCAACAATTAGAGCCTACTTATGACTTAGAAAATGAGGAAAATGAAACGGATGCCGAGGAAGAAATACAGCAGTGTAAAGAGGACTCAAACACACAGCAAAGCGATACTGAAGGGGAGACCGACGAAGAGAATGATGAATATTATATTTGTAACGGAAAGAAAGGCAATAAGATAATATAATCATTATCATGGAAAAAAAACTCCGTACACTAATCGAAAAAAGACGCATCCCCGAAATTTATTGGTTAGACTTCCAGGTGTCATTGGAAAATCAAAAGACGTTCACAGTATCGTGGATACGTGGCATTGTTTTTTTAACCAGAAGATATTAGACGTGATTGTCTCTTCCACCAATAAATTCATTGAACGAGTACATGAAAATTATTCACGGGAAAGTGATGCAATGCCAACTGACATAACAGAAATCAAAGCCTTTATAGGTTTAATATATATTGCTGGAAGAAAAAACTTAGATGATTTGTGGGACTCCACGGGGTTCGGAATGGAAATATTGAGACGATTTCGATTTTTACTTCGTTCTGTGCGATTTGGTGACCTAGAAACGCGCCAACAACGTAGACAAGTAGACCGTTTAGCACCAGTGCGAGATTTTTTTGAAGAGTTTGTAAAAAACTGTCAATCTTCTTATTCACTTGGGGCCGACTTAACGATTGATGAGAAACTTGGAGCGTTCAGGGGCAAGTGCTCATTTATCCAGTATATACCTTCCAAGCCAGCTAAATATGGCTTGAAAATTTTTGCAGTGGTAGACTCAAATATGTATTACACCTGAAATTTGGAGATATATGCTGGTAAACAACCTGAAGGTCCCTTTCAGGTTAGCAATAAGAGTGCGGATGTGGTCAGAATGCTATTAGCGCATGTCCGTAACACTGGCCGCAATGTCACGGCAGACAATTGGTTTTCCGATGTTTCTCTGGTACAAGAATTATCAGAAAAATATAGATTATCATATGTGGGAACATTGAAAAAAACTAAGTGGCAGATTCCGAAGGAACTAAAAGAAATTAAAAACAGGGATTCATTTTCCATCGTGCTTGCGTTTAGAAAAGAAGAAACAATGGTTTCCTATGTGCCACAAAATAACAAAAAAAATGTTGTTATAGGGTCTAGTCTCTACATGGATGAGAAGATAGATTCGTCAACTGGAGATTAAAAAAAAACAGAGATTATCACATATTACAATAAACATAAAATTGGAGTCGACATAGTGGACAAAATGTGCTCAACATATAATGTTCAACGCGGAACTAGGTGATAGAGTATGGTAGTGTTTTACGCACTATTGAACATAGCTGGAATCAATGCTCAAGTAGTTTATTTAGGAAATGAAAACAAGGCATTGCCTCGGAGACTGTTCCTGAGGCAGCTTGGAAAAGACTTAATTGAGGCCTAATTAGTTAGAAGATTAATGGTTACAGATTTACCGCAAACTATAAGGGCGCGAATTAGTGAAATTTTGCCTGAAAGTAAATCTGCTAGACCCAGTGTACCCAGACCTGAAGACGGAAATTCATCTGGGAGAAAACAATGCATTCCTTGTCTTAGACAAAGCACAAGACGTTTGACTAAATATACATGCCGAAGTTGTGGTCAATATTTATGTCTTCAACATTGCAACTATATATGCACGGAATGTTGCACAAATTTCGCTGAAGATGTCGCCGATGAATAGAGTATCGATATATGAGCTACGTTATTATTATTTTTATTATTTATCTAGCCAATACTTACAATACATGTTTCAAAAGTATTCCTATTTTGTATTTAATTTTACCTTCGCACCTAGACTTTAACAAAAAGCCAATTTCGTATAGGGATCTCACAGATCCATAGCGACCATCTATGCATGTAAGCTGCTAGCGACCGTCGGAGTGTTAATTAACTGTATATATTTAGATTAAAGTTAGTAAGTAAGTACCGGTGACTATAAACGTTAGTGTACCATGTAACCAACTGAAGTGTTAATCAAACGCTATAATTGAATCTAAGCAGATTGACCAATATCTGCCAGATGGGTTATTACCGACGCTTCGAGCGCTGAGACGGCGACTATCACGGTATTGAGTCTCCTACAGGGCTCATTCTCTGAGTCCATATCGTTTACTGTATAAAGAAAGGGGGCAATCTAGAAACACCAATTGATATATATATATATATATATATATATATATATATATATATATATATATATATATATATATATATATATATATATATACTTAATCAAATTTTAAGGAAACATTTTCTGTACATTTGTCTGTTGTGGTTGACAATTTTAATTTTATTTTATTTGTAACCTTTGGACGGCTAAATACGATTTTCTCGGTAGTTTACTTGACAGTTTACCATTGATTAACTTGTTTAAAGCGTATTCATCCTGGAGATCATTGAAATTGTATGACGTTTGTTTATCAGTTGAATTGACCATTTGGCATCGAAATTTAAAATTACAAAAGCGTTGAAACGCTGGGACGTTTTTTAATTGTTATAAACACGTTTTTGGAAATTGCCGAAAATTTGATATTAGCTAGTATCAATGCAACTTAAGCACGCAAAGTAATTTAACTATTGATGCGATTTATATGATACACCAGGTTGTTTACTATACTTGTGTTTGGTTGATGACAATGTGCATATTTAGGTTAATGAACCAGTTGTGGTTTCTTTGGTGAATATGTACATAGCTCTGAACCCCATTTCTTGTTACGGCATTTTAATTACTTGTATTTTAGATTTATTTTTTTTATCAAGATGAGATGATCTCTTTAACGTCAAATATTTTGTTGAATAAAATATTAAATTTAGGCCACTGAAGTAAAAACGATCGTAAGTTTATCGATGGTTTATCTTACTTTTTTAACGTAATGTAACATTTAATTAAAGAACGTGATTTTGGTTATTTGTTTTTGCATTGAGTTGATTGACATAATTTCGCTTGATTATAGGTTGGATTAAATTGTTTTTCTCTTTTCTTAACTTATATTTCCAAGAGATAACGTAAAGTACTAATAAAGTAAGCCGATCGAAGATCGATCAATTGAATTAATTGTAACACGATATTCCATCATGGTTTCGTCCAAGTAGAAATTTTGTAGCTTTTAAGGTGTAATGCAATTTCTGCAAATCCCTGGACCCATTTGTAATTACGGTAACAGGTAAGCGAGTTATTTGAGTACTTAGACGAGCTGTGAACTTGCTCAATTAGGTATTTCAACCCCGATCATTTTAATTTCAAATACTCTGGCGCCCTTTCCGGTTTATGTCAACCTCTAACGTGACAACAATATTTCCTAAAGTACGCACAATTAGGTTCAAAATACACCCACCTCAACCACTGAGCACCTGCCCTGTTGTACTGCCATTTATACCGTAACAGTTCGTAATTGTCAATATGTCACAGTGGAAATAATGTGTAAAATCAGAATAAACTTTTAATAAATATGGCTTATTTGACATTAGTCAAGTATGTCAAATACCTCAAAGCACTGTTGTTAAATTATCAACTACTTATGTGTTTCAGCAGTGGACAGTATCCGACGATACACCTTTTTAAAAACCCAAAGAATTTTATTTAAAATATTTTTTATTTTGCATTGATATTGGTTTTGTGAAGAAAAATATGCATTGAATTTGATCCTGACATTTTAATCTCGCCTTGTACAGTTAGTACCTTTTAAAATATTTTCATATTTTTGTATCTTTTGGATTTATGAAATTGAAGCCGGGTTCATTCATAATAGACAGGTCGCATAAACATGGAATCCCTTTACACCTAACGCTTGTAACAGTTTCTTTTGTTGGTATATTACTTATTTCTAGTTTATGATGCTTTGTACTCGACCGCTAAAGAATCCTTCATATTTATATATTTTTATATTTAAACGAAATTACATTAACCAGTTTAAAGTAATTGAAATGCTTAAAAACACATTCTCTCCCAAATTATTACGTTACTGTCCAAAGTATCTTGAAAAATATACGCAAATAAATAACACAAGCAAATGATTTTGGCGT
>JARFJB010002107.1:445000-447500 GCA_036346205.1 Vesta saturnalis | reverse complement strand
TGTGTGTGCGTGTACGTGTGCGTGTGCGTGTGCGCGTGCGTGTGCTCGTGCGTGTGCGTGGGCGTGGGCGTGTGCGTGTGCGTGTGCGTGTGCGTGTGCGTGTGCGTGTGCGCCTGCGTGTACGTGTGCGTGTGCGTGAGCGTGTGTGCGTGCGTGTGCGTGTGTGCGTGCGTGTGCGTGTGTGCGTGCGTGTGCGTGTACATGTGCGTGTTCGTGTGCGTGTGCGTATGCGTGTGCGTGTGCGTGTGCGCGTATCGGTATTGGTAGTGGTTTAAGTAATTCCGTATCTCTTATAGACGTTAATTATAATAGCACACGCTGCATGTACACACAACATGGTCTTCATTATAATATGACCGGGAAAAT
Source organism: Vesta saturnalis (assembly GCA_036346205.1). Classification (NCBI taxonomy): domain Eukaryota; kingdom Metazoa; phylum Arthropoda; class Insecta; order Coleoptera; family Lampyridae; genus Vesta; species Vesta saturnalis. The sequence continues at coordinate 447,134 of JARFJB010002107.1, read as the reverse complement.
TAAGTTAGCAGAAAATATTGTGAATTGTATTCAGTATCATTTAATTTTAAAATAAACAAAACTAGCGTTCTTAAAGATTTAAGCAACACGTATGAGATTAAGAGCAGTAATCCTAGTGAAACATTCATTGAAGTGAACAGTGCGACACAAAACACAGTGATTAATAATGATGAAGAAGGTGAAAGTGACGAGAGTGGTTCAAAGGATAGTAATACTGAAGATTGCAGTGCTTCTTTAAATACTTTTTTTCACTCTTTTCGTAGATATAAGAAATTAAATGAACCTTCTCTAGTTCTCTCTCAGTCATTCACTTCAATATTCAAAGTATTACAAACAAGATAGACGATCTCTTATTATTTTTTCAGGAGTAGAGTAGTTTTGACGTTTTTTGCTTTAATGAACATTGGCTGAGAGAGGGAGAATTTTTAATGTTAAATATCGATAACTACGGAATCGCAGTTTATTTCACGCGTGCTAATCATAAACATGGAGGAACAGCAATATTTGTCAAGAGAGGTATTTAATTTGAAAAGATCCCAGAATTAGAATCGTTATCTATAGAATCGAACTTTGAAATTTGGGGTATTAGGTTAACACAACACTCAATTACAGAAATATCATTATACAGACCGGATCGTAGCCACAGAATTTTTTTGGAAAATATGGAAAAAACATTAGATAAGGTCATAAACCATAAAAAAATTATTATTTTCGGTGATTTCAATGTAATTTAAAAAAAAATTATTTATTGTTACAAAAGTTGTTAAATATAACGAGTTCTTATGGTTAAAAATGTTGCATTAGTACGCCCACAAGGGTGTCCCAATGTTTGAGTACCTGTATAGATAATATTCTTACGAATCTTGAAAGTAGTGCGCATAGAACTTTTAGCATTCCTGTACAATTTTCTGATCATAATGCTCAGCTGTTCACGTACAATAATAATAATAACAACAATATTAAAAATAAACAAACTTTTATACTTCGACATAACGTAAATGTCAAAAACTTGGATTCATTCAAAAAACATCTGGATAATGTACATTGGGAAGTATTTTGTTCAGAGCGTAACGGGGATATATTTGTCACCAAATTCTATGAAATTATACAACCGTTTATTATAAATACTTTCCTCCGAAGAAATATTATTTAAAAAATAATTTAAAAAATTGAATTACGAAAGGAATTCGAGTGTCATGTAAGATAAAAAGGAAACTTTATTTCACGATAAGGAAACACCCCCAAGTACATTTAATTAATTATTACAGGAAATATAACGGAGTACTAAAAGAGGTTATAACAAACGCAAGCTTTATTCTAGTGAAATAACAAATAATTCGACCATCAAAAATAAAATAACTAGGCAGTTAATTAATTCTAATCTAAATAAAAAAACACGTGCATTTGAACCGTTAACTCTTAACATAAACAATACTATAATTCACGATGCAGGTACAATTGCAGATATTCTTAATAATTATTTTGTGTTAATAGATGAACAAAGTTTAACAGGTGTATTCCTCTAGGTAAATACTATACAAAACCCATTGAGGCTGTGCAAAAATCTTTCTATCCATATCCCATAACATACGAAGAACTACATAGAGTTATAAATAAATTAAATAATTCAAGTGAATGTGGACTAGATAATACTCCTATACAAATTTATAAAAAAATATTTCACCGCTTTGCATAAACCTTTAATTGCTTTGATAAACTCAATCTTTACTTCTGGTGTCTTTCCAAAACAATGTAAAATAGCTATAATAAAACCGTTATTTAAATCTAAATGTAAAAGAAACCGTGACAATTATAGACCAATCTCGAATCTAAGTTTACTACCCAAAATAATTGAATCGGTTCTTAAAAATAGATTAATCCTTTTCTTGAAATCATGTAACATAATCAGTGATGCACAACATGGATATAGATCAAGTAGATGAACATTATCAGCATTATAAAGTATGATAAATTATATACATACCTCACACAGTGAAAATAAAGTGGTGGCATCAATAAATTGTGACATATCTAAAGCTTTTGACTTGGTTGAACATGATTTATTGATGTCGAAGTTACATTCATATGGGATTAGAGGTACGACCTGGAAAATGTTTAAATCGTTTCTAAGTCA
>JARFJB010002107.1:417500-440000 GCA_036346205.1 Vesta saturnalis | reverse complement strand
AGAACAATTGTTGGGTCCAGAAACTTATCGTGAAATACCAAAGGATCCAACAAAAAAGTTTCTTTTAAAAACTAAAGAGCTTATTAAATTATCATCTATTCCTGAAGAAATAAAAAACAAACTAACTAACTCTGAAGCTATTTCACCAAAACTATATGGTTTACCAAAAATTCATAAACCTAATATTCCTTTAAGGCCTATTGTTAGTGCAATTGGTTCTCCTACACATAGCCTTGCAAAACATCTTATATTTTTATTACAACCTCATATAGGAAAAACACCCCATTACATTAAAAATTCTGCCGACTTTGTTGAAAATATGCATAGTTTCAAAGTTGAAGAGGGTGATATAATGGTTAGTTTTGATGTTGTTTTACTTTTTACAAAAGTGCCTCTAAATGAAACTATTGAATGCATTGATCATCTTTTTCCAAAAGACATAACCATTCTTTTTCAGCACTGTCTTACTACAACTTATTTTCAGTGGAATAGTAAATTTTATGAACAGATTGAAGGCGTAGCAATTTGAAACATTAGCGTTACAAAATACACCTAAAAAACCTTCAGTTTGGTATAGATATGTAGATGACACATTTGTTATTTGGAAACATGGAGAAGAAGCACTGCATGAGTTTTTGGTTTTTATAAATGGTATTCATCCTAGTATTCAATTTACCATGGAAAAAAAACTAATGGAAGTTTACCATTTCTTGACATATGGTAGTACGATACTAAATCAATCAATGTTAGCTAGAGGTTGCTGATCATATTTACAGATACAATTAAGGTGAGCAGTTTTAGGGTTATTAATCCTAATTGAAATCTATACCTTCATTCGCAGACAATAATGGAAGTAGTACATATAATAATACGGATAAACACCCTGACCTTATCTGATGTCGAGAGTTCTTACTCTAGCGATGGGACAGCCACTAAAGCAGGTGCAGCGCTCCCGATATGATATGTCCAATGGCTTAGGTTAGCGTAGCCAATCCAACTTCACATTTAAGTTACCGGAAGGTTACAGATGAGGAAAAGTAGGTTCACAAGAAAAGTAATTTTTCCTTCTAATTGAAGCTAATACAAAACTAATCCACCGCAAAACCAACGCAACACCAACATACAACCAGCGCAGAACCACCACAAAACCGCTAAAAAAAGTAAAGGTAGGTAAGCACGAAGATAGAAAGGTTTATGAACTTACCACTATGTTGTAAGGCGTGCAATAAATGTTAAGACGAGCCTGATAGGTTCGAATCTAAAGCTTTATATTTGTAGATTGTATGTGTTCCGTTCCCTAAGAAGAAAAATTTTAAATTAGTACCAAATGAGAGAACTGTACTTCTTACCCCTTATTGGACACGACCAAATTTTGTTTGAAATCCGCAAAGCTTGCGATCAATAGGATTAGCAAATTTGGTAGGAATTCCTATTGTTTTGAAATCTTTACCAGAATCCGAAATAATTTCGTTTAGTAGAGAAAGTGTAAAAGAAATCACAAAATTTCCGTAGCGTCACAAAATGGCGGAGAAGAAAGTGAAAATTTTTGTTATCAAAACTGAATTTTTGATCTATTAGATTTATGTTCAATAAAACAATTTCCTATTGGTTATTTGATACCTTAAACCTCGCCCTCTTACGAGAATTTCGTAAACTAACTTAAAGTATTGGTGTTTACAACCATTATGTAGTCCAGAGTTTGACTACACGCCGACAGATGTAATACCTATTTACTTTTGATAGAATTATTAACATGAATCGGATTTTTGTTAAGTTACACAATAGAAGACATGTAAAATTACTGTAATGTGTTACACACGAATCGTACGAATAGTGCGTTTAGTACATATAGAGAAGGAGTTAAAGTAGATAATTTTTTAGCAATTAACAGAATTTACGCAGATGAATTTTTTGTACGTTACAGTGTCTGTATCTGTGTCTGTGCATGTGTCTGTGTCTGTGTCTGTGTCTGTGTCTGTGTCTGTGTCTGTGTCTGTGTCTGTCTCTTTGTCAGTCTCTATGTCTGTGTCTGTGTCTGCGTCAGCGTCTGTGTCTGTGTCTGTGTCTGTATCTGTGTTTGTGTCTGTGTTTGTGTCTGTGTCTGTGTCTGTGTCTGTGTCTGTCTTTGTCTGTGTCTGTGTCTGTGTCTGTGTTTGTGTCTGTGTCTGTGTCTGTGTCTGTGTCTGTGTCTGTGTCTGTGTCTGTGTCTGTGTCTGTGTCTGTGTCTGTGTCTGTCTATGTCTTTGTTTGTGTCTGTGTCTGTGTCTGTGCCTGTGTCTGTGTCTGTGTCTGTTTCTGTGTCTGTTTCTGTGTCTATGTCTGTCTGTGCGTGTGGGCGTGTGTGCGTGTGTGCGTGTGTGCGTGTGTGCGTGTGCGTTTGCGTGTGTACGTGTGTGCATGTGTGCGTGTGTGCGTGTGTGCGTGTGTGCATGTGTGCGTGTGTGCGTGCGTGCGTGTGTGCGTGTGTGCGTGTGTGCGTAGCGTGTGTGCGTGTGCTAGTGTGCGTGTTTGCGTGTGTGCGTGTGTGCGTGTGTGCGTGTGTGGTGTGTGCGTGTGTGCGTGTGCGTGTGTGCGTGTGTACGTGTGTGCGTGTGTGCGTTTGTGCATGTGTGCGTATGTGAGTGTGTGCGTGTGTAAGTGTTTTCGTGTGTGCGTCCGTACGTCCGTACGTGTGTTCTTGTGTGTGTGTGCTTGTGTGAGCGTGCGCTTGCGTCTGCGCGTGGGCGTGTGCGTGTACGTATGCGTGTGCGTGTGTATGTGAGTACCCCCGTACGTACATGTGCGCGTGCTTGCGTGCGTGTATTCGTGTTGACGTGCGTATGTGTGTGCCTTGGTGAAATTTTGTGTTTTTGTTATGATCGTATTAAAATTTAGGTTGCACAATCATTCTGAAGAATTATTTTTATCAAAATTGTTTAATTTCTCTTAATTTTCAGTATGTACTTTGAAAGGTCCCATGTTTTTCCACACCAGATATTTTTATTTACATATTCTAAATTTTTACAGCACAGTTAAAATATTAATAATATTGTTACTGCAACTATACATAAGTGTGAATTTCGTTACAGAAATTATTTTATTGCTTATTGTATTTTATTTAGATAACGACTTCACTTCTTCACAATTGCACTACTACTAGACACTGCTTAAGAAATGGTTCCAATTAGAGTATGTGTTATTTACAGTTCATGGGTTCCTTTTCCAGCTGCACCTAAACTCGTTAAGGAGATATCCTTAGCGTTTAGTACCTATTCTCTTCTGTTTAAATCCACTGTTATGCGTTTACCATACTTAGAACTGGTATTAGCTATAACCAATTTTATCACTTGTACTTTTTAGATATATCTAGGGTGCTTTGATTTAACATTCACAATTCCAAGTTTAATAATTACAAGTTGATAAATGACTGACCACACAATGAATACACCGCGTTATGATTTATATAAAAAAATGTGTCCTTGACTTAAGTCTCCCTTAGAACAGTTAAACTTGTCAAAACCTTACCTTGACCTAATTTTAGTGTAGAGAACTATTTGACCTTGTCCCAATTTAGCCAATACAGGAACCATTTAATCTTAAATTTTAAAAAGTAGGTACTTTTTGGAATAGAAGAGGAAGTGATCTTGAAGTGAGCCTTACATGACTACTTCCATGTAATTTCTTTTTGATAATTGAGGACCTGGGTATGCTAAATTTGGCCTATCATGCTAAAGTACTCAGGCACACTTAGGAGGATGGATAGAAGCACATTGAATTACCAAGAGATGCCTATGAACAGCTACCTTAGATTTGTTCGTCTCCTAAGTGAGAGGAAAACTATAGAGATCATTCCAGAGATTAGAAGCCGTGTAGAAGGATGTGGATTGCGCCCGTTTGGTGCCTACGACAAGTGGAGATTTGAACTGCATACAGATGATGTGAATGGGCGAACCGAGTATTCTTAGCAAAAGTAGCCCGAGATGGTATCAACGAATGTAATTTAGCAGCACAATAGCATTTGTAATACCGATAATACAAAGAAAGAACTGAAACGGTTCTTCTATGCTCAATGAATAGTATGTCAGAAGTTAAGGATGGGTCATTTATAAGCCTAATCGCTCTCGTTTGAATACGATCAACGATATCGAGAGCGTACTGGGGAGCACCAACCCAGAGGTGAGAATTATATTCTGGATGAGGTCGATTTTGGGCCTAGAAAGGAAGTGTTGTCGAGAGGTAAGGTACTGCTGAGATCTGGACAAAAACCTTATTTTACGAGCAGCTGTTTTAGTAACTGACAGAAGATTCTCAACCCATGATAGATTTGAGGAGATAGTCATACCAAACTGAGCAATATAGTCTGAAAACTTACGATCTGAGCGATTCATACTCATTACAGGATATGATCGACCTTTTTTTAGCGGAACAAAGCAACATTGAGTTTTGTTATCATTAAATTTAACCAGATTATTGCTTCACCATTCGAGAACACATTGAGTGTTAATTGAATTTGCATTTCAGGTTTAATATCATGAGACATAGAAGGTGGATTACCATTATGAGTAGACTTAGATGAACTACAATGAAGAGGGCTGTCGTCATCAAAGCAATAGATCGGATTAGTTGTTGAAGAAATTTGTTCATCTATGTATAGCAGGGAAAGTGTGGGCGCTATAACTGATCCCTGTGGCACGCCTGCGTTAATGCTAACTTCTTTTGCAAATCGATAGCTTTTAACATTTCTGACAAAAAATGTCAAACGTATAAATGAAAAGACATTGTCTTTCTTGTTTTTGAGTTCATTACTATTCAAAAATTCATATGAAACTTATTAATCAATATTTCACATTTTGAACGATAGATGCTGTAATTTTTCGAATAATTAGTATTGTGTATCATTAGATAAACACTTTATAAAGTTCAACTCTCATTTTGGATGTTACTAAAAATTTCTTTAACTTGCCAGTCTTTTAATTGGAACTCATTTTGTGCTATATTCGTTTAGAAGTATATAGAAGTGTGAAAATCGTTAAGGTTATTATGTTTACCTACAACATATGCATAAAATTTGAATATTCACACTTTTACGTAATTAAAAATTATTATTAATTTTATTAAATACATGAATAAAAGGTTTACCTCGAGTAGGATTTGAACCTACGACCTGTACTTTGCCAGAGTACAGGTCGTAGGTTTAAACCCTACTAGAGGTAAACTTTTTATTTATGTATTTAATAAAATTAATAATAATTTTTAATTACATATTTACTTTTGAACTTATTCCTTCATAACAAAACTTATAATAATTCACACTTTTATAATTATAGAAGGTATTACAGTAATATGAGAAGAAAGAGAATAATTAAATTGTAAATTAAAACACTAAGTTCAAAGGAAAAAATTAATTACATCTCAATTTTATGTGTTCTACTTCTGTACAGATATATTTGCATCTATCGAAAGGACATGATTTTCAAAGTTGTGAATCAACGTAGTTTTACTAATCACACTTGAATTAATGATACCAAATAAAAATTCTACAAAAAATGAAATATAATTATAAATACTTATGTTTTGGGTTTTAAATCGTTAAGTGTAAATTTGACAAACTTTATTCGTTTTAATGGCAATTTCTGCTATTGTAAGATAAACATGACTGGCGTGGCAAAATGGAAACTAAAAGTGAAAAACAAGATATTGGACAAATCCATCACTTGGTGTGAGCGATTAATCTAAAAAAGAGAAATAGAGTCCTAAGTAATGCATGGTAATCTTTAGTTTTCTTCAATTACAATAGCTAATGTGAATGATAGTGACAGGATCATTTGAAAAAATCGGAAACGGTTTTTTTTTTGCATTAATCGTAACTGTTAACAATCAAACATTACGCTAAACTAACTTACTATTTGCTCTGCTAAATTTTACTATTAAGTCGAGGAACGTCCCGTACTATTAAGCAAGGAATAATTATTTACTGTAAGAGTTAAAAAGATTTAAACTGAAAGTCAGTAGGTATTAACGTAAGTGCAGTAATATTAATACATAAATATATTAAATGTTCAAAAAATGCAAGCTTTTTGATGTTTGAATCTAATCATTCGATAGATTATAAAAGTATTCACATGTGCCCTAAGGTTTTGTGCTGCTTAATGGTTACTAATGGTTAATTAATGTTGAATATCTAATATTTATAATCAAAAATATAATTAGTATTACAGATATATATTTCTTTCCTAGTATGAACTTACCATCCCGGACATTCAAATGTGGTTGCTTTCTTACCCATTCACGAATAATATCCAAATCTTTTTTAGTTAGGTTTGTATCTTCATTCAATTCTTCTTCGCACATTGATTCTAAAATATCTGATTTCTCGTTGTTCATTATAAATCGTATCGGATTGGTGAAAAAAGGATTACTGCCTTGTCATTCTACAAACATTTACTAGCGAATAAAAAATCTTATTTGTGGGTAGGTATGTAAAATGACACTAATCAATTTAGATTTATGGACTTAATGTGCGAAATTTGTATGCCGTAATTATAATGAAAACCATCAACAGGAAATGTAACTTTTTTGTTGAGTACGCATTAACGTACATTAACATAACATAATTAAACAAGCTTTGCTTCGGCGAACTAATAGAAATCCATTATGTTCTTAAATTTTCCATATATATTAGGAAATAAGGCGGTACAATTAAAGTATCCATTAAACGAAATTAAATTAATTATCTTTTGGGTATTAAAATGGTGTATTGTTTGTTCACATTTTATATACATTTAAACGTTTCGAAATCAATTACAGTTATCGTCCTCAGTCAATGATAATAATAATATTTTAATGTGTTGTAGTTGTAAGGTAATTTGACGCATCGTGTATATGCAGTATTTTGATAACGTATGGAACGTGTATTGAATGCAAATGAAATGAGCTGGCACAGAAAATTTTTATTTTGTATATGAAGAATGTAAGTTGGTGTAAATGATACGCTACTGGAATTTCATGGAACCTTGTGTGTCAGATAAAATAATATTTAAATGCTTTAGAACGATTTTCATGTTGAAAGCATTAAATTTGGCTGAAAAATAATGTTTTGGGAAAATTCTTACTGAGACGGCACTGGTAAAATACTATCGGAGTACCACTGGTGTTTTGCTGCTGTGTAGAAAAGAATTCGGATTAAAGAAATGAATGTAGACGTGTGAGTGAGTGAGTTTATGATATATTGGTACTGTATTAATGTGCAGTAAGGAATAATGGAAAATTGAGTGCATGTTCAAGGGTAAATGCGTTGAAGGTTGTTGAATAACGCGAAAAGAGAAATCGCCCACATGCGATATTTTCATGAAAAGTTGTCAGGGTCTGAATAATATACAGAGTGAATATGATTACTAATAATAGCTTTTCCGATGAGTTGTGAGTATGTTTATAAGAAAATTCAAGATGGCTACGTTTTCCCTTTTACTATGGTTTGCATTTGGTCCGGTTGTATTTTGCACTCGGCAAGGTGACGCAAGGAGTACTCGATTGTGATAGGTGAATTTTGATAGTGGCGCGATAATGTTGGACCGAGGGTATTAAAGCGACAGTCGAATTGAGATAAAGGGAGAATCGTTCGGTCAGAGCTTAAATTAAGGTTACCTTAGAATGGTCAGTGCTGATTTTTGTTTGTAAACAGTTAGTACGCAAATTGTCTGGAAAAACCCATAACGGGGATAAATCGTATATAGATATTTATAAATTAAAGGTTTAAGTGTGAATTGAAAGGAAATAATAGTGTTTTCCTTTCAAGAAATTTGGAAAGTGCCAAAGCAGATTTAACAATAAAACAGCAAATATTCCGTTAAAAGTGTTCAGTAACTAAGAGAGTGAGTTAATAATAAAGAAAGTAACCCTTTAAGTAATCAAATTCATGGCATGTGGTTTAAACTAGTTGGTAGTGCGCGTTATTAAAATTGATTGTCGTATGTGAACAATCGATAATGATATAAAATCGATTGTATGAAGCAAATAACATTTAGCAAATTCTATTATATAAGTGGAAGTATACATTATTTGTTGCGACGGTCGTTTATTTGAAGGGCAAATAATAAATCAGATTGCCCAGGTGTTTATGCGTATTGCGCGCGAGCGAAGGATAGTGAGCTGCGCTGGGGAGTGTTACAGCCAAATGAATTAGCGATTAAAGTTTTTCCTTTTTTATTCTGTAACAAGTGTGGGTGCATGATTAAATGATTACGAGAAACAAAGCATCTTCATACGGACATCTCGGAGAAGATTTTCTTTAAAGGACGAAAAGTCTGATTATCTTTTAAGGTCATTCTTGCTTGTTGGGTTAATAATTTCTATTATGAGTAAAAAGGGTAATAAAACTTTATCTGCTTTTACGTGTTTAGAATATAAGGTTTGAGGATTTTTAATCCATAACAATTGGTTTTCGTTCTTTTGAATATATGTATATATATATATATATATATATATATATATATATATATATATATATATATATATATATATATATATATATATATATATATATATATATATATATATATATATATTTTATCTTTCAAATTGGTCAACATACATCCATTAATTAATTTACCTAATGGATTACAGCTATTAATAATTGAATTAATGTTTGAATATTTTGAGTTTAATGATTGATCTGATATTGCTTAATGAGCCAGAATATATGTATATTTGCTGAAATTACTTTATATCAATAAAATGAATAAAAAAATATCTCATTGTAAGTGTGTTTTTCTAACTGTGGTTTCATATGTTAATTGTATTAGTCGTACTATTTCCACGCGTCGTTTCGGAAGCGGGCTCTGCTTCCACTGAGGCCTTGAGTAATCCAACATATATTTTTACAACTATTTTATATTGCTACTTAATAATGCCGTTACCAGACTTTTTAACTATTCTGAAAATTCATTTTCACGGAATGTAACCATAGCAATAATCCTAATTATTAGTAAAACAAACGTAATAATTATATTTATAGTAAATTATACCTAATTTGGAAGTTATTTCAAGTTAAGCAGTGCAGCTTGAAATTCTTAATAGCATCGATTAATTCCCTTTCACGTCATATGTATGTGTATATATATATATATATATATATATATATATAACCTTTTCGTAGTGGCGCCGTAACTTACTGAGCAACCACAAAAAGGTTTAATATATATGTTGGACTACTCAGTGCCTCAGCGGTAAATATGTCAGCCTTACCCGTCAATGGTACCAAGCGCACCTCAGGACAGTCTGATAACGGAAGCAGAGTCTGCTTCCGGAACGCCGCGTTAAAAAGGAAACAAATTGTGGAAATAAGCCGACTATCCCTATTAACAATAATTTTTTTTCAGTTCTTTTAATTTATTTTCAAAATTATTTAAAATAATAAATCCAAATTTAGTACACTTCTTAAACTCAATATTAAGAGTAGTTCAACGTTTATCAATATCTACAGGGTAGTCCATTTTCTGGGGTGGTACACACTTTATCACCCCCGAACTTTTTCATGCAACTCTTAAAAACCAAAAATTTAGATTGCCCATTTGATTTAAGAACTTTTTTGTCTTAGTTTTTGAGATAAATTAGCTGTAATCTATGAACAGCTTCCAAATTGTAAGTGAAGAACGTCTGATGCTCGCGCAAAAAGAAGTGTGCCATGAAAAGAACAATAAAAGAAAGAATCAAATTATGTCAATTCTCACGTTTTATTTTAAATACGACTTGTGCATAAGAAAGAATGTAATTCATTTACATATTTTATTGTATTAATTTTTATTGCAAAAGTGATCTTTTAAAATGCCATTTTTGTTTTCTAATCAAGAAATAGCGGATATCCATTTTATTTATGGCTTTGTAAATGGAAGTTCAGCAGCAGCAGCCCCTTTTCTGATGAAATATGTGTCCAAAACAACGTTATTTTTACATTTTTGTTAAAATTGTAAAATCGATAACTTAAACAATGATGACGATAATTGACAGGCTTGAGGGAGTTAGTAAAATTTGATATTTTAGCAGTTTATTAATATTGGTTATGTTTATCGATGTTACCAGTTGTTGAATTTACAAGAAAATAATTACGAGTGCTTTTTTTTTCTGCTTTATAAACAGTACCTGTACTAACAAAACGTTTCAATTTATGTGGTTTAATGGAAATATGATTTCAAAGCAAAATAACTGAGTTTATTATCCTACAATTCTTGTAGCAGTAATATTCATGCTCCATCAAGAATTGAAGATTTGGAGCCGTAATCAAACTAAATTAAAAAACAAGTCATGTTTTAAGTGCTATTTGTTGTTTCAAAATTGAATTTGTCAATTTAAAGACCATTTTGATACATTTATACATGAAATGGATAAATTTCATGCATGTGTTTCTTCTGAGCTTACGTAAGTGCAAAAAGTTGTGTTTTAAGTGCTCTTTGTTGTTTCAAAATGGAATTGGTTAATTTAAGCGCCAGTTTTTCATATTTTGATAAATTTAAATATGAAATTGATAAATTGCCACCTATAAAACACAACTGTGTTGAATAAAAAAAAATTTTTCTGAGAATTATGTGCAAATTTTAAATTTTCAGGAGCGCATCTTTTGTAGGATTTTATTTTCACCCTCCCCCACATCCCCTCCTATACCCTGAGAAAACGGATGTCCACATCGAGTCGTCTTTTATCTCTTTCCATAGATATGCAAATATATCTTTACTTACATCACATACCTTCAAACATACCTCACTTTTATGGTTCAAGTACACGTCTATCGTTTACACAACAATAATTGCAATTATACATTCCATTCTAGTACAATACTTGCATTTCAGGTTAAATATAATATATTAAATTATACTGATAATACTATATGGGCAATGCATCTTGCAATTGCAAGCTTTTTACTCATTACGAGTGCAATCCATTTAAAATGGGTTGTAATTGCATATTTAAATGTAAAATGTCCAAAGATACATTGTGAGAGTTAATATTACTTTATTTCATAAAAAAATCGTTAGAATCTTTTTTAGAGAAAAACATATTACAAATACTTTACAAATGTATTAAACATTTATTATATTACATCACATTTCCTATTTATACACAACTAATATGGAAAATATTAAAAAGGTAGATACGTTTTATATCGAATTGTGATCTGTAATATTTCACAGTTAAGGAAGGCTTTCTTTAATGAAAAAAAACGTTAGAATTTTTTAGATGAACAACATATTACAAATATTTTCGAAATAAATAAAGGATTTTATTTTACATCAGTATTTATCTTAAAAATTTATTGATTTTGTACAGTTTTAAAATGTGAATATAAATTTATGCAAAATATCACGAGAGTATTGTTAGTTGCATAACATTTCAGGGTTAAAACTTTATCATTATGCTGTTCTTATCTGACTAAAAATATTTCGATCACCTACTAAGGGTAGCTTCTACATTAGGCGTAGCTGCCCCAATTTAATATGTGTGTTAGATACGTTGAAAAGTCTACAGGGGGGGTTAATTTATTTTTGGCAAATTCTGATCCGTTTTCGATAACAATTTATTTTTTTGTTTGGAAAGGAATTTAGTTTGATTAGGACCCCAAATTTACAATTTTCGATGGAGCGTGAAAATTACTGCTTCAAGAATTGTAGGATAATGAACGCAGTTATTTTGATTTGAAAGCATTGTATGCAGGTGTGAATGATTTACATGTTTTTGGGAACTGTTTTGACTTTTATTTAACGCAAGCTTTTTTTCACACTTAATTACTATATTTTACAGAAAATCAATTTGTAACGCTTCTGGGAAACGGCTACCTGTTTTGAGAAACGGATTTTAGGTCTGTTTTCGGAAAACGGGTACCTGTTTTGAGCAGCTTCTGCCTGTTACTGGAAAAACTGGTATCTGTTTTTGAGCTGACTGTATCAAAGTTTATACTATTCACATTTTCGGTGTTTACAATGTTTTGCCGAGCTATTTACAAATTGTTGTTAGCTTCATTCAACTCACTGCATAAACGTTCCAAATTTTCGCTATACTAAAATTGAATTTATCTTAATTAATTAATAAAGTAAGGATATTTCTATTAAACCACATAAATTGAAACTTTTTATTAGTATAGGTACTGTTTATAAAATAGAAAAAATTATTTTCTTGTAAATTCAGTAACTGGTGATATCGATAAAGATAACCAACATTAATAAATTGCTAAAATAACAAATTTTATTAACCCCTTCAAGCCTGTCAATTAACGTCCTCACTGTTTAAGTTATCGAGAGATGACGGTACCTTACAATTTTAACCAAAAATGTAAAAATAACGTTGCTTTGGACATGTATTTCATCAGAAAAGGTGAAAAGTAAAGTTTCCTTAAACATATTTTATTATTTTATACTTCATATATTTTTTCTACGTTTCTGAAAGCTTACAATTTACTGACAATTTTGCCGCATTGTAGCCGTGTATTTACAATAGTGTGCGTAAAAATGAAGTTACACTTGATTGTAATGTCAGTTTTACGTTTCAGGACGCCAAAAATATAGATGGATGTATTATGAGTGTACAATAAAATAAATGTTATGTAAGAATAAGCATTTGTGTATCTATTTGGGAAAGTGATCCAGTTCTTCTTTGAAATACTCATATAAGCGTTTAGGTGTTCTTCAAACACCGTAATACGTAATCGGCTTTCTCTCGTCCTTTCACGTACACCTCATCTGTTGTTGATATGAAATCACTAAGTATACAAGGGTATAGATGTGGAGAAGTACATCTGTATTCCCACCTGATAAAGTGGTGGTTGTGAATTAACCAATTAGCTTGTTTTTAAAATTCACTATCCAAGGTGTGCCAGGGAAATGGAGGCTTGAATACATAATGAGCAATTTGATCTCCATTATATATCGCTAGTTCCTTAAGAGCAAAAATTTTTTTTGCTGTTTTGAATTCTTGCACATCAGTTATAACAACCATTACTTTTCTACATTTGTCTGATTGTCTTGGTTAGCGCGTTGTATATGCTCTAATCGTGCAGTAATTCTACATGCTACATTTAAACAAATAAAACTACTCTTCTGATTAGTGATTAGGTTTACACACGCTATTACAATAGTAAATACGTAAGCGATTTTATTGTGCAACAACAGTGCGTTCACATATATAATTTTTAGAAAAACGTGATGTCGAAGCGAATGATATGTGATTATAAAATATCAACCTATATAGAACGGTAGACTCAACGAGGATAACTGAGCAATAACAAGCACGCGCAAAGTCCAACAATACTCACTTTGACCTATGCATGCACAAAGTCAGTTACATGAGCCATTGGTTAAAAGTGCTTATTTTGCTATTTCTAAGAACCTTGAGGAGCTTAACATAGGAACTGTAATATGATACCTTCTCAATACCTTGTCAATAAACTTTAACTTTGTGAATTGGTTTGTATGAATTATAACATGATACCAATAAATTTTAACCTTGAAGAGCTTAGCCAATATATAAAAACCTGCAGACACCATATTATTCGCTTCATATTTTTAGTCTCATCACTAGCAACCCTCTTCATTACGATGTACCTACTCTTAATTAAAAAATAGAAGACATTTTTTTGCAATAAAAAATATATAATTTATTTCCAAACTATTACACATAGATATATGTTATTATTTTTTTTACAGAAATGTGATGTACACGTCTTTCTCAGCCAGATATTGTTTAAAATTTTCAATGCGATCTTCTTTTTTGAAGTATTCATAAAGTTGTAAAGGAAGTATGCACTTAAAGTTCTCGGTTTCAACGATAATATGTTTACCATACTTTGTGTCGATAGTATTCATATAAATCACTTTGTATTTTGCACTCACCTCCAAGTCTTTTACGTTCGTGGAGGATTTACAGATAGTGCTATTGTTCAATGCAGATAGATCCATCTTTACCGATGCGAGAACGCTTTTGAATTTTGAGTTGACACCGGAACTGTTCTTCTATATATTACTGTATCACGATTTTTTATGGTAGAGGGGACAGTGTGCTTTGAGAATGGCGTCAGTAAGCTAAGCTCAATCTGATGATGAATAACTGCTACCATCAGGAGATGCAGTGATATGATAACCCTGCGGGTGTACAATCTTTCAGTTTGAGCACTCCATTTGACCTTAGTTTCCTTTTTAGCATATACAACAACAACAACCTGTCATTATTCTCGTTTCCATACACTGATTCTATTTTTATATTTCTAAGAAATGTAATATGATACACCTTCAGGTCATTACTCTCTGACGTTGAAAACTCTATATTTAGATTTCTAAGAATTGTAATATGATGACCTAGCAATCTCTATCTTTAGCTTTAAATTTTGATCAGAATGTGTGCTTGATTTGGGTACCCCTTACAACACGTTTAAACTTGTCCTACTTTTAGTTTAGAAAACTATTTTACCTTCACACAATTTAGTCAACCTAAGTACCATTTCACCTTGATCTACATTTTAGCATACCTACATACATAACAACCTGCCATTCTTCATGTTTCCATGTACTGATTCTATTTTTGGATTTCTAAAAAATATAATATTGTAACGAACCGCAATTCCTTACTACAGAATTTTTTTAATTAATTATTTAACAATCAGCCCTCGTAAAAGAAATGATGTAAGATTTCTTAGTATTCAATATTACTCAGTACCTAATTTAATATTTCTTAGTATTTCGTTTGATTGCACAACTAAAAATTAATTTTTTCCCCTCAAACGTAGATTTCATAAAACATCGAATATTTTATACGTGAGAGTAACCTCCGCCAATTACAGATAGGATTCCCCCAAACGGAAGCCACCACCGCCTACCGAGAGTCCCCTATAAGAACCGTGCCGCGCACCTTTTGAAAAGAGAAGAAGAGAGTTTTTCTTCGATCCTAGCGAAGAATTCCATCGCGCCTCGTGAACGCATCCCGCCGCCGAGAATTATTTAGTTGGTTTTACCAGCTCCTGTATTAGTTAGTCCGTTAGACCAACTCCTGTTCGAGAAAACCTGCACGTGACGGTTGTTTTAAAGTAAATCGCCGCAGACCTAGTGATAGCCGCCGTGAGTTTAGCTCCCTGTATTTGCAAACACGCACTGCGAATCTTTTTTAAATAAATGTCTTTGTGATTAACGACACTTAAGTCTGCAGAGTAATTCATTACACACACACACACACACCAACTAAACCCCCAGGCAGCGACGGGCCAAGTCCCGAAGCAGTCGGGTGTACACACAGCATACACATACAAAAACCCTCAGAGAGCGACGGGCTAAGTCCCGAAGCAGTCGGGTGTATACACGCATAACATACACAAAACCCTCGGAGAGCGACGGGCTAAGTCCCGAAGCAGTCCGGTGTACACGCAGTATACACATACAAAAACCCTCAGAGAGCTACGGGTCAAGTCCCGAAGCGATCGAGTGTACATACACCACCTACACATACCAACGGTGTTTCGACGGGTCAGCCCGAAGTCACCTAGATCACTACACGCTACCATACACCCGACGACGGGAGCTAGATAGGACTGTACAGCCCTGTAGCTCTCATCATTTACTCTTACTTACATTCCAAACACCTTCAATCACCAGCTCGCTGGCGAAGACCGAAGAAAAACCGTACATCGATAACCACGCGCTTAGTAATTGGGTTTCAAGAAAGCAATCAATTAATTGTTTTCCACCAGCTTATTCCGCAAGTATAAAAACGCCTTCAATAAATACGCGTTTTGTGCGTATACACTTAGGCAAATTACGCTTGCATCTACGTGAGATTTCGTTCATTTACATAAAAGAAATCACCACCATAAAATTACACCCCAGAAGATAACGCGCAAATATATTAATTATACAACCAAACATGTATAATCCGCCCAGACTAAATTCAATGCGAAAGTAAACCTCTGAAAATATTAATATTATCGAACGTAATAGATCGCGAAGGTAAATTGTTTCACAAAGCATACGCGCCTATCCGTCTTCCAGTAATTACTAAAGTTAAAGCAGCAAGCAAGTAGGCCGGTGAACGATGGTCATGCGTACGACCGTGAACTCGGGATACCGATTTTCACTAGTGACCTAGATCTGCGAAACCCCCGTTTTAAAGTAAACAGTAGTTTGTTTATTTATTCTTTTCTTTTGTAGACAGGGCCGTATCCAATATAAATAATTAATTAAACGCAACGTTATTAATCATTTAAACATTACGTTCCTCATTGAGTGTAACTAGGGAGTATTAATATCTGTTTACAGAAACGACTTCGACAAAACTAAGCCACCTTCCCAAGTGAGTGGAATAGGACATCCAAGTTCTCCGTACCAACCTAGTGGATGCCCCGACGCCGCTGTCTAAGTATTAAATTTCCAATTTTTTTCTCAATTTTACGTTTATGTTGGTTGTTCATAATGTTATTAGCCTAGTTTAAGTGTGAATACGTTAGAATTGTACACAATAGGATAATATACTATATATACTATTAAACCGTTTTACTATAATTATTTTATGTGTGCAGTGTAGAGCTAAAGTTTAAATCTTCTGACGAACCCACCCCCCTCTTTAGTGTCTAATCTAAGGACCGATTGCAGTTTAGCCGCGGCAAATATAAAAATTGTGGGAAAGGACCTTACAATATGATACCCCTACGGGTCATTACTCCTCGACCTTGAAAACTCTATTTTTAGATTTCTATGAATTATAATATGATCATGATGATGATGATGCCCTTACAATTTCTATTTTTAGCTTTAAGTTTAGATTTTTATATTTGAAAAGGCTGAACGTAGAAAAATTTCTTAAATAATATTTCTATCACCTACTAGCGGTAGCTCCCAATTTGATATATATATATATATATATATATATATATATATATATATATATATATATATACAGGTGAACCAATTTAATTTGCGTATACAGAGATATCGAAAACCGTAATAGATAGAGTATCGGTTAAATGAGAAATAAGTTTCGTAATTTGTTGGGTAGTACATGAGTATAAAGAAGTTTGGTTTTTTCCGACTAGTTCCGGAGATATTCGACAAAATCCCAAAATGCTCATTTTCGTTTTATAAGACTAGCGTTGTTATTATAACAGATATCAAAAAAATTAATTAAATTAAATTTCGTGATTATCATTATTTTTTTATAAATACTGATTTAAAGACTATTACAAAAGGCTTATAGATGATGATCATAGATGAAATGTGTATGGTTAGGAATGCCATAGCAGTGTATTAAGATTATACAACACCTACAAAGAAATGTAGTAAAAAATTTAATTCATTTCAGTAAGAAACCATGAAGATGATGATTTTTCACAGACGAAACGTAGTAGAATAGTCAAGAATTTTATATCATTGTATTAAGCTATAAGAACCTTACAAAAAATTGTAGTAAAAAATCCAGGTCCGTATTTAAAAAAATATTGTTGAGGGTGGTCCTGAAAAGACAAAACGTCGTATTGAAATTTTTTGTATGGCAAGTTGCAGTAAATTTTATTTAAAAAAAAAAGTTTAGATTAATTTTTTTGATATCTGTTATAATAACAACGCTAGTCTTACAAAACGAAAATGAGCATTTTCGGATTTTATCGAATATCTCCGGAACTAGTCGGAAAAAACCAAACTTCTTTATACTAATGTACTACCCAACAAATTACGAAACTTATTTCTCATTTAACCGATACTCTATCTATTACGGTTTTCGATATCTCTGTATACGCAAATTAAATTCAGTTCACCTGTATATATATATATATATATATATATATATATATATATATTTAGATACGTTAAAATGTTGGCAGCGGGTGTTGGAGGGGTTTTAAAGTTTATTTTTGACAAATTCTGGCCCGTTTTCGAGAAAAAATGATTTTTTGTTTGAAACGGCTGGAGACTTAGAAAAATCTGCTTAAAAAATATTTCTTTCACCTACTAGAGGTAGCTTTTATATTAGGGGTAGCTGTCTCAATTTGATATATGTGTTAAATACGTTGAAAAGAACGGGGAAGATGGAGGGGTTAAGTTTATTTTCGGCAAATTCTGGCCCGTTTTCGAGAAAAATTGATTGTCGGAAAGGGCTGGACATTGAAAAATCTGCTTAAGAAATATTTCTATTACCAACTAGGGGTAGCTTTTACATTAGGGGTAGTTACTGCATGCATTACCTTCATCGTTTGCTTATAAAAAGTTTACTGGAACATGCACACGCAAAGAAAGCCTTTTGTTATAAAGTAAGAAATGTCACACGGTACCCCTACAGGTCAATAATCTTTAACCCTGACCACTCTATTTTTAGACTTCTAAGAATTGTAATATGATGATGACATTGCAATTTTTATTTTTAGCTTTTGACCTTGACATACAAATTTCCCACCAAAACATTTGACCGCAGAGTGTCCTTGTAATATGACGAGGATGGTGACATTGCAGTTTCTACAAATGTGTCCTTGACTGGAGTACCTATCACATATTTAAACTTGTTAAATACCCACTTACTTTTAGTTTAAAAAATTATTTCACCTTGACACAATTTAGTCAACATAAGCACCATTTGACCTTGGTATACTTTTTAGCATAGACAACAACTCGCATTCTTCTTGTTTCCATGAATTTATTTTATTTATATACTTCTAAGAAATGTCATACGTCTATTTTTAGACGTCTAAGAATTGTAATATGATGATGACATTATAATTTCTATTTTTAGCCTTTAACCTTGACATAAAAATTTCCCGACAAAACGTTTGACCGCAGAGTGACCTTGTAATCCAAAAAAAAATTTCCCGTCAAAAATTTGACCTTGAAGAGATCCAAAAGCCTACATTTCTCACCACCAGAGGGCGAGTGACCTTGAATTGGTCCAGAACCGGCCCCTAATCACTACTGTAGAATGTAGCTTCGTCCATTCACACGATTATTTGTTAAAAATCCCTTACTTCACGCCCCCGAACCTTGATGAAGTTACTGAACGTGACTGGGTGAGCTTTATCCCCGGCATAAAGTAGTTGAGTCTTTTGTAAATGATAAGGGTACAACAATTGCTCCTTAAAACCATTTCAAACGGCAGCTTTATTACAGTTTGCTGGTTTGGCAATAGCGGGGGTACTCGAATTCGAGTTCTCTTCAATCTTGTTAAGTACAGCTTCGGTGGAAGGTAAGAACACGCCTCCAGCCCTAGCTTGCCGCTCTTTTGGAATCACCAACACAGTACAAAGAAGGTGTTGATGGACTACGCTGAAAATTGTTCCACTATCGTTGTGGATATCTAATAAAGCAAAAATGTACAGTAGCCTAACGTAATGAAATCTACTACGAGTAAAACAAATAAAATTAGGCAATACGAAGTCTAGTATATGAAAATGTAAACATTCACCATTATAACACATTACAAAATATTTAGCTTTCTGGTTGTATTTTTTTATAAACATTTTATATAAATTTAAATTTTTCGATAACAGATACATTTATCTCAAGTAAAAAATGCACCATTTAAACCTAAACGCTAAGTGTTTTTGTAATGAAATCTAGCAGTGTAGTAACAGTGCCTATCTTACCCACCATTCTACCATTTCTACAGTTTTAATTATTTTAAGTTGAAATTTGTTGTAATAAGCGGAAAGGCTTTTCTCTGGTAGTTCTTTTCCTTTTCCACAATAAATCCAGCAGAACTGCATTGCACCTGCTTATAAACTTATATACTGTGTATTTACTGTGCTACCTTTACTTTATCCTCCCGCAGATACTCGCAACTCATTTATCCCGTAACTATTTTTTACCACAACGTAGGTGATCCTACCTTCTTCCTCATTAAAATTAGACATTTGGCTTATGTAAGTTCGCGGATTAACTCTACATTCGAGTTGCGCAATCGCTAGACTGGCCTGGGTACATTACAAGCATTTTATCATACCTTGCATACTTAATAATTTCCTAATAATTCCCTTTCCTTTATTTGGTGGTTGTTATAGATGAACATGCCGACGTCAAAATTGCCGCGATGACTAGTAAGTGTACTAAAATCGATGCGATACCTGCAACTGTGTCATATAAATTATGTACACAGCCGGAGAGTAAGTAAACGTTTTAAAAATATTTCAATACTGTCTTTAAATCATTACGACCTGATTGATTCATTTTGTAAGTTGAAACTAATCCATAGGGGACACGCTGCTTTTTATTTCAGCGAATTATGACTTTGGTCGCAAACCTTTCTCTCTGTCCATGATTTCCATTAAAAAGGGTTAGTAACTCAGCATCTTCATCGTTTCTATCAATGAATCTCTGGTTTGCATCTTGGCTAGGACAATGGGAGTGTTAATAGACTTTGGCCTTGAAGAGATCAACGCGTCATGAATGTATAGTTTGTTTCTTAAATTTAGATAATAAAATGGCCTTGACGATATAAATAAGCTGTGTATCTGGTTTCCGTCTTGGTTAGTACAATGGGTTGGTTTCCAGACTAAGTTGGTGGTCGTGAAGCGATAAACAAGTCATTCATCTGCAGTTTGCTTTTTTGATAACACAACGGACTTTAACGGATCAATGAATTTGACTTGGCTAGGAAGATGGGTTTCTTTCTAGGCTATATCGTTAGCCTTGAAGAGTTCAATGAGTTCTGTGTCCGATTTCATGTCTGAGGCTTTTGAGAGAACCTGGTTTTCCGGAATTAGTTATAGTATTAGGTAACATTGACCACTAATTAGCATTGGCCTCGGAGTAAGATCTTGAGCAAGAGTATGATAGTCCGTTTCTTAGATAAGTCGACGACTTTGAAACTTTACGTTTGTTTGTCAATAACTTTGGAGCTACCACTTTGTTTACCAACTGTCCAGAGAACGAGCAAAGGCAATAAACTTCCGGTTAGTCTCAGTGCCTTGACTTTGGTATAAATACACAAACAACAAGTAAAAAACGTCAAAATTAACAGTTGGATGTGGATCCGCAAATTAACCGTTTCCTAGCTTTTTCTTCAAGTCTTTCCCACTTTTTTAAATCTACCCTTGCGTTTATATTTTTTAAAACTGAAGTATTTCACAATCAAATTATATTTGCGTTTTAATGTGATTAAATTTGTTTAAATTTGTATTTTCTGTTTGACGTTTCTCATTATTAGTATTCATATGAAGAAGAAATTTTAGAATACAATTTAATAATTTTTTAATGTAATAAAAAATCAAAAAACATTTGTTAGTAGGCTTTCAAATCCAAGTACGTAATTCGTTGAAGTACGATAATTTTTTGAGATTTTATATCCCATGAACTTGTTTGACGCATAATGTGCTAATTTATAAATTTTGTACACTGCATACAGTTTAAAGAAACTCAAAAATAAGTTTACATCCTTTAAGTTTACGTCTTGGAATTCCTTATTTAAGAGCATTAATGTTTTAAATACAATGTAATTCCACAATTTATTTTATATAATTATATATTTTTCAACGCGTTTGAATACAACATGTATCATTAACGAAAGAAACAAGTAGCAATTGTAGGTAATTAAGATAAAACCGCAAAATTGATGTAAATTATAATTCCATGTTTAACATATCTGTTAATGCAGAGTCTATGAGATCAATGGATTCGTTAATGAAAGTACTTCATGTTTATATTTATAAATCTCGAATGCTTCCAAAACATCTAATTTGTCCATTTTATTACAAAAATGTATAAATTTATTGTTTTGTGAAGCCCTAAGGTAATTATTTACTATTAGATATTTGGCGTTATTTAGTTTGTTTGTGTGTTTATCTAATGTATCTTTTATATCTAATACCAAAGTTTCTAAGTGTTGGTCCAATATAAACAGAATTATAGAACGTGCAGCTCAATTTATGAATACCCCACATTAAAATATCGTGAGCTACCTTTTCTGATATTTCTTCAAAATATGAGATCCGTATTTAGTTATTTTCTGTTAGTTGTGTATTGATTGACTAAATGTTTCTATATAATTATATAAAAACGAATGTATGTCTGTCTGTTTGTCCTTTATGGGAAGTTGTTGAATACACTCGCACGAAGGTTTTTTTAGATATCGGTCGCCAGGACCCTATAATTTTTCGATCCAGCAACGCGCGTCGGATACGGCTGGTGGATACATAATTTGCATTCGTGTTTTTTAACTAAAGTGTCGATTATGTTTGAAATGTAACCATTTTCTTGTACAGTATGTTTTATAGTTCATATTTGTTTATTGGAATTTGTTTGTTTTAATTGGAATGACATTCCTCTGTAAGCGATCTATAACTAGCCAACTTATGTGTTTTATGGTGACATGAATCGTTTGGGACTGAATATCCGTATGTGTAGCTCTCAGAATTAAAATATAGTTTGCTGTGTTACTTTAATGATTTGTTACCATAACTACTTGTTGTTATTTTACTTATATATTTTCTATCGATAATGATATATGTTGTATTGAAACGCGTTGAGCAATAAATAATCAAATAAAATAGATTGTGGAATTACATAGTAATTAAATTATTGG
>JARFJB010002107.1:405000-407500 GCA_036346205.1 Vesta saturnalis | reverse complement strand
TCTGCGGTCTGCGTGTCTGCGGTCTGCGGTTGCGGTCTGCGGTCTGCGGTCTGCGGTCTGCGGTCTGCGGTCTGCGGTCTGCGGTCTGCGGTCTGCGGTCTGCGTGTCTGCGTGTCTGGTGTCTGCGTGTCTGCGTGTCTGCGTGTCTGGTGTCTGCGTTCTGCGTGTCTGCGTGTCTGCGTTCTGCGTGTCTGCGTGTCTGCGTTCTGCGTGTCTGCGTGTCTGCGTGTCTGCGTGTCTGCGTGTCTGCGTGTCTGCGTGTCTGCGTGTCTGCGTGTCTGCGTGTCTGCGTGTCTGCGGTCTGCGGTCTGCGTGTCTGCGTGTCTGCGGTCTGCGTGTCTGCGGGTCTGCGTTCTGCGGTTGCGGTCGGGGTCTGCGGTCTGCGGTCTGCGGTCTGCGTTCTGCGGTCTGCGGTTGGGTCTGCGTTCTGCGGTCTGCGTGTCTGCGGTTCTGCGTGTCTGCGGTCTGCGTGTCTGCGGTTGCGTGTCTGCGTGTCTGCGTGTCTGCGTGTCTGCGTGTCTGCGTGTCTGCGTGTCTGGTGTCTGCGTGTCTGCGTGTCTGCGTGTCTGCGTGTCTGCGTGTTGCGTGTCTGCGTGTCTGCGTGTCTGCGTGTCTGCGGTGTCTGCGTGTCTGCGTGTCTGCGTGTCTGCGTGTCTGCGGTTCTGCGTGTCTTCGTGTCTGCGTGTCTGCGTGTCTGCGTGTCTGCGTGCTGCGTGTCTGCGTTCTGCGTGTCTGCGTGTCTGCGTGTCTGCGTTTGCGTGTCTGCGTGTCTGGTTCTGCGTTCTGCGTGTCTGCGTGTCTGCGTGTCTGCGTGTCTGCGTGTCCGTGTCTGCGTGTCTGCGTGTCTGCGTGTCTGCGTGTCTGCGTGTCTGCGTGTCTGCGTGTCTGCGTGTCTGCGTGTCTGCGTGTCTGCGTGTCTGCGTGTCTGCGTGTCTGCGTGTCTGCGTGTCTGCGTGTCTGCGTGTGCGTGTCCGTGTCTGCGTGTCTGCGTGTCTGCGTGTCTGCGTGTCTGCGTGTCTGCGTGTCTGCGTGTCTGCGTGTCTGCGTGTCTGCGTGTCTGCGTGTCTGCGTGTGCTGCCGTGTCTGCGTGTCTGCGTGTCTGCGTGTCTGCGTGTCTGCGTGTCTGCGTGTCTGCGTGTCTGCGTGTCGTGCGTGTCTGCGTGTCTGCGTGTCTGCGTGTCTGCGTGTCTGCGTGTCTGCGTGTCTGCGTGTCTGCGTGTCTGCGTGTCTGCGTGTCTGCGTGTCTGCGTGTCTGCGTGTCTGCGTGCTGCGTCTGCGTGTCTGCGTGTCTGCGTGTCTGCGTGTCTGCGTGTCTGCGTGTCTGCGTGTCTGCGTGTCTGCGTGTCTGCGTGTCTGCGTGTCTGCGTGTCTGCGTGTCTGCGTGTCTGCGTGTCTGCGTGTCTGCGTGTCTGCGTGTCTGCTGTGCGTGTCTGCGTGTCTGCGTGTCTGCGTGTCTGCGTGTCTGCGTATCAGCGTGTCTGCGTGTGTGCGTGTCTGCGTGTCGTGCGTGTCTGCGTGTCGTGTCTGCGTGTGTGCGTGTGCGTGTCTGCGTGTGTGCGTGTGTGCGTGTCTGCGTGTGTGCGTGTCTGCGTGTGTGCGTGTCGTGTGCGTGTCGTGCGTGTGTGCGTGTGCGTGTTGCGTGTTGCGTGTGCGTTGCGTGTTGCGTGTGTGCGTGTTGCGTGTGTGCGTGTGTGCGTGTGTGCGTGTGTGCGTGTGCGTGTGCGTGTGTGCGTGTGTGCGTGTGTGCGTGTGTGCGTGTGTGCGTGTGTGCGTGTGTGCGTGTGTGTGTGCGTGTGTGCGTGTGTGCGTGTGTGCGTGTGTGCGTGTGTGCGTGTGTGTGTGTGCGTTGCGTGTGTGCGTGTTGCGTGTTGCGTGTGTGCGTGTTGCGTGTGTGCGCGTGTGTGCGTGTGCGTGTGCGTGTGTGCGTGTGCGTGTGTGCGTGTTGCGTGTGCTGCGTGTTGCGTGTGTGCGTGTGTGCGTGTGTGCGTGTGCGTGTGTGCGTGTTGCGTGTTGTGTGCGTGTGTGCGTGTGTGCGTGTCGTGCGTGTGCGTGTGTGCGTGTGTGCTGCGTGTGTGCGTGTGCGTTCGTGTGTGCGTGTGTGCGTGTGTGCGTGTGTGCGTTGTGCGTGTGTGCGTGTGTGCATGTGTGCGTGTGTGCGTGTGTGCGTGTGTGCGTGTGCGCGCGTGCGTGTGTGCTTGTGTGCGTGTGTGCGTATTCGTGTGTGCGTGTGCGTGTGTGCGTGTGTGGTGCGTGTGCGTGTGTGCGTGTGTGCGTGTGTCGTGTGTGCGTGTGTGCGTGTGTGCGTGTGTGTGTGTGTGTCGTACGTGTGCGTGTGTGCGTGTGTGCGTGTGTGCGTGTGTGCGTGTGTGCGTTGCGTGTGTGCGTGTGTGCGTGTGTGCGTGTGCGTATGTGCGTGTGCGTGTGTGCGTGTGCGTGTGTGCGTGTGTGCTGTGCGTGTGCGTGTGTGCTGTGTGCGTGTACGTATGTGCGTGTGCTTGCG
>JARFJB010002107.1:367500-400000 GCA_036346205.1 Vesta saturnalis | reverse complement strand
TAAAAAAAAATATATGACCAGTAACCTTTGTTATGCAGCGAGGCCACTGTCGACACAAACTATGTCTCCATGCTCGTCGTAAATTGGCTTTTTACACACACGACATAGCATTTTGGTTCTTCTATCCGTTCCTCGTACACTACGAGCACATCGAACTTATGGAGATGCTTCCTCTGGATGGGTCTGTATCCCTACCATTTCTTCTATGGCGATTGTTAAGGACTTGTGAACGGTTTTAGACTGCAACCGTGATTTCATAAATGGTACTGTCAATTTCCAGACCATTTCATACAAAAATTGCTTCCTTGAAGTGGTTGTTGTACAAAATGAAGATAACGATATAGCATTTACCACACATTTATACAAAATTTAAAGAAAAAGCCTTAAGGGCCAACGACTTGTTTTTCATGCAACTGAGTATGTATGGTCAATAGCATTATCGAAGGGCATAGATGGTAGTAATATTACAATCTTGTTGGCCTGGGGGGAATAGGAACCCAACGTTTTATTATTATCAAACCCAAAGAACGTCCTGGCTGTTTGTTTGTCAAAAATGTCGTAGTGGTTTATCTCTTATTTTTACGTAGTATTCCTATCATTGTTAACTTGTGTTCTTTCAATATTTTAACAAATAGGGGAATAGACGAGAACCAGTTATCAACTGTGGTATTCCGGTTGGTACCTATAATGGGTTCTAATAGCTTGCAAACATAACAACTGTGTACTGGTTCTCCTTGTATTTCAACTTTTCTACAGATGGCGTTGACCATATAACCATATAACTTGTTCGAGCGATTTTTATACCATATTTATATGGTTTTGATCTCGTATAGATATATATATATATATATATATATATATATATATATATATATATGACTTATGAAATATTATTATGATCCCTGCTATTGTCACAGTATCTATTACTATTATGCAACCGCTTACGTAATACCGTAATAATGAAAGTTGGCAGCATTGCAAAAACAACAATAATAATTTACATCAGGTTAATGTTTAAATCTTCATGTCAAGTAGAGGTTAACAGACATCCAAATACTAGCTTGAAAAAAAAATTCTGAAGCCGCTCGCTTCTATCAAATTTTTAATAACACTGTTCAACCATTTTGAATACAATTTTTTTTAAATTTTCAACGTTTACTTGGTTCCATATGAAGAAACTTTATAGAGAAAAATTATGTAAAATTATATTATCCTTAAAAATATGTCAAAAACATCTTCTTATAGAAATAATCGTTTTTCAAGAATTGCAAAATTTTGAACAAACACTGAAATCCCATCTGTATGACACGCACACACTCATACACGCACACACATGCACGAGCACACACTCGTATAAGCGCACATGCACATATGCACTCTCTCATGCGCGCGGAGTTCGAGACGCCTGCATTCGCTTTAGAATTTGCAGCACCTATTTGGCCAACCAGCCAGCAGCGAATAAGGGGTGAGTTCCTTTTACAAAAAGAGTATATCGAGCCCCACAGAGTTAAAATTTATTAAAACGTCAGAGTCTAAAAATTCGTTGCCGTTATTGGACAACTTTGAATTCCTATAACCATGAGACGCTTTCCTACGTAACTCAAACACAAAAAAAAAATAATCCAACAAGCTTTATTTATAACAACCTAAATATGTTAAACAAACAAAAAAGAATAATTTTATACTACGTTATAAGTTATAAAATAGTGTAAGTTTGAAAGTTTCCTTGTGTTAAATGTGAGTAGAAAAAAATATAGCGTTGATTGCAAGAATCGTCTAAATTCTAGCGGCGTCACCTGCACGACACTTATTTGTAAGTTATTTTACCTTTTCAATCTTATAAGAAAGGTTAAAACTAGGTAATCCCCGCCAAATAATAGTGATTATTCGCCCAAACCCAAAGCAATTGCTGTAAGTTTTTTTTTTTTTGATAACGGAATCGTACAAAGATCGCGCAGATACAATAGCAAGAATAAAATGAAAAATACATTTTTGATCTCGTATATATATATATCATACATACATATATATATATATATATATATATATATATATATATATATATATATATATATATATATACATTGAGATGGTTAGAAATAAATCGACCTTATGTTCTTTATAGTGCAAATTTAAATAGATTCGATAAAGTGTACAGTTCGTTTTAATAAGAAAATTAGTATACGAAAGGGAAAATACGGGTTTGATATAACAAAACAGGCTTTGTGGGGTTTGCACAAGGTTGTTTTATTCATAAAAGCAATGAGCTATAACAGTAGCATGTGAGGAAGGTAAAAACGATTGATATTCATGGGTACAATTAGTTTCGGTGAACATATTTCAGTAATTTTACAGTTTAATCAATTTATTTAAGCATTTTAAACACTTTACAGATATTAATCACATGAAGTAGGATAATTCTAATATGTAGAACATGTATAGATATAGGTACAATGCATGAACTATACAAACTATAAAAAAAGGGTTACGGTACGAACACTGTATATTAGTATTTCACAGACAAAGTGCATATAAAGTGCAGGAGAAGTGGTAGTGATTTAGAAACATTGATAAGGACATGAACAACATTTGCACAATGTGATATTTAATATAAAATTACATTTTGTGTACACAATTTACATAGATGTGTTAACAATATGGAATTGTGATATGACAAAATTATGGACTATGGAGTAAAAATAAACAGTATTTGTGTTAGAGGCAGTTATGAGAACATAATAAATTAACATTTCAAGTGATTTAGACGTTTTAAATGCAAGTTACAAGTAAAAGTTAGGTTAAGTACTATATTTAAGAATTTTGCAAATTTATAGTTTTTATAGGATAAGTTAAGTTTAGAATAAATTACAAAAGCACATAACAGTAGGTTTCCTTCATTTTCATAAAGAATTTAACAATATACATGTAATCTGAACATAAAATTAGAGAAGTTGGGTTAACTACCTAAAATTTGGAATTTCTGTTAAAATTAAGTTAAATGGTTTAAAATAAATGTATTCTGATATAGTTTATTATGTAGATTCAGAATATATAATTAGTTTAGGTGTAAAATATAGATTTTATTAGATATAAGTAAATTTTGATTTTAAGTTGTCAAAATGCAAAGCTTTGAAGCGAAATGGGGCTTGTGAGGTGTCTTTTTATGCGGAAAGTTGCCCTGATTCCAAATTTGTATTCAAAAAGCAAATCCGACTTGTTTTAAAAAAAATTATAGCATAATTTGTATTTTAGTTAATTTAATAATTTTGTTTAGACCAATCAGATGCTAGAATCTTTTGTGTGTAATGTAGAAAAATAATTGAAAATTTGGTATCCAAAAGAAGTGTATAAAAGGAATTGCTCCTGATTTCTCACTCTCTTGTCTCTTGCCTTTTGCTTTTTTCTCTTGCCTTTTGAAACTTTTTGTGACTAACAAGTCATAGTGTTAATAGTGTTGGTGTTAACATGTAAGTTGCAAGTTTCGTTTACATTATCGGTTTTGAAACACGACCAACGTAGAGTCGAGATCTCAGAAACAATTGTTTTAACCTATAACAAAATTTAAAAATTAGGTTACCGATTATAAGTGTCGATAATATTATAGTTGAATTCGTGTTCAAACATCGGATGATGTGCATTTTTTTATGTTAATAAAATCATTCAATTATTTTGGATTTGATGTTTATTTTTCTTGAAAGTGACGCAAAGTGTTAAATAAACTAAATTCCATCACGGCATCTAAAATAAAAGTGCAAGTAATTAAAAATTTATATGAAAATAAAAAAATAAATAAAATATAAAAGTTAGTATTGATTTTATTTGCCAACAATAAGTTTAAAAGCAATTTGAACTCTATCCCCGAAGAGATAAATGAGTTAGTCCGGAGCATATTTATATTTAAGTAACAAAATAATTATTTATTCAGTTAATACAGTACGATATATATATATATATATATATATATATATATATATATATATATATATATATATATATATATATAGTGCTAGTCAAAAGTCCCCTCCCCCCCTGTATCTTTTGAACGGTTTTAATTATACTAATAAAATTTGTAGAATGAATATAAACGGATATAAGCTTCTCAACTAGTCATGACAAGTGACGTAATAGTCATATATGACGTCACAGGGCCACAGTGACCGATAATTTTAAGTACCGTATGGCAAGTGACATCTCGTTTGAAAGGTATTAAAATTACCTATTCAGTAATACTAATTTTGTTAGGGTTTAGGTTGATTTTGATAGAAAAATTAAATAAATACTAAAATTATAGTTTGGCATTTAATTAATCAACATTCAAGGACCAATTCTTATAGTAAATGTTCGAAATGTGCTCCACTTAATTCCTGACAGTAATGCATCCTATTGCTAAACTATTGTCGTACTAGTTCAAATGTGTCTGCGGAAATTGCTCTACATTCTTCAACAATTCTGTTTCAAAATGTGCATACTGCCAGGTGCTGTAGCGTAAACCTTAGATTTTATGTACCCCCACAGAAAAAAATCTAATGGTGTCAGGTCTGGTGACCGAGCTGGCAATTCTATCGGACCTCGTCGTCCAATCCATCTGCCACGATATTGTTCATCCAAGTAACGTCCTACTGCACTATAATAGTGTGAAGAAGCACCATCTTGTTGGAATGTTATTTCCAAGCTGCCAAATTCACCTAGATTATCTTTCAAAATTTCAAGAATTAACGGTTCAATTGCGTTTTGCAACATCTCCAGATACACTTAACCGGTTAAGTTAGCATTGAGAAAAACAGGTCCAACTATGTGGGTTCCCAAAATACCTGCCCAAACATTTACTTTTTCTGGAAATTGAGTGTTTTTCACGAAAGATTTGAGGATTTGTCACTTCAATATCTCACATTTTGTTTGTTAACGTTTCCATTGAGGAAGAAAGTTCTTTGGTCACTAAAACAAATTGATTTTTTGTAGTCTGGGTGTTGGATAATTTGATTAGACATATTTTCACAGAATTCTAATCTTCGGTCGGAGTCATCATCTGAAAGTTGGTGCACCATTTTTAATTTGCATGGATGAAATTTATTTTTAGCCAACACCCTATGTACTGTCCTTTGAGTGACTTCACAGATAGACGCAACTTGGGCTGTAGAAGAAGTAGGATGTACTACCATTTCTGCAATTATGTCGATTTTTTTGTCGTCACTAATTGTTGGTCGACCAGATCGTTTGACATCTTGAACACTACCGGTTGCTTCAAACTTCTGAAGAAGTTCCCTCAAATAAGTCCTCGATATAGGGAGATCGGGGTACCTCTCATTAAAAAGACGTTCCGCTGCATGGAAATTTTCTACATTCACCAATTATTAAGATAGCTGCTACTTTGTCGGCTACCGTACGTACCATTTTGTCTATGTAGACACTTAAACGTCGCGTTAAAGAATAATTAATCTGAATAGTCAAGGTATAAAAACTTATCAAAGTAAAAACAACGATAGAATAAAAAAACGTCAACTTTTTTGACAATTAACCAGAGCCAGACTTTACAATTTTGATTAATTAAATGCCAAACTATAATTTTAGTGGTTATTTAATTTTTCTATCAAAATCAACCTAAACCCTAACAAAATTAGTATGTCTGAATAGGTAATTTTAATACCTTTCAAACGGGATGTCACTTGCCATAAGGTACTATTTAAAATTATTGGTCACTGTGGCCCTGTGACGTCATATATGACTATTACGTCACTTTTCATGATTAGTTGAGAAGCATATATTGAGTTTATATCCACCCTCCAAATTTCATTAGTATAAATAAAACCGTTCAAAAGATACTAGGGGGGGACTTTTGACTAGCACTGTATATATATATATATATATATATATATATATATATATATATATATATATATATATATATATTGCTATGTTTAATAAACTCTAAGAATAAGAACTCTGGGGAATATGGTTCTATGAATTAATTATTATATTTATTTATTTCGCCTCGACTAGCTCATCAGGGTATAGAGTTGCAGCTTAGCTCAGTTAAAATAGTATTAGACATTTACGTTATGTTCATTTGCAAAATAAAATTCAATTACTGTTTTTAAAAAAAAATTTGCGGGATAAATTGTGTATGTTAAATTCTATAGTAAAATAAAAATAAAATATTCTTTTGAAATAAATCTGGAATCGGTTAAAAATTATTATTATTACACCTTGTATCATTATGCGATTACACAACATAGTGTGCGCATGCGGATATCAGTGAATTGAACTTGTGCACGAGTTGCATAAGGGCTAAACAATGAATCATACATAATTTCAGTAAGTATACTTTGCTTTTTAAAATGATATTGTATCAATATAATATCAATGAGTTGTACTATTTTTAAACTGGTATGGAATGTACTCGAATCATTTACATGTGTACACCTAGGTGATAAGTAACAATCATCAACATAACCTGGAATGATATTATAAGATTCATTAACTTACATTGACAAATCTGTACAGGTACGATGATGAAACATTTCTTTAAGATTTTTCATAAACACTTTGATTTTATTTATTTCATAATTAAATGCAATAATTTTAATTTAGGTTATCGTATTATTAAATACAATGATTTATCTGCATACAATTTTATTTAGTTGGAACTTTTAATTTTATTTGCATTGAAATAACAACACAATGTTAACTTTGTTCAAAAAATTTTATATTAAAGAAATTGAAAGCATGATTTAATATTAGATTGTTTATCAGTTTTACATCACTCAAAAAAATAATTCACGTTAATCTCACTATTAAGTAGTTTAAAAAAATTTCCGTTGTTTTGTTTATAATTTAGCTTAGGATATGCGAAACCCATGATCAATCTTAAATCTGATCACATGTAGATATCGAGTGACATGCTTTCAGCTTGAAGATTGTATGTAGACTAAATTGAAAAGTTAACAAATGCAGTACCAAAATTTTCCCTAACAACCAATTTGATTGGAGAAATTTTGCTATACAAACACAAGAGCCCTTAATTCTCATTGGTTGTTGATTTTTCTACAATTTTCAAATTATTACGTTTTCACATAACTTCCTTATATGAGGATTGATCTTAAAAATATTATTAGCATTGGATTCTACACAAAATTTTCTTCCCAACGATACCCCACTTGCCATACTTACTTTTAAACTACTTAGTCTACACAAATCTCAATAATTATGCAATTTTACATATACAAATTTACATATATTTAGCTTACTTTACTATCTACAGGAAAACTATAAACAGAAATAGATTCTATGATTCAAAAAACATAAAGAGACACTAGTCGCTAACACAAATATGGCTTAATATGAAAAATTCCATCTCAACATTTACATTCGGGGATGACATAACCTGGTCTCTCAACATTTAACTTGCATCTATGATGTTAATTTAAGTTACAACACTTTCTCTTCACACTAATATGTGAGTTACTTTCATAATAATTGTTTAAATCTTTTATAAAATCGTCTTTTTTCCTAAACTTTATCATACAATTTACTTCACCTACGTTAGCTGATACAAATTGTTTTCTTTTACTTTGAAAACTGAAGCATATTATGCTACCAGAACAAGATCTCTTTATTCAATTGAATAACATGAATTTTATTAAAGCAAATATAAATTTTAACACTTCCGAAGATGATCCGAATCTATTTTTGTAAATAATTCTCTTGTATAGCCATCATTATAATGTAATACTAACAATATTCTGTATAATCACATATGTACTCAGTTTTATGTTAATTTTAATTTAAGTAACCTGCGGTTTACATATATGTTTAATTAAATCCATCGCAATGACTTTAAGTTTAATGTGCCTTTTATACTGAACTTATTCTTATATTGCTATCATATTTAGCATTGTAAATTTCATCTCAATATACATACTTGGGCCTCTCTTATTTATTATTTATATTAATGATATGCCGTGGAGTATTTCTAGTAGTTACTTGTTTACTATATACAGATGGTACTACCATGATAATGCATGACATATGTATTGATAACCTCTTGTTGAATCTGATCATAACCTGAAAAGGATTACAGGGTGGTGTATCAATAATGAACTGTGTGTCAATACCTCGAAAGCAAATGCTCTAATTCTATCTTTAAAGCAAACTAGTGGATGTAATCCTGAAAGTGTGAAGTTTCTTGGATTACACGTAGATTCTAAACTTTACTTTAACATGCATATTAATATTACTCCTGTAATGGTTAGTAAAACCATATTTATGTTACGTAGGTTAGCAAGTAATTAATGTCTTTGTGAAACTTTGTTAACTGCGTATGACGCTTTATGTCATACCTGTATTACATATTGCCTTCTGGTATAGGGTAACTCATGTCAATCTAAACAACTTCTTCAATTTCAGCATCGAGCAGCAAGAATTGTTGCTAATGTATCATATTGCAGTGATTGTCGTCAAGTTTTTATTAGTCTAAGAATTATAACGCTGCCTAGTTTGATTATTTTGCAATGTATATGTTATGTTAAATCTAACTTAGTATATACTGCAATCAGAAGTACACAATCATAATACTCGGAATAAAACTCTTTTTCGTTTACCCCAGTGTAGAATTAACAAGTCACAAAATACACCTGATGTAATTGGTTTGAGGCTATTTAGCTGCTTACCTGATAATTTAAAACGTTTACCAACTTTATTGTTTAAGTCCAGAATAAAATTATTCTTAGTGCAAAACGCATTTTATACGATCAATCAATTTTTAGTGAGCAATGTAAGCGAAATCTAAACACGATATTTTTAATTGTATGTATCCTAATCTGACATGTGTAAACATTTTTGTTTTGTAACTGCAAAGCATGAAGTGCATTATTATACGATAGAAAGAATT
This sequence comes from Vesta saturnalis, assembly GCA_036346205.1. Lineage (NCBI taxonomy): Eukaryota > Metazoa > Arthropoda > Insecta > Coleoptera > Lampyridae > Vesta > Vesta saturnalis. The sequence goes on along the minus strand of JARFJB010002107.1, from coordinate 391,113 downwards.
TCCTCATCTATTACGGGATTCCAAAATTCCAAACAAGTTGTGGCCTCCTTTGCTTTACCTTTGAGTCCGGATAAATGAATTACAAGGTTCTTCACTGGCAGACGACCTCGCCTTTCCGGAACTTGTGTGCACCATCGATAGTCATTTTTTGCTTAAAATAAGTTACAGTAAATACACTACAGGTCGATATGAAAATAAATCTTACCTCTGAGTATAGGCTGAACTCGATGCAAACAATTTTATTCATTTTCAGGAATACCATCCTCAACCTCTTCGTCTGCATTCTGTTCCGATTGTGCATCAGTTTGAGTTAGCACAAAGTCTGGATCATCCTCAGAATCGGAATAACCTATTCACCCTTCTTCTTCGAGTTCCCCTCCATAATTTTTTTAATCTCGTCGTCCAACTCGGCTTGTTTAGCGGGCGATATTTATTCCAATATAGTTTTTACAATTTTTTTTCAAATTTACGACAGATTTTAAACCGTCTTATGCACAAAACTAATAAAAAAATAACAATCAATACACTTAAAAAGTTCACCTCTAACCGCACTCTGGGGCCAGCCGGACCCTACAACACGTTTACAACAATCAACTGTCGTCACTAAATGAGAACTGACGTAGAACTGACCGTAGTCGTGTACTTAAAGACGTAAAATTAATTTCCATAGAACCTAATCGCCGTATTATCCAAACTAAAAGCGTAAATGTTTACTGGGTCTTATAGACAGTAGTGTGTCTATTTAGGGTTAAAACATTTTAAAGTATCTGCCCATAGTTTTTCTAATATATAATTGCATTCATACAATAATTGAAATTCGCTTTGGTAGAGATATGTTAATTATTTAAAGTTTTTTTTTGGTGTCACACGCGTATTTCAGCACCTTGCACGGACTAGAATTCCATTTATTTTGCTTACTATGGATTTTTTGTTTCAATTATTCTTTAAAAATATTCAACATAAATTTGTGAATAATTTAAATCTTGTTGTTTATTAACAATTTCAAAAAGTAAAATGGACGAGTTGTACCCGAAGTCAATGGGTAAATATTTTCAACCTAAATATTACCTTCCAAATACGCAAACATATCTGTGGTGTCACTACCCATCAGTCTATAATTATAGATCAAAACATACCATATTTGCGTGGTTAGTTACATTCCGAGACCTAACCTGGTTATATGGTTAGTTACTTAAAATGTTGAAAAAAAAAACGTGGTCGGCTAAAAATCATGCGAATGATGATAAGAATAAAAAATTTGGTATATCATGTTTAAATTCAAGCAAAAATATAAAACAATGAAAATGTTTTTATTAGTCAATTGTTAGCTGCCTGAAGGATCCCTCCATACCAAGCTCATTAGCTGAGGTTTTCGGTTTACTAGGACGTAACTGCTCAATGGATTTGTATTGCTTGTCATTAATGAACCAGTCTCTGTAGGACTCTACTTTCTTTTTCCAAAGTACTAAACAAGGTAAACTAGTATAAATTTTATTTATATTTCTATCTTACATGCTAATTCTTTAACAGAGCCATTTTTCCCGCCATACTCAATGGGGAATAGATCTTGTGGAATGTCCTGTTTAAAGCTGTTAAACTTACTTTCACTGTATATATGAATCTGCAAAACGAATTAAATAGATTTATTCATCTGTTAATAGCTTTGCCGTATAACTAGGACCATTTACATTAATTATCTAATAGTGGAATCCACCAGGACTATTAAAAACTTGTTTATCACCACAAAGGAGTCACTCTAGAGCATGGCCAAGGTGCACTTTTTTTATGGTGTAAGCACTTTTCAGTAGGAAAAACCCGAAAGTGCAAACTAATAGCTGGAATCGATAGAAACTAACAGTCGAAAAGAGAAATGTCTTGTAAACTTTTCCATTGAGACAAGATTTACTAGTTACCACCGAAACAACTTATCTAATTTGTAGAATATGCGACTTTTATGAAACATGATGAAGTTAATGGACGGCTGATTTATAAGTGAAACTGAAATACAATTGATTAAATTGCTTAAATTGTTTGAAAGTGAAAACGTATTTGGAAAATAATTGATCTTGGAAATAAGTAATATACCATTTTTGACACCCTTTGAATTAGTTCAAATGGCTTTGTACTTCTTTTATGGTTTGAAAAAGTAATATTGAAATAAGACCAAATTCCAAATTTTGGTAAGAGGAAAACATACTTTTCATGCAAGGACATATAATGAACATCCATATAAGAGCCATTTGAGACGTTGCAAATAAAATCTTAACTATAATAGCATCACCAAACAGGTTTTGAGAGAGTCAGCACAAAAAATTTTATGTATCTCATGCCCATAAGCTATTTTGGCGGATATGAGCAGAATTGCGGGAGGAAGCGTTAGCCGATGGTGACAACTTCTCTGGCCAAGCGGTAAAAATAACTATTTCTTCTTTTGTATACTATAATCTACTAAATCTAGTGAAAAAAAAATGATAACATCGTTTAAAAATTCTGAAATCGTATAAAACAATCGAAAACTCGACAACGTTTCTTCTTCACCAACGCACTTCACTTCACGTACAATAAAGTAAAAATTTGCTAACCCGTTGCCTTAATTTCTCATTAAGGACTATTTGGCCAAAAGTAAATATTGCTTCCATTGCTGTCGGACAATTTGTAGCATATACTCCTTTGAGTTTTAATGGGTATCCTATTTCCATGCAGTATACGTGCTTTTTGATATAAGCAGGAGTACACTGGAGAGCATATTGCAAGGGGCATTTCGATAATTCTACCCATAAAACAACTCCTTTTGCAACTGTATTTAAGTCCTCCATCATCAAAATATCAAACATCATCAAATATGTTTTAATTATGGTTGTATACGGTACAGTTTCTGGATGACTGTTATCAAATACGTACATAATAATTCTTGGTCCACAGTCACCATCCGTTCTAGGAAGCGGAATCATAGCACTAAGATGGAAAATTTGGATATTAATTTCAGTATTGAGGTAAAAATTCTTACCCAGCGCTTAATATGGCTTGCAAATCCGGGCTAAATGGGTCTCTGTTCAAAAAGAATTCAGGAACCAATGTTCTTATTGAGTAATAGTTATCGAGTTTTTCTTTGGTACGCTGAAGGCTGTACTTTGAACTTCGTAAAAATATTAATAGCGAGAAATCATCTGCAATATAACAACATTAATTGTTATTAACTATGTCTATTACTACATCGTTTAAGAAAACTAACAGTGAAGATAGCACAGCAACATGTCTATACTATAAACATACCATAAAAAATATTTTTGGTTGGTTATGCAACAATATAAAAATAAAATGTGTAGAATTGGGGGTGAATTAAATAATTTTACTTATATCAACATTAATACTTTGAAGTTTGTAGAAGCTACTTTTTCTACTACCCTTAGCTATAAACGTCTATAGCTAATGTGTCTTTTCTAACTTACTACCTCGAACATTCAGAAATGCTTATTCTTTTAATTATTCACAAACATAATATAAATTAGGACAAAACATGCACAGCTCCCCTCATTATTCCTACCTTGCCCACCTCTATACCTGGACCACTTTCACTTTTACGTTTCGAACCTCTTTTACAACTAACCTTGCTACCTTCCAGTTTTAAGCTCCGTTTGTCTTTGTTTCCGCCTCTATTTTCAAACTATTCTATTCTGATTTCTTAGATGTCCAACCTTTATACTTTTCGATTTCTTTTCATCCACCTTGATTTTAACTGGGTCCCCTCTTCTGATTGACCACTTACCATGGTTTACGTTACCTGTGCTGAACTCTACCGTTTTTAAATCTACGTAATATCTTCAGGGCCTCTAGAATTTTAAGGCCACATAGCCTCTTCTGATTGGTCTCCCCACCATGCTTCCTTCTTCTAGTCTTCCACCATAGTTTGCCTTCTCAGGTCTCCCATTCTTACACTACTGTCTGTATTTTTTAAATAAGGTCTTGAATTTGGCTTCAAAACCTTGTACCGGCATCTGATGTTCGTTTGGAAGAATTCAACATTTAGAAATCGGTGCAGTAAAACTGGTTTCAATATCTTGTATCAGCATTTTCAACTCTGGTTAACCGCCTTGAAATTGGCCCAGCTTCTAGTAAGTACTTTTGTTGAATTTTATGCAAGTGATTTATCCCTACCAAATTCCATGTTGTAACTAGTAGAAACTTGTTTCATTAGTATTTGAGAAAAACGATTTACTCCATTCTTTATTCACACCAAGTCTCACCATTCATTTGTAAGGCAATATACATATACACTTTCATTGGATATGGAAACAACCTTGTTTTTTAATTGCACAACAGTTAAATGATTCACAACAATTTACTGTTGGTTTTTTTTCGCTAACAAGGTATCCGCCATTCTCGTTAACTGGTAAGAGTTAATAAAACGAATCCCAATCATCGATAGAATAACTATTGTTCAACCGACTCAATAAAATTATTGACAAAAGTAATTTAAAACAATCTCCCGGAATTCACACGCATGTAAGAAAATAAAGTTTGTCTTAACCCTCCAAATCGAAAGTTTGATCTAACTTTTACCATTGTTACTGTATTTAACCTTAATTGTCATTAATCGATCCTAAAAGTAGGCAATTAAGGGCGGGAGGGCTAACAAGGTCATTATCGTTATTCATTATTTGCCCTTCAATTTAAAAAGCGTCAAATTTAAAGTATAGAAACGTTAAGTTACCACAGTTCGCGACAATAATAAAACAGATTTGATAAATAAATAGAAAATTAAACAACAAATAACTATCTCTAACTCGGAGATCTAAATTGAAAATAACAGCCAGTCCGGTAAGTAGCATGAGAACCAAGAATCGCGCGGACAATCTAATTGAAACATAATATGATGGAAAAGTATGTAAGTAAAAAAAAATTATATGTATATGTACATTTAGATATTCATACAGTAAGTATACACTCTTTATTATTTGTACCTTTCTTGACTCTGTCTATAAAGTCAAATTCACTTAAGACAAGCACGGATCAAAACGAGCGTTTGGTAGGTAAATGATTGTAATTGTATTAGTTTACGTACTAATTTTTCTCGCTTATTACGTTCACGTTTCACGGTAAAGACGAACAAATTTCAAATTTTGCAGTAGTTTTTATATACATACTAAAAGCCGTTTCAAGTAAATATTTGTTAAGAATTTTTGGGATTTCCCTAATTACGCTTCACAGAAAAGACGGACACATTTCAAAAGACTTAAAATAGATTAAAAGAGATTACCTACTGCTTAGAATTCGCTTATGCCTTCCGGCTTACCAATTTTACACATTGTACCTGTTTTACAAATGAATGCAAGGTATGTAGTTTCTGGTCAGTTGTTACTTTTGCAGCAAGCCGTGAGGTTGAAAAATGGCTTCAATAAAACGCAAAACACTTTCAATTCGCGAAAAATCGGGAACTAGAAAATGGTGTAAAAAATTCCGCGACGTGCAAAAAATATGGTTTACCATCATCTACCGTATCAATGTTGTGGAAAAACAGAAAAACTACACTTGCAGCATTCGGAAACAATTTAACTGACGTGAAGAAATTAAAAAAGTGTACTAGAGATGATATTGATAAAGCGCTAATTGTGTGGTTTAAAAACCAAAGAAGTACCGGTTTACCCATTAATGGGCCCATTTTAAAAGCGCAGGCTGAGAAGTTCGCGGAACAATTAAATTATACAGACTTTAAGTGTAATAATGGGTGGATTGATCGCTTTAAAAACCGCGATAACATTGTGTATGAAAAAATAAATAGTGAAGCGGAATCAGTGAACACTAACGTTACAGGTGAGTGTTTAAAAAGTGTTTGGCCGGAATTACGACGAACATTTAAAGATGAAAACATCTACAACGCCGACGAAGCCGGATTATTTTCCAATTTAACGCCAGGCACCACTTTAAAATTTAAAAATGAAAAATGTATTGGTGGAAAAATGTTGAAAAATCGTCTCACTGTTTTAATTTGCGCCAATATGACGGGAAGTGACAAAAAAAATTGTTGGTAATCCGAAAATCACGAAATCCTCGCTGTTTTAAAAATGTTACGTTCTTACCAGTTGACTCACCTCTAACAAGAAAGCTTGGATGGGACCTACAATTTTTGAAGAGGAAATTAGAAAATGGGTAGATAAATTACGACGTAACAATCGAAAGATTTTATTATTGGTTGATAATTGCCCAGCGCACCCTGAATTGCAAAATTTAGCCAACATCACCCTTATTTTTTACCACCAAACACAACGTCTATCCTTCAACCCATGGGCCAAGGGATTATCAGGAGTTTTAAAAATTTCTACCGTCGCTTATTAGTGTTACAGTTAATCGATCGAATGGAAAATAAACAGGATCTTAAAATAAGCGCGTTAGATGCAATTCGCCTAATGAGTGATGCGTGGAATAATCTGATCCCCACAACAATTCATAACTGTTACAAAAAAGCTGGTTTTGTTTCCGCTGTAAATGAAAGTTTCGAAGAAGAAGACGATCTTCCGTTATCTACTTGGTTAGAAAGTAGAGACATCAATAATTTTCAATATTGCGCGTCCGTTGATGACTACGTGGATATTGATGCCGATATGATTACTTCGGGTTTAAAAACTGACGAAGAAATTATACAAGAAATTGCAGAACGGGAAGCTGAAAGTAATGAAGGTGATGTAGACAGTAATGAGTGTGATAAACCCATGCCCGTTACACTCGCTAAAGCAGGCGACGCATTGGTATTATTGACGCGGCTTTTTGAAGAAAACGGTAGTAGTCAGCAGATATTTATCTATAAGTGTTTTAAGAGGTAGTCTCAATGATGTTAAATTTAAACCAAAACGTCAGCTAAAAATAAATGAAATTTTTAATAACTCTCCTAATGCTTTTTAATTTTTAATGCAAAATAATGTATTTTATAACCAGTAGTGTTGGTTATAATAATAATGAATAATGATATGAGATGTAAACGGGTAACTTATGCTGGGTTCGTGCCAATAAGCCTATCGCGAGTGTATCTCAATTTTAATAATAATGGAAAAGCAGTAAATTAAAATTTGTATCAGTTTACATTTATTTACCGAAATTTGTCAACTACTGTAACACTCATGCTATCTAAATAATTATGGTAATTTTACAATTAAGGGTGCACAAAAAGAAATGAATATACGATCGTATAATCTCACATTTTTTCACCGGCTTTCTTTTTTTTTTTTTACTATGACAGATTAAATGGTACAGATCGTTAGTTTATTATAAATTCACAAATAACAAGTTGAACTTAAATATTACTTGTAATTTTAAAGTGGAAAGTATGTAAAATGATAACTCAAAACTAAACAGATTGATAAAAAAACTATAAATTAAATTGAAAGTCAAACAAAACATAAAATCTCAATTATACTGTTTGTAACTAAATTAACAAATATTTTGATTTGCGGAATAAAATGGAGAAACACTTATCTGTAGCAGGTTCCGCTCCCAGGTGTTATCCGACATTAACTATGAAAATTCCCAAGTATATTTTCCAGTTCTTAATATATATTTCTTTATTAATTAAGTAAAATTCGTCGTTGACCTTTCCAATGTTAATCCTCTATCTACCAGCATGCTTTTCAGACAAACTTAAACGACTATTAGCATGTTTTCCAAGATTCTGGTAGTTTAGAAATTCATTATTTGGTATCAAATAAATCTGAGATGAGAAGTACGGACAAAAGCTAAAGGATTGTAATTAGTTTTGGGTAATTAAAATATATGTAACTTACGCCTTGTTAAGAAGACCTTTCAATCAAAATGACTTAATTAAAGTTCGCCAAACTCTTAATAATCAAATCCGCGATAATGCAAAGTAAACTTTGGTAATCGTAAACTCAACGTTTACTTTTAAAAAAATCGGCTGTCCAAATATTTGTTTAGACAACGTTCTTCATTTTTTTTTTGAAGTGCCTTCTTTATTGTCATATTTTTTTTGACTATTCTATCGTAAGTTGGCGTATGCATGTAAAAAATTTTAAAACTGACAATGGAATTGTGTGGAATTAAATCGTTACACTTTTTATTTTATTTCGCCACCATAATGTTCTTTATACGCCTCCAAATGCGGGCATAATATGGTCTTTATAGCACGGAAATGTCATTGATGCTAAGCAGCATGATTGACAGCAAACACATGACATGATATGTAATAGCAATATCACAGTATCTTAGTAACAACAAATTAGCCTACTGTCTTTAATTTTTTAATATTTTGTTCCAGTTTCATGGTGCAAAATAAAATAAAACATTGTATGTACCACGGGCATAATTGTAGATTATGGCTCTCAGAAATATAAAAGCCCTCCGCTTCGCGTCGGGCTTTTAACATTCCCTCGAGCCATAACCTTCTGATTATGCCCTTAATACATAAATATCTATTATGCGTAATAAACACTATTTTTAAAAATGTAGTATCCTTTTTAATTTTTAGAGTTTCTCGGATATAACGTTTAACGGCTAAAACGAGCAAAAATTAGCAGTCCCAGAGATCTCGTTTTAACCGAGTTTCACTGTATTTCTATTTCTTACTTACTTACGTGTCGGAGTAGTAGACAAATAACTGTCCGGTAACAGGAGGATACCGTTAGTAGGGAATGCTACATCGTCCAGGGCACGATTTGATCTGCCCACTATGGTGTTACTCAAGAGAACAATACGATTGCCTCGGATCGACCTGGCTACAAAGGGCGGTCAAGGAAGAAGCAGACAGGCCCCGTTGCTGACGACTGTGCAAGGAATGAATGGCGAGTCGGTACGTGGAATCTTGGAGGTATGAATGGTAAATAATTTGAAATTGGGAACATAATGTGCGAAAGGCAGCTTGGTGTTCTGTCTGTATCGGAGACAAAGCGCAAAGAAAAGGATGCTGTGGATAGAGAAGATGGCAGCCTAGCACTATGGTCAGGAGTTGAGACTGAAGTGGATGGCGTAAAAGGAATTGCTTTGATCGTAAGTTAAAGAGCGAAAAGATGTGTCAAACAGTACAAATTGGTATCTCCCCTGGTAATGTGGGTTATAACGAAAGTAGAGTTATGAAGAATTTTTCTTGTTGCATGCTATGCACCGGTGAATGGAGAAAGAGACCAAGAGTGCGAGTACTTCTGGAATGATGTAGAGAACGTGTTCAACGTATGTAAGCTAAACTAAAGAGTAATGATAGTGGAAGATATGAACAGATGGGTGGGTGTACAGCGAGAACATACTGAACGCGTTCTAGGAAAGTTCGAAAATAAAAAAGTCAATGAGAATGGTGAACGTCCGGTGAACAGCTGTGTGGAGAGAAGCCAGTTTGTACCTAATACGGGGTTTATGCATAAAAATTTGCACAAGTATGCATGGCAAAGAGGTGAACATAAAAGCATGATTGACTTGATAGTGTATGATGAACGACTTAGAAACCGGGTGAAAGACACAAAAGTAACGCGCCGATCGGAATGTGGTTCGGACCACTTTTTGGTTGTATCGGGAGTATGTTTAGAGCAAAAATGGGTCTGGAGAAGGAAAGCAAACGTAGTTCGAACGCTATAAATTAGGGTGGACAAACTAGTAGAGAATGAAGTACGCAGATGCTGTAAGCAACCAAATAATATGGGACGATTGTGAAGTGAGGAAATGCAGGCCAGAATATTTCGGAAAGCTGTACAGTAGTGAGAAAAGTAAGGCTAAAAGGTTAAATAAGGAGACTAGAAGCAATCGTTAATGAAGCTGTGAAAGATATTGGGATAAATGAGGTATGTAAAACGGTAGGAAGGTTGAAAAACGGTAAAGAAGCAGATCTAGATGTACGGAGGTGCAAAGATAATACGAAGATTGTGTGATTTAGTCGATGTATGCCTTAAAGGTGGAAAAGTGTCGAGGGATTGGAAAAGCGCGATCATTGTACCGCTGTATAAGGTTGAGGGGAATCAGAGTGAATACAAGAACTAGAGAGTAATAAGTTTACTCAGTGCACCTGCTAAAGTATTGGTAAGAATACGTATTGATAGAGTACGAGAAATTAAACGAACTAAGGTTTGGGATGTGCAGGGTGGCTTCATGCCAGGGAGAGTATGTGTTGGTCAGATGGTTGCCCTCCAGCAGGTGATCGAAGAGTGTTTAAGTGTAAAAAGGAAGCATATGAAAGAGTGAATAGGGAGAAGCTGTGGTTGTTCAACGTGTACATGGGTATATGTGTTAGGCAAGCATGTAACTAGTGTAATGGTTGGTGACGCAAATGCATGAGTTCTGGTGTATGCAGTGTTACGAAGTGACGGATGAAGTACAAACTGCTATGGGGAAGTTTGATACAGTGTGTGAGAGTATGAACCTAAAGGTAAACGTGGTGTTCAATCGGGAAGGTGGAAATGAGGGTAGAGTATCTACTCTGCAATATGAACTTGTGGAACAAGTGGAGGAGTTGGTATATTTGGATAGAATGTTTACTGCAGATGGTACAATGGATGGCGAGGTTGGACGACGGGCCAATTCTGGAAGGAAATTGATTGGAAGTGTGTGGACGATAATAAAAAACGAAAGCATGAGCTTACCTGCCAAACGAGCAATCCATAATGGTGTGTTTGTCCCGTCTCGTCAGTACTGTATAGAAGTGAGACATGGGTATGTCAAAAAATGCACGAAGGAAAAATAAGTGCCGTGGGCATGAGACTCTTGCGAAGTGCGTGTGGCAAAACGGGAAGGGATAAGATAAAGAGAGTGTATAATGACGGAGTGTGGCGAGGAAGAGACGAGGATGGATAGATACAACAGTAGTACATTACGTTGGTTTGGTCACATTAAGAAAATGAACAACGCAATATTAACGAAGCAAATATATGCGGTTGAGGTTAGAGGTAAGGTTGAATGTAGTAGAATGTATGGGGTACGGACCATTAGTCTTCGGACAATTTGTCGAAAGATTACACCTATTCCAAATATTTGACGGTTTAGCAACTTAATGGGTTTAATTACAACAATTAAAGGAAATTGTAATGATATGTATATATATATATATATATATATATATATATATATATATATATATATATATATATATATATATATATATATATATATATATATATATATATATATATATATATATATCATTACAATTTTCTTGTATATAGATAACCAAATCGTTAGCATAAATCGTGTAACCCTAATTACACATATCGTTGAGAGACATATTTAATGACTCAGGGCGTTTCTCCCAATTACTGCTTTTAATTATCCCCTTTCACGTCCATATATAAATTGACATTACCAAGTATTTCAATTCATTGTTGGTTTCAAACGTGAATTGAAATATTGAATTAATCGGTGTAATTGCAATGGCTTTTTTGAAATCAAAGGGTGGGCGAAAAAAATTAATGTATGGGAACCATGTGTATATGTTCTCAAAGAAAAATCAATCTGGAGAATATAGAATTTGGGTATTCGAACAACGTCAGGCATGTTAAGGTCGGGTTTGGACCCAAAGTGACACACCTCAAGTAGTAAGGGAAGTTACACAACACAGTCATCCAGCAATGGCGAACAGACGTGATGTTTTACGAACAGTGCAATGTATTAAATCTAAATCTTTGCCATCTAAGGAATCGGTTTAACAAGTTTTGGCAGACAATTTATCCGGTGTTGAAGACAGTGTCTTGGCAAGCATTCCAAAGAAGGATTGTATAAAAAGGAATATTCGTCGATACTAAAATCAAAATGGGATTGCTCCACTTCCAACAAGTGTTGATGGACTTCATTTACCTCAGGTAAATATTTCTGTAATTATGTATACATTTTATTTAATATTATTTTAACTTTAAGGAGTATCGCCAGATATTGATCAGTGGTGTGAATGAAGATTTTTTAGTTTATGATTCTGAAGATGAGTACAAACCAGGAAGGATTTTGTTATTTTCTACTCACAAAAATTTTAATTTCATGGTATCTAGGGGTAAATGGTACGCTAATGGCACTTTTGTTTGTATTGCCAGGAATTTGTTTGCTCAATTATATACCATTCATGTCAAAATGTAAGGTGTTGTTTTTCCTGTACTGTACGCATAATTACCAAATAAGACAAAAACATCTACTGCAAATTGATTCAAGTCATCATACAGTTAAAGCCGATTGTCAATCTAAACACCATAACTACTGACTTTGAACAAATATCTCTATCTGCTTTTCAAGAAGAATTTCCGCAACGTGATTCTGTTGGGTGCTTTTTTAACCTCATTCAGAGCATATGTAGAAGGAAGTAACACGAATGCCTTCAAGTAACTCTAATTCTTTTTCATTTATTATTATTAAATTGATTAATTTCAGATGATTTACCAAGAGAATCCGGTTTTTGTACAATGGGTCCGAATGATAGTGGCTATAGCGTTTGTTCCCACTGGTGACGTTCCGAACGCCTTTGATGAGTTAGTGGAACATGATGATTTTCCTTAGGAAGTACTATCCGTCCTCAATTACTTTGAAGATACGTACATAGGAAGGAGAGGAGGAAGACAGAGACGAGGTGCACAGTTCAACATAGCTATTTGGAATATGTATAACAGGACTATAGAGGGAGAGCACAAGACAAACAACTGCGTTGAAGCGTCGCACCGCCCATTTAAAGCTACAGTAGGACTCACATTTCCTAACATTTATAAGTTCATTGACGTTTTAAAGAAACAGCAAACTTTACATAACACCAATATAATACAAATTGAAGCAGTAACTGCTCCTCCACGAAAGAACAAAAAGTATGAATTATTAAGCGCTAGAATTTTGCGAATTGTCGAAAATTACGACAGAAACGACGTAATAAATTACTGAAAAAACATTTCATACAATTTTGAGTTTTAATGTATACCTATATTTATCTTGTATACTGCAACATATTATTAAATAAACTATTTTTGAAAATATAAAACCAAATTTTTGCCTGTCTGCTTAGAAAACGGGAACAAATTATCCGGGTACGGAATGTCAGCGGTACGAATTGTCCGGGGACCAATTGTCCGGTACCAACTGCCCGGAGACAAATTATCCGAGGAACAATTGCCCGTAACCCGAATATATGATAAAAGAAAGAAGGATGAGGAGTTTTAAAAATAGAAGGACATGTCAGAGGCAAAGTATGAATCTTGTGGAAGCTAGAAAGGTATGCGGAGATATAAAAGCATGGAGAAAGATTGTGATTGAAAAATAAATAAGAACTTCTATCCCCGTTTTCGTTTTTAATCTTTTGGTACACAAATATTTCGAAAAACAGTCGATAACGACTAATATATACTTATAGCCCTTATTTTGTTTGGAATATGTGTTAAATTCGACCAAATCTGCATGCCATAGGTCACCAAAAGCTTATTTGCCTTCGTTTAAAATTTTTTCGTGCAGGTTTGTGCAGTTTTTTGACACATTTTAAGGGAATTACTGATCATCGTGCACTGATTTGGCTCAATGGTTTAAATGATCCTTCAGGTCGGTTAGTCCGATGGAGTGTTAAACCTTAACAATTTGATTTTGAGGTCATTCATTGGAAAGGTAAATTAAATGTTGTTCCTGACGCACTTTCAAGAGCGCCATTAGAAGTTAACTCTTTAGAATTTTCAGCTGCCGATATAGACGATTGGTATAATTAATGCTTCAAAAAATTCTGAGTTATTTCCAGATTGGAGAATTGAAAACGATATACTTTACAAATTTATTTAAAATGAGTTAAATAATGAATCCAATTTAGTGGAATGGAAATTAGTTGTTCCTAAATCTTTAAGGAAAAGTATTTTGCAAAAATTTCACGATGATTCTACATCAGCGCATTTTGGTGTTTTTAAAGCCTTTTCAAAAATTAAAGAATTTTATTATTGGCCAAAAATAAAATCAGACATTTCCAAATACATTCGAAATTGTAATATTTGTAATCAAAATAAGTCTTCAAAATTTAATCATTATAGTTTTATGGGTAAAGAGAAGAATGTTTCTTTTCCTTTTCGATGCATGTCAATCGATTTAATAGGTCCTTTTACCATATCGAAAAATGGTAACCCTGTTTTACTGGTTGTTTGCGATTGGTTTACCAAATTTACTCTGATTCACTCAATGCGCAGTGCTACAGCTAAAGGCATTTGCCAATATATTGAAAATTATGTGTTTCAAGTTTTCGGTGTACCACAAATTGTATGGTAGACAACGGCCTTTAATTTAAGAGTGCAATGTTTAAGAACCTATCAGATTCTTACAAAGTTCGATCCATTTGGGATAATGCGAGTTACCATCCCCAAGTAAATTTTGTTGAAAGAGTTAAAGGTAGTAGGTATTGCAATAAGATCTTACATTAAAGAAAATCATAAAGAATGGGATGCTGAAATTCACTACATTGCCCACGCTATTCGTAACGCTGTTCAGGAATCTACTAAATTTTCACCCTCCTTTTTGGTGTTTGGTCGAACCGTTCCGGTTACTGAAGATTTTTATGGTCGATTAAAAGACAAAATTTACATGCAGCTTACGAACTGAACTCAAAATCTTGCAATTTGCGACGTCGTCAATTAAAATTGAACGTCGGCGATCTAGTTCGGAAAAAGAATTTTACCTTATCTGATGCAACGAAAAGTTATAGTCAAAAGTTAGCTCCAAAATTTACTGAAGTGTTAGGTCCAACCACGTTCCGATTGGCCCCTCTTAATGATAAACCTTTAGGTATTTTTCATGTTAAAGATTTAAAACCACATTAAGCCGAAATTATTTTTATTCAATAGTATTTTTGAGACTGTTACATTCTAGTTTCTTACTTACCTTTTTAATTATTTGATTATTTTTCACAAGTAATTTAATTTTGTTTTGTGGTTATTTCGCATACCATTTATTTTGTTTTTCCTACAAATGTGTAGCACGGTTGTTGATATTTAGATCACATTGTGCAACTGATTTTGCCGATTTATTGGGACCTTGGTTCTCAGGTAAATTATTTTCATTTGTTGGATTTACAATTGCTATTGTTACAATAGTAAAAATTAAAATAATCATTTTGAGTTTACCCTTGATCGTTATTTGACGTAAAACTTTCAAACACTTAACCGCTGGTAAGAATACTATTTTTTTACTTAAATCCGTAACTGTTTCGAATTAATTTATTTTCGTTACCCAAAAACTATCTTCAATAATCTAGCTTTTGATGATTCATGATTTGTCCAGTGTCCTAGGCTTGGACGGTGCTTTGCGTTCTTCGGTTCACATCGTGTCAACCTCGTGCTAGTTCACATCCTTACCATGACTTCCTGATTATGACGCCGGAGTGCTTTTGGATGGGGTTTTGAATGTGTTCGGAATAGAGTGCACAATTAAATCCATTTATTCACCGTGACCTTGTAAAAACTTCGATATACCGATTTTGACCTATTTAACGGGACGTGACTGTGGGTGTTTTGTGTTGACGTACCCAGGGGGCTGGAGTGGGGATTGCCGGGGAAGGGTATCGGAAACACTTCCTCTTGGCCGCGATTTTCGCGATTTTTATGGTTTGACTTTTGCGTGGAGTGGCATTTTACCGTGATTTTTATCGTAGTACAGGAAATCTGTTTCCGGATTCCCCGCCCTTTGACCCTTCAGGACATGGTTGGTGTCTGCTCTCTCTTTACTTTAGCTTAAATTTTTGTTACTGGTTTTTAATTTTGCTCCCCTGGCGGAGGTTTGCTTCACGAATCCCACCAGCTTAAAGTTGCGTGCGCGGCCGGTAGCGCCTCATTAGCTTTTGATGGTGTTGCGGGGGGTTTTTCCTGATCGACATCAACGCATTTTCCGTAATTATTCGTACATTTAGGGTAAGATTTTGTTCTATTTGGTCATTTATTTAGAATTTAGGTATTACCATTTACAGTTTTGCTTGAATTTTAGTTAGGTTAAAATTATTTTATATTTCATCAGATTTTGATAAAATATTTTTATTATATTGGTGTTTGAAATCTCCGATTCCAATAATAAACTTTTTACGTTTGTAATAAAGTTTACGTATATGTAGGCAATTAACGTGCATTTCGTGCAGCGTGTGTTGCATATCTAGTTTCATAAAAATATGCATTTAGTTTTTTTTTAATTAGAACTCGTACGCATATCGTTCGAGTTTCAGACATGTTTATGCGCAAAGACCTTAGCGTAGTTTTGGTTGAGTTAAGAAGGTGGATGTAGCGTCCATTATCGCGTGTAAATTTTATTTAAAAAATAAAGTGCCATATAATTGTATGGTATTATATTAAAGTTTCAGACGTTTGCTTTTTTCATGCACTTTTATTTTTTAATATTTATTTTAATTTCACCTTTACTGATACTTTTCACACGTTATATACATCTACGCAATTAATTATTTTACTGTTATTCCAATTTACGGTATTAGAACGATTAATCAAGAAGTTATCCATTTGAGAGTTACAAAGCACACAAATCTAGATTTATTTCAACCAGAATTAATATTACGCATCAATTTTTAAACGCTGATTCATCACATGCATCCATTTCGTTATCTACAGTGTGTCCAATAATAAGGGGTTCTTACTCCATTACTCACAACATTAATAATTATTCATAGTTTTTAACGTTACTAACATTAGCTTTAAGATATTTCAGTTTATAATCAGTTATAGGTTGTGTTTATAAAACTTGTTGTTGTAGAAACTTTCCTTTAAATTTATATTATAATGGTTTACTTGTTTATTCCATATTTGAAAACTAACTGGCGTCCGAGTATTAAATAATTATTTT
The DNA here is from genome assembly GCA_036346205.1 of Vesta saturnalis. Taxonomy (NCBI): domain Eukaryota; kingdom Metazoa; phylum Arthropoda; class Insecta; order Coleoptera; family Lampyridae; genus Vesta; species Vesta saturnalis. Next base: position 374,358 of record JARFJB010002107.1, on the reverse strand, counting down.
CAGGAAGAAGAAACCCCGATTTTAAAGCGAACATGTCTAGGTACATGGAAATATTTTTTGGTTAATAAGGCAAATCGATAATTTTAAGAACCTGACCCAATTTAATTTACGACTGAGCAAAATTCACCAAATCTTCATGTTATTACCCAATAAGTAGCTAAAATTTGTAGCCATGGGTGTAGAAGTATAAGTATAGAACATTAGGATTTGTACAAGATAAAAAGGTTATTTACAAAGGGGCATTGTTATGTGGACATCAATTCATTCTCAGTTATACTGTTTAAAAAACCACTGGTTGGTTTTTCAACGTATCCATCTTCACATAGTTCTTCTACAGTTGATATTATGTCATTTACCACACCTGAATTTCCCGCCAATTTTCCTGCCTACAATACCTCTAGATTACGAATTAGTTCATTTCTATCGGTGTGTTTGTTAATTCCTTAAAAAACATCGCTCCACCTCCTTTAGTTGTGGGCAATGGAGGTGATGATGATGACAGCAAGGGTTAGATTATTTGTATATACTTTTTGCTGCGGCTTCTTCGAATTTGTCCACTTACATCATAATCTCGCTTTGCGACATTCGTAGCTACAAAAATACCTTTATAAGCCTTTCTATTTTCTGAATGTACTAGATTTAAGGTGGTTTCATTTATAATAAGCAGATCATATAAACCTGGAATCCCTTTATACGTGACACCTTTAGTAATCATACCTTTTTCTTTCATTATAACGGGAGAATTACCAATTGTCCATTTGTCAGTTTTGGTATCGTAGTGGACTCCATAAGTATGATCAATAGTACCTTCAGGATCCCTCATTGTAGGTTCACCGTATATACAAGGAAACTCATGGTACTGCTCGAGAAATTCTTCTTTTGAGGTGGGTTCATTACGGATAGGAGAATCATATGTGATAATAAGAGGTTCTTCTGCTTCTTTCTCAGTATTTATCTCTCCCACGATAGATGTATCTAAGAAAGACGTTGTATAATAACCTGGAGGAGGATTTCTTTGGAAAAACGGTAGCTGAGCTAGCGGGCTAGTAGCATTTCACCTAATGAAGTGAAGTCTGTGCCCTTTGAACTTGAGCTAACGGGGTCGTGGGGGCAGTAGCACGATTTCTTGGGAATAGCAATAGGGGCGGTTTTTGGGTTTAACGTCAATGGGCTCATTTTTAGGTGTTTTAATTTTTTTATCTGAATTGATTTTATTTACTATTTCAGTTAGAGGTTCTATTATGGGCTTATAAGTACTTTCAAATGTTCTTTCATTATCAATGCGAGCAGTTTTAATACTGTCTTACTTCTGCTCTATTATCTTACTAGCTTGAATAATTTTTCTCTTTAATATCATCTCCTTGTTATCCATTGCAGTAAAACGAGTTTACAGAACAGGTACCCGTTTACCTCGAACAGCTAAAAAGATAGCTGTTAATACCTAAACAGATCAGTAACTATGATGTATATTCATCAAACCTTTTCCTATAGCGACCATTATTAACTCCAGCATCCTTATTTATGACCAGAAAACCAAAAGGGACTAGCCAGCACTTTGAACACATGTCCAGAAACAATTTCATGCTTACGGTGATACTTATATGATCCTCATATTAGGTTTAACCCATCTTGCGCAAATAATGTAAACAGATTCGCAATATCACGAATTAATTGCTTTGGAATTTTACTGTAATCTTGACTCAAATTGAAACAGTCAATATCGTTATGTCTGCTCATAGAAAAACATGCCCTTATATTATTTTTCTTTTCACAAGCGATATCATCGAAGATAAAAATAGAGTTTGATTTTGCATAATTGGGTTCAATCACATTATCACTGGAGCTAAAGTAACCTATACCCTTCATTGGAAGTAAGATTTCCTGTAAAAGTTTGTAATTGTTTTGCTTCAATGACTTAGAGTATACGTATACGTGTTTAAATTTCAAACCATTTTTCTCAGTAAGCAGACTGGTCATTGCGTTTGTTTTGCCACAGTTGGAGGGACCGCATATAGTGCCACGTATACTATTAGGAAGTAAATCACCATGTTTTGGAGTTTCATCAATGTCATGATTTTGAATTGGAAGTTTTTGTTTCTGAGCAACTACTTTCATCTTTAGTGGTGGATGAAATAAAACTAAACGAATAATTACCACATTTTTATTTATATACTAGACATACAGAGTATATATTACAATAATTATATTTTTTTCACTTCTCCAGTGAGTGGGGTGTACTGCACAATAGCGTCATAGAGAATCAGACCATAGACAACGATTTCACTATCAAAAGGTGTTAGAGATTCCATTTTCAATTTGATGTCTACTGTTGAGTTTTTTAAGGATTCATTTTGTTTAGAGCAGTTCATTACAGATACTGGACATGATTTGAATTCGGAATAGTTGAATAATACGTCTTTATCATCTTCACCAAAGTAATTACATCGGAATTTAAACAAATTGTGATAGGCAGATATGTATTGGTTAGCACTGAGGTTCAATTGAATTGCTTCATATGGATAATACTAGGAATTCAGATCTACTTTACGGTTTCTGATGTTAATGTCATCAGTCTTGCATACTTTGTGTACCTTTTACTTTGTTGGAATGCAACAATTATCCAACGTGGTTTTTCTAGTTGCATTGATGATTTTGACCATATGTCTAGGGTGCTTGTTTTAAAGCAGGTAATTCATATAACTCCCATTGACGAAATGGAACAGTAATAATAGAATGTTTATTGATTCCTTGAAACAAGTTAAGTTTCGCAGCATCACTAAGTGTTAAGTGTGGTACTTTCTATTGAATTTTATTTAAGGTTATTGTCGCATCAACGCCACCATGGTAGCAGTTTTAATCGCTTGTAGATCGAATTAAAATCAACTATTGACGCATATTAACGATTACTTGACGATAATCCTGTAAAAGATTTTTCCCCATTTTGCTCATCGAATTCTACTTGTCATGGTTCTTCATTCTTTGGTGACCAGCCCAAACGGTTTAGTGCGTTGCTCTTGCTTGTTATATAAGAAATATGTCCCTTAAGTGTAGATGTTATGCCTGGATTTCTGCAAACATCCACTCTTGGATCACCTAACTCATAACGAATTTCTTCGAAATGAAAGTTGGGAAAATTATTGGTTAAGTTGCATGATTTTCTTTAATCTTCTTTTTTTTGAGCTCAAGCTTACCTTCAATGTATAGAAAACTATCGTATATAGCCTTAATTAGTTCTTGACTTTGAATTAAGATGCGCATTTCTTCGGACGGTCCATATTTATAAGATCCATACGGAAGATAAGTGTAAATATCTGATTTAAGCATTGTATCATGAAAATGTACGTTTTGAAAGACGTTTAATAATTCGACCATTGTTGGTGAGAATTTTAAAACCAATTGATGTTAAAAAGTATTTCTCTGCAGATACTAACCGAAATTAAGGTTATTGACTAATTAAGGACATGATGGACAAGGCATGATGTCCAGAGGTAACAGTGGAGGTCTCGCTGCGTTCTAAGGAAATGGTCTTTAACTCTTCCTCTTCTACATGAACTTCTGTACTCGTATCGCTTGCATTAGGTGCAAAAATTTTTAAGGCTGCCTCTTTTTTTGTTGCTAGGGAGTCTTCAATATAGCGCTCAGCTACAATGCTGCACATTAAATCTGCGCCGCCGTCCACCAACAGTGTAGCTGAGGTTCGTCTTAGACAGTGCCCTGTGTATTCTGTATATTTCGCTAATTTTAAGAAACAAGCTACCTCCCCAGGATCACTACTTATTTTATGGGTTCCCATCACCGCTCTTGAGCATTTTCCATTTCCATATTTCAAAAAAAATCGGCGATCATTCATATCTCATAGGCGCAAAGTAACATATTTGTTATATAAATTTAGGAAAGATTCCCCTACAACAGTAAATGATTTTTTTTTTGCTATCTAGAATTTTAATATGTAGCAGAGTTTTCAGGTTCTCAATGTCGTCTACCTTCATCTTCACTAATTCATCGCAACGACATTCCCCTGAGATACCAATAATCAAAACTATCTAAAAAAAATACAAAATATAAAGACTTGCTTTAATTCTATTTCTGAAACTTACCTTCATTGCCATGTATTTTTCGTCCGACGCTTCCAATAAACATTTGTTAAATTGGTCTTTTGTAAATACTTTGGCCTGCTTTGAGGTGCATCCTTCATTTTGCTTCTTTAGATATGCACGAAGTTTCAAGTATTTGCTTATATCTACGCCATGTCAAATGCTCAATAATGATTTTATCATCAAATATTGGGACCACATTGTCGAGCTTTTCATTTTCATTTTTGTTGCTAATTCGGCAAAAAAGCTAACATTACGGTTTCAGAGTAGCTTTTAATATTTTTGTCATCGCACCATTTTATAAATTGCTGAAATGCGCGTTCATAGATTATGCTCGATCTTGTAGGTAACAGATCATTTATTGCTGTATTAGCCGCTTCAGTAATTTCTGACGGTGTGTAGTTCTCCAAATTCATCATACTCATAACAATGTAATATTTTAATTTACACAAATAGGAATATAAAGTTTAATGAAATACTTACAATAATACGGAGAATCTTCACAATTTTCAACTTGTTTAATGCATTGTTTTCAACAAAACCTGGCAACGTCTACTCCTGCTTGCTAGAGCACGCTAAGTAAATCTAACTATTCCTCATTTTCACAACCTAATTATTTCTCTTTATTTCACATTTAAGTGTAAAAAACGTCTGAAGAAAAAATAGTATATTTTATGCGGAGCAAAGTGACCTTTTGTGGCTCATCTGTATTTGCCGGACTCACTACGTTCGTCCGTCAAACATACAGATTCGCCACAAAAAGTGTCACTAGCTCCTTATGAAATAATATACTATTATCCGTTTGATACATATACTAATAAATAAACATCTTTTCATTTTATTCGGACAATCAACAGCTTTAGTAAATGAACGATATTGTTTACCTTAATTCTTTATACTGACTACTAAGTGGGTTGTGGCGATGGTCCTCCCAAGTTACTGAAAGATGACGGTTAGCCTCCTGCGGCCCTCTCGAGACCGTAACTACTGACGAACGTTTATAATCAAATTCTCCGTAACAATTCAGAAAGCCGTATAAGTCAGTGTGGATTTTTTTATCGCTGCTCCAGTTGGTTAATATAATTGCGGAAACTTAATTTTACACCACGACCTAATTACTTATATACAGTTTTACGGAACGAACGCTATAATTACACAAGCTAGTTAAGCTGTTTATATACAGCGAGTTCTCCAGTTATTTGCGAGCTATGCACCCGAAGGTCTGTACGTTTCAGAAGGGACGTTTTAATTTCCTCCACAAACAAAAACTGTGACGTTACTCCACCAACAATTATGAAAAGCACCGGTTTTAACACTTAAAACCGCTTCCTGGCAGGATTGTTTAAGATGCCCTTCTGAACAAACGACACTACGATATCTAACCGCGTCTTTGATGCAACTACTCAATATCCATCAATAGGGTTGGTGGGGAAAACTGCCCCTAACGAAAGTTCTATGAACACCCTTCCTGCACGAACGTCAATTTGATTCGTTACTACCGCATCAGAACTAGGACTGAATACTCACCTTTTACTTTTCGCCACTTTGGATATAATCTGCCTCAACAAATCATGACCATTTGTTCAGCTCGTAAGTTGCGCTAAATACGAATTGAAATTCGTGATCCGAACTGAAAGATCGCATCATAAAAAACAAGCTGCCGGTTATCATTGTAATCGATATCTCAAACGTTAATAATGTCTTCTCGACACTGAACCCTAAAGCCTCGTATATAAAGGCGAAATTCTCAGTTTAAAGACAACAAATTTTATCTAAAATTCGCTCCAACTTGCGTCCAGAACGGTTTTCTACACTACACCAAATAACAATCTTAATACGTCATATAATTTTCCAACGACGCAATTTTAAAGACAATAATTATTATGATTGACAAAATTTACAAAAATACGAACAACTATTGTTTACAACGGAACTAATTCATTCTCAACTGACATAGTAAAGGGAATTCTACTACCTATCTATGCCAATGCGTAAACCAAATCTGAATTTAAAACTGAAATCTAAACTTGATAAACAAACGCAGACCTTATTTCGTTCCCAAAATAAGGATTCTAAATACGATTACCATTTGCAATAATTTTCTTTGTCTTTTCTTAAGATACGTAAAGAAAACCGTTACAATCTAAAAGCTTCCAAAATGTATGCGTTTTCACGTTTATTTCCTTGAACTACACTACACTTTAGATGTCCGGTATTAATAAATAACTTATAGTTTCGAAACTAAAGACAAATACTCGCTAAAATCAGGATCTCGTGATAGAGTGAAAGTTTGATCTGGGATATGTAGGTTACGGATTTTGTCGAGGAGACCGACACGCCAGAACCTGTCAAATCCTAGCTTAATATTCAGAAACAGCCAAATTGCATTGCTTGTGACTTAATGCTCCGGTGGTCTGTGTAAGCAGCTTCAACAAAGATCATGATATGTTCCGTTACGATGGAAACTGAATTGATTGTTATGAAGTTCGTTGGATTATAGGTGATCTCTAAGTTTCCTGTCTAGGATTTGATCAAAGCATTTTTCGAGGCATCTGAAGGAATATAGTTCTATAGGACGAGGGTACAGTAGGGTTTGAATACGGTTTTCATATCACGACGGTCGAAGGTGATTTTCTTTCCGTCGGGATGTAGAATTTGTCTCGGTCAATAATGGGAACGCTCGGTCGAGCAGGGGCGTAATATTTTCGGATTAACCCATCTTGGCCTAGTGCGGAGTAGCATCCTTTCTCAAATGCGCTGTGAC